>VWZU01001231.1:4109614-4240135 GCA_013397095.1 Sterrhoptilus dennistouni
TTTTTTTTTTTTTTTTTTTTTTTTTTACTAGCTTTGATCTTGGAAACCAGTGAACCATTTTGTAGAAATAAAACAAACATTACCCCCACTCCCCACTCAGTTTGGCATAAATACCCAAGCTGAAAAATGTCAGCATTTGACAATATAGCATCTTTTATGTAATGGGGAATGCTGAATAATCTGCTACTACTCAACTACAGCATAATGCATTTTGCTTTAAGAAATGAATGTATTAAGACCTTGAGTTGTATTTTGTAATTTAGCTTGGAGACTTCTGGCATTTTCAGCACTGAAAACTTCGTGGCCTACTGATCACAGCACTTGTGTTGTAACTTCAAATAATTAGTGAAATATTAACTAGATAATCCCTGCTTTCAATAACGGTAAAAAAGTTATGAATATAAAAAAGAAAATAGCCAAATTTGAAATAAAATAAGGAAATACTAATATAGGTCTAGCAGCAACTTCTTGCAGCTTTGTTTTCACATAACCTTTTGAATGTTGGCTTTTAAGGTTAAGGTAGTTTTATCTTTCTGCCCTTTTAACTTCCAGAACACTGTGAGACTTTCTGTAGCATAAATTACAACAATCTGCTGGTAGCAGAAACAGACAGGGACAGCTTACCTATGTGCTGGTATTTGGTTTATAGGGGCTGTTTATGCCAGGGAACATGATTCTCTTGCAGGGAAACTGTTGGCTACCTCTAGGCTACAGTTCCAAACCTCAGATAGTTTGAAATTATTCCTGAGTGACCATTAACCCTGTTTGAAACTTTGCTATGGGGATTTGCCCTGCAGAAGCATTTTTGTCTGCAGAAATGCTTTTTCACCTGTCTTTAAGTTCCTGCTATTTATTCATGCATTCAAAGATTCTGCATTTGCTGCCAGGACTGATGGCCTTGTGATGCCATCAGTATTCTTAGTTATTCCAAATTTTAGCACAGTTCTTCAGAAGTGTGACTGAATTGATGGCAGCACAGTCTTAAGAGGAATAGGTTTGACTTAGAACTGCAGAATAAAATGGGATTTTAAAAAAGGGTAATGGGTTCCTCCCCCACCCCCCAAAAATAATGCACCAGAAGTTAGAGGATTTTGAAAGATGAGGCACATTAGAGTTTAGAAATAAAAAACACTTGTGAGTAGAAAATGCTGTGGCTTGAAGCATAAGGAAGGTCTAATATCCCACTTCAGCTGCATTAGATGTTCTACAGCTGTCCATGAAGGTGTAATGGGACCATACAAAATGATGCTAATCATTCTGAAAAAAGATATGTAGTAAATAATGCTCAGAGGTGACTGGGAATATTTAAATGAGCTATATGCAGATAGGAATGTGTCTGGAATAAATGAAATATGGGTACATGAAAAGCAGAGATGTTAAATGTTTCTGCTTAGGAAAAAAAAAACAAAAATAAATACCCCAAACAAGATTGTAAAGTGATTGAAGGTACTATTAGATTTCTTTTCCTCTGGGAGACTTGATTAAAACTTGCAGTACGAAATATGTCAAGGGATAGATTATAATTTAAAATCTTTTTACAGTGGTCATAAAAAGAAAACCTGAGAGCATGGCACAATACAAAATTGAAAATCGAGGCTTAGCTGCTAATGTAATTTATTTTTTAATGAAATGATTTAAACTTTGGAATGAACTTCTGTTTGGAGACAATGATCTGTAGTATTTTTGATATGCAAAAGAAGAACAAAATTCAGTGCAAATGAGGCATTAACATTCTGATCATGAATCTTGCTGTGGAGAGAGAGGATCCTTCCCCTTGCAGTGCAGGATCTGGATGTGCAATACAGCATCACATGTTTTACAAGAGCCAGGAAATCTCACAACTTGTGGCTGTGTAGCAATAACTGAAGGATCTTCCTACCTCTGCAGCTGCACTCCCCAGATTATTGCCTTACAGACAGGTTCTGGTTTCTCTTTCCAGCAGGCGTTTGGAGCATTCCTCTAAGCATTTATTTGTATTAAGCCTATGGCTCTGCTGCCTTCCGACAGCTGTGAGTTGTACTGGTTAGTTAGTTGTAATGTGAGATACTATGTTCCTTATTATGTTAATATTATATTATACTCCTGCGACGGGTGAAATATTATGTTCCTTTTATTAATTTTAAATTTGCTGCTTTCAGTTCAAGGGATACTTCATTTTTCTATGATGAGAAGTAGGTAAGGATGTTTGAGCTACATTCTTTTTACTATTCATTGTTTAGTTACACCTGTACTATATCTGTTGTATTCTTTTCTATCAAACTATCAACTGTTTTATTTTTCTTGTAGAGAAGCTTTTTTGTAGGAGTTCCAGGCTTTGCTCTTTCAGCCTTTGCGATCTCTCTGATGTTATTGTGGAAAAAAAAATGCCTGGGAGAAAATTAATGCTCAGGTAAATAAATACTGTGAAATACATGTAGGGGCACTGGAGATGTTAATTTTTTCTGTGTATACCATAACACTGTTCTTCAAATCAGCTCACTGGAGACAGATCTCCTACTGGTTCCCACACCAGTGTTCCACAATGACACAAAAGCACCTGTTCCACTAGTAAAGATCTATAGAATAATTTTATATTATTCCATCTAGCTTGTTCCTTAGCAGGTAGAGCTAGGAAAATGCTTTCTTGGAGAGAAAGCATTTCAGGTGATAGCAAGTTTCCCTCAGGGTTTTTTCTGCATCCCAACCTTCAGCTGAAAGATGTGTGACTCCATCCCAGCACTGGGGTTGCTCTCCCCTGGAGCTGGTCTCAGCCCTTCCCTTGAGGTCTGCAGCAGCTTCCAGAGCTCTCTGAAACAGATCGACAGTCAACACTTAATTTGCTAAATGAGGACACAAACTTTTAGCTGAGTTTGTCCTAGTACTTCTGTTCAGAAACAAGTATGACACATTAACAGTGGCTTTTTTAAAAGGCTTTTGAAAATACGCTCTGAAATGCAAAGTTCATGTGTTTATATGGTGTTGCTTTGTAATGCCCTTTGGTGTCCTTATGTCCTGAATTTCCCTCATGCAGACTAAACCACAAGCACCGTGTGGTTTAATTTTAATACCACCCATGCCAGGGTGTCCTGCAGTGAACCTGAAAGGCTGAGAGCTCTGGAACACTACAGCTTTTTTGCTTTCATAAAGTTCATTAAGGCTTTAAAGGAGTGTTTTTCCTTGTAATCATCTTAAGTGTCACATCCACATTTGCCTTCTTGCAGAAAACTCATCAAAACAACTGAAAAGATTACTTCTGCTGTGATCAATTAAAGTTTGAAGAGAAGTGAAAGCAACATGGGCAAGGGCCTTGGAGTCATTGCAAGTGACTCTCGAGGGTTTTGTTTCAAAGAGGGCTAATTTTGCTCCAGTGAGTATGAACAGTAGCATTGTCAGATTTTTCATACAGTTTCCTAGAGACATGAGTCTTTGAAAGGCAGATAAGAGGTGAAATTCAATTCTGGAGTGTGGCAGGAGTCTGTACAACTCATGCAAGGGAAATGCCAATGTGCAAGTATCTCTGGCTGCAGTAATTAATCCAGACAGACATCTTTGTCTCCCTCTATTTTCATGTTTTGGAAGGGAAGACTCAGCACCAAGCTCGTCTCCGTGCCGTTGTGGGGAAAACAGGAGAGGAAGCTTTTCCCTGCTGCCCACCTGTGTGGGGAATGTGGGTTGAAGATGTGCTTTGGTGAGACACTGAGCCCTCCTTGCAGCTTCCTGGTGCCAGGGGGGACAGTCCTGCTGCCTTTTCCTTGTGCCCAGCTCTGTGCTCCCCTCATCCCAGGTACCATCTCTGGTACTTGCCGCTGAGCAGATTCAGCTCATGAATCTGGCAGAAATTTGGGACTTTTTTTTCCTTTCTTTTTCCTGGGATTGGTGTTCTGCCAGCTTAGTGGGCTATTAAATCAGGTCAGCACTTTTCCAGCTACAAAAGATTTGTTTTTCTGGCACAGTTAATCCCTGCTGGTTTTGCTGAGATTCAAAATACACAGTTTTTCCCCTGGATGGTGGGAAACTCCTTATACTGGCCCAGAGCTACTGGCTTTCAGGGAGCAGGAGACTCATGCTGCTGTTTCATGATGTAAGGATAGCTCTGGATTTTCGTGTTTCGTGTCATGCTGAACTCAGTCCCTGCTTGGGCTGGCTGTTGTGCGTGTGAGATGGGAACGAGTTTTTGGGATGTAGGTAAGGGCAGATTCCAGTCCGGGAGTGACATGAAGCCTTTTGCCGGCAGGTGTCAGCATTCCATACATTTGACATGGAGCATTGGTGTAATTTTGGCTGTTTTCCTATAATTAAAATCTCATCCAGGCATTGCACTCACACACACAGGAGAACAAATGCTCCAGCCTCATTTCACATAAAAATAAGGGATTGAAGCGAGGGAGGGATAGGATTCCAGGGAGAACCGGATTTTTTAAACTGTGCAAGCTTAAAAAGATAAAATAAAATCTTGTGCTGAAAGAAGCAGGATTTCTCAGCTGTTGTGGTGTTAACACATTTGCAGCAACTGTGAAGGTGCCATCACCTCCCAACCAGCTGACTCTGCATGTACAATAAACCCTGCCTGTAAGCAGCCTGATACTCCCATCAAGTGGTGTCACTCCTTGCAGGAGCCAGGTTTATGCACTGGCTTGGAAGTTGTTGCCTTACCTGTTTATATTTCACGAGCAATTCTGGGTATTTTATGATAGACTATCTGCCGAGTGAGTCAAAGGGTATTGGAAATATTGATAGCGATGCATAAAATATTGAAAAAACCCCAGATGATTCACCTCTGTCTTACTTTGGCTAAAAAATACCCAGACAGAAGTATGCAAAAGAGGACCAAGAGTGAAGTCGTGCACGTGTATCCAGTGGGAGTATTTAAATGAATGCTCAGGCAAACACCATGAAAGTGTAGCTGATAAGACCATAAAGAAATTCCCATAAAAACACATGAAGATACACAAAGATCCTTGCATTTTAGGCTGCAGCAGTATCCTCACATAAACAGTTTGAGCATCAATGCCTTGTGAGTTTCTCTAAAGGAGCAGATTTGCAGTCAGCATTTGCTGATTTAACAAGATACGTTGATGTGCTGTAAAGTGGCTCTAATGCTATTTCTCCTCTCTTTGGAATTGCTCCTTGGTACATCTGGTTTCAGAGTATTTTAGTAGTTTAAAATCATGGGAGAATCCAGGTGCAAGCCTTGGAACCAAACATTTTTGATTGCCCATGTTTTCCCAATCAGTGCTTACATATATGAATATCAGAAACAGATTAAGTCATTTTTCACAGACTGATAACTGAAAAGTCCTAAGCCATTTTTTCCTTTGCTCTGAATTTGCAAAACCAGACATTTTGTGGGTGGCATTGAGTGATCATGTTTTATTTACAGGACTTACGAAGGCTCGATGAATAATACTGAAATAGAAAAATGCTTTTCAAATTTTCTTTTAGGTGGAACTCTGAAAATGAGACTCTAGTCCCCATCTTACTGTAAGTTAAACCTCAGGGGAAATGAGTGTGATGGTTATAGCCTCACACATTGTGAAACCAGCCAGAAACACAAGTCTTAGCCTTGTACAGTAGCTTCTCTGGTGAAACATGGAAGGATATTTATCTGTGGAGCAGGATAGGTTTGCTTGAGCAGGGCTGACAAAGCTGATGTTGTGCAGTGCACTTAGCTTTTTGGATGCATTGGCACTAAACCTGCAATATTTTGGTTTAAACTAATTCAAAATCAGGGGTATTTACTCAAGCACAGCTCAGGAGGAGAGGAGCTGATCAAGCAGCTTTATTATGTGTTTTTGAGGTTTAATAACAGGTGAGTGGCTGTCACTCAGTTGTTTTAAACCTTTATGACTGATGGCTATCATGTAGCTTCTCAGGGAGGTGGATAAATATTTTATTATGCTGTAGTTCAGCAGGGCAAGTGTGAACTGTGAAGACCAATGTTTCATGCTGACACAAGGCACTGACATGGATGAGTAGACAGATAAACGCTGAGTTGCTCAGTGCTTGTTTGTAGATTCTGCTGATGGTTCTATTTTCTGCAAAATATTTTATTGAAGTAATAACAGAAGCTGTCTCTGTCATGCCAGCAGCTGGGATTGCAGAGGATCTAGTCTGCTTAGCATTTGTGTGGCTGTAAAAGGTGGGTCATGGTTGTGCAAAATACACTTTAGAGGACAAAAGGAGACAAAAACCTTCCTAGTGCCTGCAATTCCCATACACAAGAATGAAAATAAAGCAATGACCTCTGGTGTTAAGAGCATTTCTCCCTGAAGGATGCTTTGAGGACCTAATGTTGTGTCTCATAGCAGGAGGCTGTGGATGGAGCCTGTGACATTTGGATGTGATACTTTGACTTTTGATTCCTGTGCTAGGTTAAAGTGAGTATCCCTCTGGCTCCTTGTGAAGCAGCACCCTGAGATGAGCTCAGTTGGTCAGAGCTTGGATGTGATGCCAGGGTTGTGCGTTCAGTCCCTGTGTGGGCTGCTTGTTTAAGAGTTGGGCTCAGTAATCCTTGTGAGTCCCTTCCAACTCAGAGTATTCTGTGATTCTGTGACAACAGGTGTTTGTGAATAGGTAGAAAACAGTATGTCCTGCTGAAGTGATGTGGTAGTGCACAATTAAAGATGTTCTCACAGAGGAAACACCTGGAGGAAAAGCTACTGACTGAGGTTTAAAATGAGCTGGTTTTTCAGTCTAATATGAAACACAACTTTTAGTCCTGTTAAGTGTCTGTTTGGGATCTTAAGGAGGCTACAGAGTGAGCACTCAAGGAGAGCTTTTTAGGAACACCACATATCTACAAGAGAGAAGAATTCATTCTTCTCAAGCTCATGTCAGTAATACTGGATTTTTTATATATAGTTCCCAAGGTGAGTGCAGAGAGGAGTCAATGGGGCAATGTCAATTTAGAGCAACTGAGGATGAGGTTCTTCATGTTGTAACTTGGGTTTCCATGGCGATGAGAAGTCACACTGAGTTTCTGACAATGTCTCATGTAAGCAAACAATTATCAGCTAAAAATTTCCTTTCTTTTTAAAGGATTATATTTGCATTTTAGCAGACTGGCTGGGGTCAAGGCAAGCAATGTTGCTGTTTATGTCTGCAGTCCTCTGTGTTACTGGATGTGCACCTCATTGGGTTTGGATGCATGCCTTTTTCTCAAATGTTTATGAGTTGCAGCAAAGGATAATGGTTTTGTCTCCTTGGGCATATTATAGTGTCTGTCTTCTCCAGGGGTTTGTGCGGAAAGGAGCTTGTTTCCTCTGGAAGCAATCCCAGCCGTTTGGGAACCATGCACCTCATCAGGGTCTGGATCAGGTCTGTAGTGAACAGATCTGGCATTTCCCTTTCTGATCTTACACCAAGAGACATGTAAGAGCAGAGATGCTGTGCTCGAAACCTGGGGCAGGTTTTTTCCAAAGGGCAGAAACCTTTTTATCTGGAAGGAAACCGTAAGTGTTGGTAACCTCAGGAGTGGTGCTGGGGCACCCTGGGTGTTCTAGGAGAAACCATAAAGGGGAAGGGACTTGTCTTGCTGCAGTATAAGTAAAATATTTTTGTGGACTTGTTTTCCCTGAGATCTGATGATTAACTCAGACCACAGTGTTAAGTGCTGTGTAAATACAGGACAAGATGTGATCTGTGCCCTATAGAGTATGTGTGGAAAGCAAACACCTACCCAAAAGGCCTAACAATGCTAATGCTGACAGTAATTAAAGCTGCAGTGATGACTCAGTCATAATTTAGAAATTTCTGAGTTATTCCAATTCATTGGCTCATACCCTGCATGTCACCAAGACTGATAGTTAGATATTAGGATCAAGTGGTTATTTTTTTCCTCTCTGCTGGGGTAGCAGATACAGAGGCAACAGATGGTTACTGCATTCTTTTCATTCTGAAAAGTAAGGTTTTCCTGAAAGGGTTTGCCTTTTAATCCACTGTGGTCTTTGCTAGGTCAGAAAAGGACCAAAGTAAGTTTTCATTCCTTGTAATCAACAGCTTTCAATTACTTGTGAGCTCAGCAGAGGTTTTGCACAGATCTGACACTGTTTATGGTGTGCATAGCAACACGAACACTCCTTTCCTTTAAACAGAAAGCTGTTCTTGGCCTGGTTCTTCTGCTCCTGCCCCTTATATAATCATTTCCATCTGAGCAAAGCACGAGTGAGGTGTGCATAGAACAAAACCAACCACTGGAAAACTCATCCTTGCCTGGAGTACCAGACCGTGAGGATCCAGCCATCCTTGTGGTGATGGAGTAAACAATGCACAAACTTCTGTCCTTCAGGGGAAGCTCAAACTGCACAGCTGCTGCTGTGAGGAGCAGTAGCAGTGACACTGAGCTGATCACTGTTGACCTCTTGTAGGCTCAGGCAGTGTCTGTGCTGTGAGCATGGTCCGTGTGAGCACGTTGCTGTTCTTCACAGGCACACAGGAGTTGCTGCAGCTCAGCCTCTGCCCCATCCTCTGTCAGTGCTTTTGAGGAGAGGATCAAAAGAGTCCTAGCTCCCACTTTGACAGGTCCCAGGCGCTTTGCTGTGCCCACAAAGCAAGAGGCAGCAAGGGATGAGAAGTTGGGATGACAGAGCATTTCAGTTTCAGCTTCCATTAGGACTGTCAAGCTGTGCAGGGGGAGATGAGTGACCCCACACAGCGGGTGACAACGGGCTGGTGGAGCCCCTTTGAACCTGGGAGGAGAGAGGCTGTGCTGGCTGCTCCTTCTGAGGGCAGAACAAGTCCCCAGCAGTCTTTACATGACCTGTATCTGTGCAGTTTGATGGACCCTTTCTATAATTAACCATTGTCAAGAACACTTCTGAAAATGCTGGCTGGCATTTCAAATAGGAACATCAGATTAAGGAGAAGAGAGGTAATGAGGTGCAAGGAGAAAATCCTTCCTTGGGGAACAAATCAAACCTGATACCATCATGAAAGGTAATGAGAAATGCACTGCCAAACTGAGGTTCGTTGTGGCTGCCTAGAGGAAACGAAACCATGTATTCTTATTTAAACACTGAGAGGGGATACTAATGCTTTGGTCTGCTGCCTAAGTCAGGGCATGTGCAGCTTGCCCACCTGCCTCTTGAGTGTAGTTTTGATACAAGTTTCTTGAGCCCTTGGGCCAGTCATTTCACTTCTCTGTGACATAAGGTATGTCTACATCATTGTAAAGGAGTCAGTGCAAACAGAGTGTGTCTGTACACCCACAGGGCAGGTTCAGAAGCTGCATCTACTCTGCCAAATAACACAGGGCTAAGTGCACAGATAAGTCCTGTCCACACTACACAGAACGTGGCCTCTCTTGTCTGGAGGAGCCAGACCTGTACCCTTCTGTCTTTACTGCACATGGCAATCTTGTCCCCTGGAGCAGTCATGGGTGTCACCTGGTCTGGCAGTGCCAGACACTGTGCAGACAATTAAGGTATTGACCACCTGTGATCCTGTAAATCAATTTGTTTTCTGGCTGTGCTGCATTTAGCAGTATAAATGAAACCTGTGTGGCCGTGTCAGCATGGCTGTATGCCCACACTGATAGATAAGTCAGGGTGTATTATTTCACGCATGGTGCTACACAGTGGAAGGAGGTGCAGCCACAAGAGCTTATGTCATGGATACATTGAGTATTAGGTGGCTGTCATCATAATTACTGACCTTACTGGGATACCCACTAGCTTCAAGTGTGCAAGAACCATGGATATTCTCTGCATAGAAGCTGGAGCAAAATGTTGTTGCTGACAGTGCTTTCAGCCTCCTGCATTTGCAGACCACATGCAAGTTTTCCAGGAGACGCACAGCTTACCTGTAACAGAACTCTCTTGGCTGTGGATGTGCTTTCAACTGGGCTCCTGACATGTGGTCAGAGGGCCCTTGGGAATCCAAGAACCACCAGTTAATGTCTACAAACACATTGGAGACAGTGGACATTACAAGGAGATGGGCAGATGTTGAACGTGAGGCTTCCCTTAACGTGTTTTATGAGGCACTAAAACACCTGATGTGGTGTTTGATTTTCAAGTACCTGCTCTGTCTTCTCAGGGACAAGGATGCCATTTCACACAGTGGGCTGTAAGAGCAAAGGCAGTAGGATGTGAGGACAGAGCAAGCCACAATCCTGGGTGGCAGACAGTAGTCCTGCAGGCCTAGGAGAGCTGGGGAACATGAGGACCCCATGCCACAAGGGGCATGTTCTTATCCCCAGCTGCCATCCTGTTGATGTACCCTCAGTGCTGATAGCAATCTTAAGTGTCTCTAATCTTGGTCTCATCTGTGTGTCACCTCTCTTCCTGTGACACCTCTTCCCCCACACTGCCACAGACACCACAAGAGGTTTTGTTGCTCCCCAAGTTACATGTCAGGGAAACATTTACTCCATGCAGCTCTCTGCCATACATTCTAGATCCTCATATGAGATTTGGGACTTGAGCTGCTTGAGCTGCCCTTGGGCTTCTTGCAGGGTTAGTTGTGTCATTTTTTCTACTGAAAGTCTTGAAAGACATTTACTTAAATCTTGTGTAGTGTGAGCTGCATGGATATCAGAGAACATGTGAGTCAGAGCAAGGCAAGTCAGTATTTGCTGTGCTCCACAGAAGAAAAATATAAGGGTAACTATTACAGTATTTACAGCATAATTTTTCATACTGAGATTTGCATAAGCTTGTTTGAGTTCTTCAGCGTAAAACTCCCATGATTATAGAGGAGCCAACTTGTTAAAAGAGTCCCTGTTTCTCCAGAGAACACAGAGGAAAACAGTGCTTTAATACATTCTAAATTCACTTGAGGTGCCTGATGCTATCAGTTCAACTCTACAGAAAATATATTTCTTCTCTTCACTGTTTTTGCTATTTCCTTCTTCCCCTAGTGTTTCTCCTGACTTGTCTTCTTTGTGTCTCTAACACAAATGTAAGAAGAAATGGCACCTTTTTTTTGCTCTGCAGATTTGCCCCCAGTGTGCATTCTTCCTGCCAGCAGCAGACTGCAAATGTTTCCTGCTTTTTGTCTTGAGAGGCACCTGGAGTGAAAACAGCTCAAACAGACTGTGAGGCAGAGTGTGTTTAGTTCTGAGCATCGTGACTGATTGGTACTTACTGGTTTCTGGGCCACCTGAATTCCTGAAAAAGGCTGATGTGATGCAGGAAGTGGGCTGGATAAGTAGGGGTAACTTGGAGAGGATTTGACCTGCAGAATCTATTCCTGACCTTGCTAACAGGGGGGCTGGTTTCTAGGTCCTAGTCCACAGGCCTGACAATTGACAAGAGCAAACTGAGGGGATGTGACATGATATGTCCAATATGATGTATGTGGTGGTACCATGAAAATACCATCTCTTCTCAGGGAGACCACACTTCTGCCTTTGGGCCTCTTTTTCTCTTTGTTTGCCATTTGTTACTTCACTCATTTCACTGTCCTGTGAGTCAAAAGTTGGCTGCAGTGTGGTAAAACACCCCACTCCTTTTTAATCCAACCAGTGTTATTCTGTGGTCTGTCCTTTGGCTAATTCTCTCCCCTTACTCCCCTGGCCTCCTTAGAAAAGCTGTATTTATTGACTGTGAGATGCAAGATTGATGTTCTCTAAGCATTTTGCACTTGTTGCCTTGCATATTTTATATCAATGTTCTAATTAAGACATCAGATCATGAGGGATGAGTGTTCATGTCAGTGACTCTTCTCTGAACAATGAAGAGTGGAAGGAAATCTCCAGGAGCCTGGGAAGTGTGTGCAAATGAGTTGGTCTTATGTGAGCTGTTAACATGCTCTTCCAGGCAGAGTTTGGAGTTGATATGTGATCTCAGATGGGATTCCCTCTAAACTGAAAAGCCCTGCTTTGCTCTGGCTTTTCCAGTACGTGCTCCCATGCGTCTCCTTCAATGGTGGGCATCATTCCTCAGCTCAGCAGCTGAGCCCAAAATGGCAGGAAGGAGTAGGTGTGGACATGGAAAAGCAGAAAAAGACCTGTCCAGGTCCAGGCTCTGGTGAAGGAGCAGAGTCTGGTCACAGAACAGCTGTTCAAGGCTAAGCACTGTGCCTGTAAGAAGGCAGAAGTAGCAGACTGAGACTCTGTATTTGCTTTTTTTCCGAACTCGTGTCAGCTGTCTTTAGTCTGTGCTTCCTTTCCACTCCCTGCCCTTCTCTCCTTAAGTGTCTGTCTGCTACAGCAGCAAGAAATAAAAGACTTTCCTTTGCATTGTGAAAGGACTAAGTGAGATGTTCCTGGGTTCAGGAGTCAGCACCAGGCTCGTTTGTTTAGAGGATGCCCATGCAAGGCTTCTCACACTGAAGGTACCAGCCTTGCAGAAGTGATGTGCAGCAGCCTCCTGCCTGGTGGGCACTCCTGGTGCCAGGCATTTCAGTGATGTGAATCAGCTCCTGAAACAAGTGTGCAGCCATGTGTGAATTGGAGCTGGCTCCCTGGCATGGGGCCCATCCACATCCCCTCACAGAGCAGGAGCAAAGCAAGAAATGTTGCCTTTTTATCTGGAGCTGGCTGGTGGGGTCTTCTGTTGGGGTTTCACCAGCCAGTCCAGGTGATTTGCAGCTTATGCATGTCCTTTCAGGTTTTTAACTGATTTTGAGTTCCAATCAAGTGCAATCTCCCAAGAATCCTGGAAAGAGGGATATTTAGGGCAGGGAAGCAGAATGCCTGTGTGTGCTGCCGGGACAGTGAAGATTGCTGGAGGCTGAGAAAGAAAATCCTTTGGGACAAAAGGAACCTGACATGAAAAAGGGACAAGCCTTCAAATCTTCATCTTGATATAAGAGGTCAAATTACCACTTTCAGAATATGTTGGATTCAAGTCTTTTTGGGTTTGGAAAGTCAAGAGAAGGTTCATGGCATCTTACAGTGGTGTCAAAAAGATGTCTCCCCTCTCTCTTACACATCTTCTTTTCGTTCTTTTATTCCTTTTCTATTTTTGTGTCTGATGTTGAAGTTCATTTGATTTTCTGATTCCTCCTGCATTTAATTTCCCTGAGTTCAGTCTCTGTCTGGATTTAGAATCATAATCATTTGTATTTGGAAGTGTGGGGTTAAAATGATAAAAAAAAAATGTTAAAATGTAGGGGATTTTTTTCCCATCCAGCTTTTCAAGATCTAATTATTTTTCAGCTGAACTAGTATGCAGTTGATAAGATGAAAATGTAAATTTACAGGTTTAGTATTCAAAGTATTTTTCATCTGATCAAAGAAAGGGAAGCATTTGACAAAACACAAAGCTTGCATTCTTGCAAATGTCTGAAGTTATGTGGTTGTAGTCAAGCCATCAGGAAATCCACAGGGCATCCACTAATGCTTATTTCATTTTTCTGCAGGAGGTCTTGACCTTATCTTCATGCCAGGCCTTGGGTTTGACAAAAAAGGCAACAGATTGGGAAGAGGGAAAGGATATTATGATACCTATCTTGAAAGATGTATGAAACATCCCCGTGGAAAGCCTTACACGATTGCTTTGGCTTTTAGAGAACAGATTTGTGAATCAGTGCCTGTGACAGAAAATGATGTTCCAATAGATGAAATCCTTTATGAAGACTGCTGAAAGTGTTTTGATACCAGCCCACCTCCAGAGCAAGCAACCAAAAGTGTCATATGCATCAATCATGTTTTTTTCTAATTGTCATATATGACTTTGGGACCAATAAAATACACTATTTCTGTCTGGGGACAACAACCTCCCAAAACCGTGTAACTGTGGTAATAGTAGTGAAGATTATGTTGATTTGCTCTTAATTAGCAAATGTCTGGTGTGAATTCTTATTCTAGAATCAATGCAAACACAAATGAGTGACTGTTTATTACAGTAAGGACCATTTTTTCTCATAATATTTTTGAGGTACAAGTCTCTTGATTCTGGTTTAAAAATGATCTGTCTAGTAATGACTGTTCTTCATCCCTTCTGGAATTAGATACTTGTAATAGTAAAAGTTCTTAGTACTTAAATATTGTGTTCATCCATGAGCAAAACAAGAAATTGATGGAGACATCTTAGAGTAAGCTGGGGAAAAAATGGTGATGAGAAAAAAGCCTTAATTAATTTTAGCATATGCAGCAATTTTTGACTGTTTACTTGGCTCCTTGCAGCTGTTTTAAAATAAAGGGAGTACCTGTTAATAAAAAAGGGTTGATGTCCAGAATTTTGGTATGTTCTTTCCTTTATCTGAATACAAGACTATAACGTGGTCTAAAATGTGATCAATGAATTCTCTATCTAGAGCCAGCTCTTTTTTGGTTAAATAATATTAAAAATTACTTTAAGTTCTCTGATTTTGTATATAAGCCATTCATAATGTCCCAAAATACTGTGTAGTGCTATTTTAAAGAATGAGAGATGCTGAGAATTGCAGAGAGCAGTTTTCATGGATGAAATAAATTTTTGTGTGGAAGGTTGGTTGTTCTCTGCTTCTCCAAACAATCATGGAAATCCAGAAGAAGATAGTGAGTTTCCTCTGCACACTGTCCTTGTAGTATAAGAACACAGTATTTCCTGTCAGGATCAATCAAACAGTCAGAATTTTGTGTTCCTTCTTCAATGCAACTTTGTCTTTTCTATGCATGTTTAACTCTTCCTCAATCAATAAATCAGTGCGTTTATTTTCACCAAACTACTCTGTGTCATCTTTAAAAAAATCCATAAATTCTCAAGGACCAGCTCCAGAGTGGAACGACCTTACGGCTTCCTCAACAACAACTGTTTTTGTGAACAAAACTATGTCTGCAGTACCTGAAAACCTTTTCTTCTCAGAGTGCTTGTATTCAGTGCTGTTTCCACTCTGCTAATAGAGGAACTGGGGTGAACATAAGCTTAGCAGCTGAGGTCTCTTCTGGCCTATGCTCCCTGGTGCTTCTCCATCCTGTGTTAACCAAGGTCCATCTGGCCGGGCTGAAGTTCCCTCTGGTGTTGGCCTGCTGGGCACCCCACCCATGTGTGCAGAGAAGTGCAGCCTGGGCAGGGCAGCTGGTAGCACTTTGCAATATGGGCTGCTGAGTTAAACCAGTGGTGATCAGAGCTGGCCTTCCATACCTGCCTTACCACACTGTGTCACCCCTGCAAATGCAAGTTGTGTCCATGGGTGCACAAAGGGAGGTGCAAACAGAAATTGAGGTGGCAGCATGGGTGCTGCTGCAGTTGTTGGAATGTTCCCTAGGTCCTCTCAGCTCTGAGTACTGCCAGCAGTACTGCCTCGCATGAAGGGGGACAGAGTCCTGCCATTCCAGACCTTTGGGGAATAAAACTGATGAGAAAATCAGACCTTTTTATTTGTTATTTTTTTTACAATCTCTGTCGTGTCAGTATTTTGATCCCTTCTTCATTTCTGAACTTCCATTAGCATATGGAGAGCAACAAAACGAAACAGTGGGGCAGGTTCTGTGTGTGGCAGGCCTGTTCCTGGGTTTGTCTGCTAAGCTGCTTGAGTTCACCTACCACATTAGGCTCAGCACTGTGCCATATGGCACGGCCTGCAACCAACATCAACAAAGCCACACTGAAGCCAGTGCTTGTCACAGCAGAAACCTGGAACCTGCATCTGATACATGTTTTAAATGCATATATTAGGTCCAACACTGTGCGGCCCTTTGGCTTAGCTTTTGATCTGGCTGTCTGAACTTTGATTTATTCACTAGATTAAGGGCTGCTTGGCTTGTAGATGTTTCACTACAGATGATACGAGGTGAACAACTGTGTACAGAAAGGCCAGCATATGAGGAAGAAGCTTCAGAGCCAGCACTAGCAGCCATACAGAGACAAAGGGCTGAGAGACAAGGATTTGGTTTTGTTGTGTTAGAGTTCAGAATAAGAGGGGGGGGGAAATGAAAGACAAGAATTTGGATGCAAAATACAGGCCCTCATCCAGCACAGCCGCAGATAGACACCAAGCTTTGTCCTTGTGGGCTCACTGGAGTTGCTGGAACTAATGGTGTAGAAAAAGCAAGCAACAAGCTTTGAAGGTTTTCAGGACTTGAGGCAATGAGTGTCCCCAGACTTCTTATGTCTCAGGTCACTTTTCAGTTCCTCGTGCAGCCATTCTCTCCCACTTTTACTCCAAAATGCCCTTTTGGCTGCAGCTGCAGAGGGAAAGGATGAGGAGACTATTTAATGTACTGTATCATTGGGAACAAGAGGAGCTGGTGCTTTGTTCCTTGCCAGCCTCTCCTGAGTCAGGGGTTGATCATTACAGGCTGCTCTCCTACAGGGGAGCTGCAGGACCCTCGCTGATGCAGATAGCTCTTAACATTTAGCTGGTGGGGATAGTAAAACGATATTTATGTATATTGTCTTGAGAATCACGGAGCTAAATAAACGTGACAGTTTTCATTTGGCATCCCCAGCCTTGCTGCTGTCGCTCAGGGTTTTTCTCTTTGCCACAGAACATGAAATCACTGTCAGTTTGATAGTATATAGCAGTGTTCCTGAAGCACAAAGGTTAGGGGGGTGGGAAGCGCGTCAGGATTATTTACGTTTGCTATGCATGAAGTGGCACTCGGGGAGCGAGGCAGGCTGCCAAGACCGAGAGGAATCGGGGCTGTCTGGTTGCTCTCTTGTATCTCTCCATGCTGGATTGTCAGGGTAGGATTTATAAAAATTGCTTCAAAACAGTATCATCTTTCCTCAAATGGACGTGCCCCCGTCTGGCGCAGCGATTGCCATTATTGCTATTCTCATGACAAAGCGTCTATCAATCTCCACTTTGTTTATAAACAAATCTGCCTGCCCTGCATAAGAAATAGATAGGCTGAGGAAAAACACCATTACCAAAGGAATAAGTTAATTATATTTCAGGATCTCAGCGGGGAATGCTATCTCAGACTATTCAGTAAGATCTGACCAGTGGAGTTATAATTAAAAAATGTCCCCAGGGAGGAACTTGTAAATTATTTACTGTAAGGGGCTTTTCCAGGCTCTTTTAGTTTAATTACACACTCTGGAAGAGAAAGGACTCAGAACCAAATTAACTAAGATGTTGAAATGGCTTTCTTAAAATCATGTTTACAGCTAAGCAAGTGGGTGACTGTGAGGAAGGTTCAAATATAGGACAAATCTTTGAAAGCTGACATTACTCATGGTTTAAAAATCATATGGAAAGCACCAAAAAGTCTGTGCATAGAAAATGCAATTGATGGTTTTGTCCGGTATTCCCATTAGCCTCAGAAGACTTAGTATGAGCCCAGATCTGACAGTGCCTCATGGTCATTTCTTTTGTGGGAAAGGAACTGATTTCTATGGACTTTTCTGTGGGGTACAGAGGAAACTGTTGGACTTGATGATCTCACAGGTCTTTTCCAACCTGAACGGTTCTGTGAGTCCCTGATTCTAAGCCCTAACAGAGGGAGATGAAAGATTAGAGGTGATGATGGAGAGGCAAATTAAGAGGATTCTGGTACAGTCTGAATTTCCCATCACTCTCTCACCATCTGGGACATTTTAACTCAAAGCAGGCTGGTTAACCTTTAGTGGAAGGTGGGCTGAGTGTGTCCCTTGGTGCTGAGGGACAGGCACTTTTCAAATGTGTAGATGTAGGCAGTTGGCATGATCTCTGGTCAGATGTGGAGAATGGAAGTCAAGAAAGTTCTCCCCTCCATCTCAACCACTGACTCATTGCTTGGCCAAGAAGGAGGCATTATCTAATATCTGTTTGCTAAGGCATAAGGCAGCCAGGAATACTCTATCTGCCTGCCTGTTGATGCCAAATTCTGTGTATGTAATGGCCTTTCAGCTGCAGTTGCCCTTGAATTTGTTTCTTTCTGAAAAGCCCCACGTCTGCTGTGGCACCTTCACCACAGAGCCAAGGGCTGCAAAGAACAGCCAGCCAGGCACAGCTGCTGCGGCCCATATACATATGTGGGCACTTCTCCTCACCCTGGGCCTTCTTTTTCTTTCAAATTTATTGCATTTACATGTCTTGCTTAGATGGAAACTGCTCCAGAGTTAAGGACCTCATACCCCCTGCATGTGTACAGTCCTCAGCGGCTGCCATGTGATTGTAGCCTGGGGGTATCATTATCACATCCTAAGCAATAAGTTCTCCACCTTCAGGCAAACTATCTGCAAATCTGGAGATGAAAGCTGCTTTAGTCGTTCATCAGGCAGATGAGATCTCTGCTTTTATTTTGTTATACTGTAAATCTGCTACTTAGTTTTCTAGTCTCTCTGCAAACTACTGAATCATAAAAATGCTCGTAGCAAATGCCAGCTTGTCTGTCACCAGTATAATGCATTTTAAATGGCTTATCAGCTCCAAGAGAAGACTACAATACTTTGGAGATGATTTGGATATATAGTTAGGGAACAAAATATGTTGTCAGCTTTTGAATTGTCTCGATCAGTAGATTTTATTTTGTATTTTACTATAGTGTATCTAGTAGTACTTTGGGAGGAAAGAGAAGATATCCCTAAATTTCTGCAAGTAGCTTTTTGATGGGGAAAACTGCAGAAGAAGAGTGGAGTAGGACAGAATGTAAACCAAAGGATTCTTCTTGAAAGGGCAGGACTATAAGGTTCAAATACTCTGAGCAGAAGTACTGCCATTTCATTATTAGAAGTGGTGAGTCCATATTAACCTTTATGGAAAAGTACTGTAGGCTATAATAAAGCTGAATACCTTTCTATAGCATTTTTTATCACCTTGTCAAATTTAATAAAATATTACTAACAAAAAAGTTCTATTAGGATGGCTAAAAAAAGTACTGGAAAGGATCATTTCCTATTGAATAGTTTAGATTCACCATTCCCCCCACAGTATATAAGTGTCCAAGTGGTGGAGCAGGTCACTGGTCATTTCCCACTGAATTATGGGGACTTCATTCTGCTTCTTATCCCTGTTTTCCAGCTCAGGGGGCTGGGTACCTGAACTGTTAGAGACCAAGACAAAGGTTTTAAGTACCTCAGTTTTTTCCTCATCCTCTGTCTCTGTGTTTCTCCTTACATCCAATGGACGGTCTCCTTAGCCCTCCTTTTATTTGTAATGTATTTATAGAAACATTTTATAGCACCTTCCACAGCAATAGCCA
This sequence comes from Sterrhoptilus dennistouni, assembly GCA_013397095.1. NCBI lineage: Eukaryota > Metazoa > Chordata > Aves > Passeriformes > Zosteropidae > Sterrhoptilus > Sterrhoptilus dennistouni. Next base: position 4,128,591 of record VWZU01001231.1, read on the forward strand.
GGTTAAGCTCTAGTTGGGCTTTGGCCCCTGTAATTTTCTCCCTCGGTAGCCTCACAACGTCCTTGTAGTTCAGCCAGGCCAGTCTTACCCATTGGCTAATCTTTTGGCACATGGAGGAGGCCTGTTCTGCACTTTTAGAGTTTCTTTCTTGAAGGATATCCAGCCTTCCTGGCCTCTTCTGCCCTTCAGGAGCTGCCTCCCAAGGGACTCTGTCAGCCAGACTCCTAAAAACAGGCCTAAGTCCAAGGCTCTGCTGACCCTCTTCCTTCCCCAAGAATTAGGAAACTATTGATAATTTTTTGATCACTGTGCCCAAGGAAGCTTTGAACTATCACATCACCACTTTTGTAATTCCTGGTGTGGGAAAAAACCCGTGGTCCCCTGGGAACACCACCATTGGAACCTACCAGCCCTTTAATACAGGCAAAAGTGGAAAACTGGCAAGAAAAAATAGGGAAATTTAACAGAAAGCTGGAGCTGAGGCAGGAATTCAGGGAGGTTTAGATACAATCAAGTCATGCTGAAAAAAGGGAAAAAGAGATTACCCTCTAAGAACTGGATTGCAATGACTTGGTGGGAGATGAAAGAGCTTAGCTCAGACTTCAGCAGTTTTGCAGCCACCCTCCTGGGGACACCTTGCAGGAGTCAGTGACCAGATGCAAACTGCCCCTTTGGAGCCCTGATAACTGCTCTGCAAAGGCCAAAAAAAACTTTACAAAGGCTGGTAGACACTTGCTTCCCTGAGGCTTCTCCTGCCTGGGCTGGTAGGACTTTGACAGACCCTCCGTGCTGTAACTCTGCCGTGTCCCTAACTCGGGACACTCACATATGAACACGGTTGTTATCATAAATTAAGAGCCCTGGGAAGAGCCTGGAAGTTGGCCATAAATCTGGTGGTAAGCGAGCAGCAGGGGCTGGGCTGCACATCATTAATAAAGATGTTGAAGAGGCACAGGCGCTGTGTTGCTGTGGATGTTGTTGCTCAGGGCTCGACCACAGCACAGCTGAGATTTGGTACACACAGGGCTATCAGTCAAAGACTCTTTGCTGGCTTAAAAACGAGCCAGGTTACTGCTGGTAGAAGATGTTCTTGGTGATGAGGTTTTCGTTTTACTTTTATTTAAAGCAAGAAAAAAAGTCTGTCTCCATTTCTCAACATAACACAAATTCCTGATGGAATTCCACAGCTTATTGAACAGTGCTGTGAACACTTTGTTTTGAATAATTTGCGCCAAAATTAAAGTGAGGTTTAAAGCTCTGTGTGACACTGGTCTTGGCTTTGTGAGCACAATCTCCAGCACAACAGGCCTCTGGCTGGGATTAGTCCCAGCACAATGCAGATTATTCAAGAGGAAGAATAAAGAGGTAAGAGGAGGGGATTATAGTGCAATAGGCTTAAATCTGGTTTTGCATAAGGGCTTGGGAGCAGCAGCAAGACCAGGCAAGCTATTTTCTCACCATTTGAATACTTCAAATCCAGTCTGGATTTATAACTTTCTGGCTTTGCCTCTATTTTCCCTGATGGGTATACAAATTTTTGGAATAAGCATCCTCCTTCAACATTTATAGGACATTCTGTGGTGCATGGACAGAAGCCATAAGGGGCACAGCAGCTGTCTTACTTATTGTGGCACCCAGAAATGAAATGTTTCTCCCTGAGGACAGCAGGGAAAGGGCTGCAGCTGTCTGGGCATCATGGAGGAGGGGGAAGAGGAGCAGCAAGGGTGAATGGCCTGGGAGGAGGGAAAGGAGCAGCTCTTCACTGGAGGCTGTCACAGACTCACCTCCTGTCATTCAGGAAACTTTTTATACAGAGCCATGGGAACACAAATATTTATGGATTTATTTATTTTTTAAAACAAAATGTAAGTTGGATTTTAAAGCAAGCATTTGTCTAAAATTAGAAGCCATGGGCCTGATATGTTGTGCAGTGGGACAGAAGGGGCTAATTGCAAACAAGCTTCTACCCCTCTTGATTATTGTTGTAACACACAGATCATTAACATGATGGTCTAACCATGAAGTAAGTTGTTTAAATATTAAACTGTCAAGTCCTTTTTCTGATCTCTAAGTCACTACCTAAAGTAGGTGGGGTGTGTGTGTAAAAAAAGAGGTTTGGACTCTGCCCCCATCTGATGCTGTGTTGCTCCCTGTCAACATGGTGATTGCTGCCAGGAGGCTACAAAATGGCATTTTCAACCTTCTGATTTGTTTGTGGGTGTATTTAATACCTGATGTTCAGATGCACATGTTCATCAAACACTTCTCATGTGGCCATGGAGGTGCTGCCTCCTATGGTCCTCCCTCACCTTCTGGTTTCCAGCACAACTGGCACTGCCTGGAGATTTAGGGCATTTGAATCAAGGGAGGTGGGGAAGGAGAGAGGCCATTTGCCAAGTGAGCATTTCCAGGGGTTTGGGAAGGTGCCCAAGTGCCAGGTTATGTGCTTTCAAACTCTTCAGGCAGAGGAGGAGGAAGAGGAGGTGGTCACCATGGACAGCCTCCCAGTGCAGGAGGACAGTTGGAAAGGGGACCAAATTCTACACTATTTTCCCGTTTTCTGAGCCCATGGAACAGCACAAACATCCCTTTGGTGTTTAAAATACAGTAAAGCACTTCCTAGAGAGGAAGAATTCACCTGCAGCTGAGCACCCTGCTTCTTTTCAAGGTATCCACAATGCTGTTGTTCTCTGAAGTGACCTCTGTTTGGTGTCACCTGGAAGATGGGTCAAGAGTAGTGTAAGCACACTAAAATCCCATCATTTACCCTTCTGCCCTGATGAATTTTATTTCTCAAATAGCTGTTGTGCCATACGAGAGGTGGTGTACAAAGACCCAGCATAGGAACTGTTTTGCAAGAGAATAATGCTGTTGGGAGACAAATACAAGCTTATTAATCATATGCAGACCAAAAAACCCAAAACAAAGCAACAAACTAATATTCAAAAACTTCTTACTCATTTTGAGTCTGGTTTTAGGATATGTGTGTGAGACACAGATCTGCTTATTCTCACTCCATTATTCTACATATTACTCTGACAGCAGGTAGTGTTTGAGGCAACACTGAAACTATTATTATTATTATTATTAAACACTATTAAAGGCATTGAGCCCAGAGCACTTATTAAGGAAACTATTTGTTCAAGGAGGAGACTCTTAACAGCTTTGGCTTCGTGGCTTCCTTCCTGTGTAACACTTTGGAGCACAGGAAAGCAGATCTTGACTTCAAGGGTTATAGCTGTGTCTGCTGAAGAGCTTGAGAAGGATCAATGTAAAATGAATCCTAGCACAGCCTATCCCCAAGAGCACAGCAAATTAATCCACCACTAGTTTCTCTCTGTCTGGAACTGGAAAATACAAACAGAAAGTGAATTTTGTGCTGATAATTACTTTGGCAGCTGTCACATGTGCATGGTGTAAAGGATCAGTACAGACAAAGCTTCCAATATGGTGATAGCCTGTGGTAATGGCTATGATTAAGAGGAAGCTAATTAGAATATTTTACACATTCAGTCCCCACAGTTCACTGCTCTTTAAGTAAATTTGCATTTGGGAAGAGAGCCTTGTTTTTGATGTACATGGATAGTGTTCCCTGCAGACTTCCATTGATTTACACCGTAGCCATTTGTACCAGAGCGTTTTCTTTGGTAGCTCACCAAACCTTACAGCTTTCCTCCACACTGCAACAAAACTCAGAAAAGATTTGTCCTAGTTCTTCTTACAAACAAGCAGGTTCGTAAGAAGAATGAAGAATGTATTCTTCAAATACATGAAGAAATACATAGAACAGAGATTTTTAAGGTTACCTTAAAAAATAGAGGAATTTAGTCTAATGCTTCTTTTTCAGTGTTGCTTCAAACACTATCTACTATCAGAATAATATGTGAGGAACAATGGATTGTGGATAACTAGATCCACAATGTGTTTCTCACACACGTGCCCCAAAAGCAGATCCAGAATCAGTAAGAAGCTTTTGAGTAGTACTTTGATTTCTAAGTCACGTAAGTATTTGCAATTTTATTCAGGATGGAGTTGCACAGGCAAACAGTCTGGTTTCAAGCAGCATGAGCATCCTCAAATGCTTTTGTGTTGGAGGTATTAATCCACATATGGGTATTCAACTACTATCAGAACAAACTGTGCCACTGCACTAAAATCAGATAAAAATATGCAAAGCAGGTAGCTTGAGGCTCATTTGTACTAAAGTTCCTCTGGCTGTTTGAAGAGACTTTGTAATGTCAGCATACTCCCACCTGAGCATATTCTTTATTGTGAGCATTGTAAAGTGGCCTTCCTGGATGCAAAAATGGGACCTGAATACATTTACTTCAAGGATGCATGCTTTTTTTTTTTCCTCTTAAGTAAAAAAATGACCAGAATCAAACTAACCTAATTTCTTTCTTTCTCTCTTTTTCACTTTCTCTGTTTCTCTTTTGAAATTATGGAAATATAGAGTGAGAATTGGGAGAAATATATAAAAAATCTAGATTATCCCCTTCTTATTTCTCCTGCTTATGTTTTATCCTTTCCTGTCCTTGTCATTGTTCCTCTCTCTCCTCCTCATAGTTATCATCCTTGTTATCCTTATCAGCATTATTAGTTTTGCTGGCATCCAATTCAAAAGCCCTCCATCCCATCACAGGTTTGTATTTTCAGATGCAGGAGAGAGGCTTTGGATAGAATCCCACCTTTTGGGGGCCCTTGGAGATGCATGGGGGAGAAAAGGCAGATAAGAACAGCAAGTCTATAAATCTCCACATCTATAAATCTTAAAATGGATTACTGATGACAGTGACTCTTTAATGGAAAGAGTGACAGTCCATGTAGACGAAAGGCAGTGTAATTCATGGAGGCTATTAAATTTGAGAGGCCTTTTCATTCTCATTTGTCTTTCAGTGTTATGTGCTGATTGCAGGGAGATTATTCTCTGGGGAGAGATGTGCCCTACTCACCAGGGCCCGAGGAGTGCATGTGTTTGTCTGTCTGGCATTTGCTGTGGTGAGTAATATATTTGCTCCTCCTGCACCAGAGAGGAAAACCCACAGTGCTGGTAGTGGACGGAGAAGAGAAAACAAAACTGCTGCCCTTCTTGTGATATTTGAGAGCCTCCTGGTTGCAGACACTGTGGTTTTAGGGTTAGAAGTATCCAGAAAGCAAACGCAGAGCAGTACAGGGCTCGTGGTCAAGTTCTCCCCATCTGTTGATCAGATGGGATGTGGCTGTGCCCAGGCAACCCCTTCACAGCACAACAAGACTGTCACAGGACACAGGCCACCTTCACTGGCTGGGATGTGATGGTGGGGCTGTTTTCTGGGAAAAAGAATGAGGCCTGAGGGCTCAAGCCACGATGGAAATAGCAAAAGCACCCAGCAAAAGCAGCTTGTGGCTTTTATAAATACTGATGCTTCAGAATTAAGAGTTCAGAACAGTGAACGGGCACACATCTAAAAGCACTTACTTTGCCAAGGTAACATTCCTTCATTTTGGTCAGGGACCTCCAAAGCTACTGTGCAACCCATTGGAAAATAAAACCCAGCTGAGTTTCATGAATAAATGAGTCACTTCTTTGCCTTGGGAGAGGTTGGGAGCAGGACAGTTTCACTCCAGGGTGTGGATGGATTCACTGTAACACAGTCATTTCCTGCAGGTGATGGACTGTTACTGCTGGGATGTGTTCCCTTTGCATCCTTGCAGTTGGTGCAATAGTTCATCCAATTCCTGCCTGTGCCAGCGGATGCGATCCCCATCAAAATCAATTGACTGAAGTCACACCCTGCATCTTCAGTTGCTAAGGAAAGAAAAATCAGTGTTGCTCATGAGAGGGCCACTGGTGCAGAAAGTCACTTAGCAGCAGCAGCTGCTTTATGGCAGCAGAGATTCAGAGGTGCCAGCGGAGGCTGCAGCAGGGTCTTGTGTTGCACTGGAGTCCTGGGGACATGCATGGGAAGAAACCTTGAGGAGAGGGTTGCTCCTTGTCTGCGTGTGGAAAATTCCCATTCGTTTCTGAAGGAAAGCACATTGTGTAGTTTATTTATGCACTTATTTACACAGCTAAAAAGATCAAGGACATTGCGGACAAACTACAGAGATCTGGATCCACACTCTCACTGCAGCCAGGGAGACGACAGCAGCCTCAGTGTTCTAAATTACTTATTGGCTAATGAGCCATTTTCTATTCATTATTAGCTTATTACTATTAGCTAATTAACCCTTGTGGCAGCCCCATCTCAGCCGTGCACCTGCAGAGATGACAATGCCCTTTCTCACTCAGGTGAATGTCCTCAGGTCTGTGTCCAGCCCAGGTCAGGCGTGACCTCCTGAAGTTGCTGCCCTTTTCTACAGTGAGTGGGTGTGTTGGGCTCAGCCCGAGCACTGGTGTGTGGCACCTTTGTCACAAGGCCCCGCTGGCATTTTGGCAGCCTTGCCATTGTGCTGGGGATGAGTCAGAGGAACTGCGCTCCCTGCTCGGGGCTGGGACAGGCTCGGTTTCAGTGCTGAGTCACGGGCAGTGTGAGCAATGTGGGCAGCCTGGGGCTGTGGTTTCTATCCTCCTGCTTTATAAAGGACTTTTGCTTATTTTTGCCCGTTTAAAAGGTCACTCATCCCTAAGCAATCCCTCTGTAGATGTTCCTCTGGCACATCTAGTGAAGGATGAGTTTGCTGTTTGTGGTCCTCACTGTTTAACATGAGGGTTTCACTATGGTGTATAACCCTCATCCACATTGGGTCTGCTTCCACCAAGACAGATCCCACTTCTTCCAAATATTGTTATTGTGATGTATTATTTATACCGTGGAAAAATATTGAGGAGGCAAAGGGGGAAAAATTAGCTCATTCTTTCTAAGATCTGCAAGCAGATGAAAGACAAAGAATATAGAATTTAGAAAAAAAAACCCCAAACCCTCAGCTAATTTTGGAGCATGTTTCATCTTCACAAAAGCCACTCATTTTCTAGATAATTCTTTGTAAACCTTTCTTCCTTTTGTTGCAAGTTTGGTATAATTTTACATTATACCAAGTTCAATGGAAGGAAAAAAAAAAGGCATCATGGTTTGAATTATTCCCCATCCTCCCATCCCACAAGAAAAACCCAGGTTTGAACTTCCCTTTTTAATATGCAAGTACCCAGCTAAGGACGCCCTTGGCTAATCTTTCAAAATGCAGCATTTTGCTCCTTCTAAGTTTTAAAAGCTGCTTGGATTTTGACTGAACGTGTAACCCTGTATTAAACTTCTAATGGCTAATGAGACAGAACTTGGTTATGAGGACTAAAATACAGAAAATATAAATCAGTAGCCTAGAATGAGTACTCATCCTCTTTTACTTTCATTAAATCCATTTTAAACTAACTTTACTATATATCTTTCATGAGATTTTCATTACTTTGCCATCCTTTGAGGACAAGATGGAACAGTCAGTTTTATTGTTCATTTGTCTAATTTTTGTTTCACTGTGGGTTATTCAGGCATTTGAGTGTGATAATTCTCTGCCAGCCCAAGCTGGTGTTTTAATCTGTGCTGTCCCTTCTCCTCCTCCTGTTCTCTGCCTTTTTTCCAGTTGGAAGGACAAAATGTGCAACTTCAAAAAAACAAAAATAAAAAAAATCTCTTGCAGTGGTGTTCTAAGCTGGAACAAATAATGGAAATGCTAAAAGTGGCTTTTGTCAGTTCCATTTTCCTCTAGTCATTTGCATCCTAAGTCCATACAGATTTTATAGATTTTTAGCATGGGGTGATTTCCTAAATCACTTTTCAGGCGGAACTGCTGCTCTGGATGTCCCTTGGTTTACCATTTTTGCACAGTCTATAGGAAAGATGAAGCTGTGTCTGTCCAATGGTGTTTCACTGGCTAAATCCTTCTTAATGTGGGAAACAAATGTGGCAGGAGTTACCTGGGCTTTATCTCATGTGAATAACATAGCAAGGAGTTATTTGATAATGTCAATGAAGTTTCTGACTTTGCCCTGACTCTGAATCTTTAATTTTGTTAATGCATACCCATGAAATCCCTCACAACAATGACTCCTGTTATCTAGAAAACATTTGAAGAACAGCAGAAGGGTTTATCTAATTGTACAGTTATTTGTGGGGACTGCACTGTAACTCTGCTGGAAATAATGGCAATTCTGCAGTTACTCATGTCAGCGGAGTTATGATATTCCCTGATTGCTCTCCAATTAACTTGTGCCACTGCAGCAGCCCAGGAATAGAGCAGGCAGGACACATTGTTAAGGAAACCAGGCATTTTAAAGGGGTTCCCTAATGCCCTCCAGCCCCCAAACAGTTGTTCTGTTTAAGCCAGGGCTGGATGAGCACTGGCAGTGAGGATCCGTGGCTGTTTTTTTGGAGCCAAGCCCTGCGCTCAGCTCACGTTATTGATGGGGTCGTGTGTGAGGGAGGCTTACACAAAGGGAAGAGTAATGGCATAAAGAGAGAGAATGGCAAATTGGCTGCCTGAGAAATGACCTGTGCTCAGCCCTGCTGAGTGAGGCCCTGGCAGCTCGAGGCTGGCTGGAAGGGCAAAGGCACAGCAACGCAGCCGTTCACTGAAAATAAGGGAAAAGCCATTTTTAGTGGAAATGGAAATACTGATAGGAGTTAAAAAGAACAGGTCAAGGGATGTAGGCTGCTCCCTCCGAGGTGGGGTTGGATGGAGGGTAATGATTTGTTATTTCATCTTTAAGGAGTTTTATTAATTATTATGGAACAGATGCCTGTGATGGGAGCACTAAGAGGCAAAGCCAACCAGGCACATGAGCCTTGGGAGCCACTCCTCTTTTGGGCACTGGGGGAATTTACAAGTGATTGATCCCTTCATAGGACAGAGGTTTGGTTAAGGCAAAGCATGGCAGGAAGGCCAGGTTTGCTGTGGATGTTATTACCAGCAATAATTCCACTCCTGTCACCTCCCTCGGTAACAACCAACTGCTGGAGCAGAGCAGACGAGATGCTGGGCAGTGACAAGTGGCAGGGACAGCAGGTCGAGTTTTGAGCCTGGGGGACAGAAATCAGGACAGACAGGTCCCAGCAGGAACCTTGGTGGCTTTCTAAAGCCATTTCTGGGCTCTTGGTAAACAGAAATAGGGTCAGATGGGTGCAAGGAAAGCAGATGATGCTGTTTCTTAGAAAACAGATGTGCATTCCTGATGTGTGCTCTTGTCTCTGCCTCAACAGCTGGATCTCATCCTCATTCCTATCTCTCACTATTACTGCTCTGAGCTATTGCACATTTAATATGGGGAATTTGATTCATTTTATGGCAAGTCTCACCCATCTGCATATGTTGGTGTCGAGTTGGCTTCTGTACAGAACTCCAGTGCTAAATGTGGATGGAGAAATCTAGGATGAAAGGTTTGGTCCCCTCAGGGACACCTCACGGATAACAAGGTGTGTGCTCTTCAGTCCAGTGATCAAGGAATAATTCACTGCATTTTCAATCTTGGCAGCTTGTTTCTTATAATTCCTTGAGAGGTGGTAATTAAATGTCATTGCATTAGACCCAATATGTCCCAAGTAGAGAACAAACTCATACTCATAATTATGTAGCCATCACATTAAACAAACAAGCTGCTCATTAAAAATAGATGCAAAAGATTCAATTAGATCTAATGCTGTATTAAGGATTTGATGACATGCTGGCTTTATCTCCATTGGTTCTAGGCAATAATGAAGCAGCTTTTCAGAGTGACCCAAGAGGAATATGTTTCTTTTTTAAATACCCATTTTCTTTCTTAATCTTAAAATTACTATTAAGCACCTTTACCTCTAAGTAAAGAGGGAAGAGAAAAAAAGGAAAAGGAGCTTTATTGTTTTCTAACATTCCATCTGGGTTTAGAGGCATAAAAGAATGAGGGAGCCCGATCTTTATGCTGTGTGCGACCTCTAATACGATTCAGAATAATGTAATAGGAAATCAAATCTCTGTAAGGGAGATTATTGAGTGTACAGAAAAGGATGATTATTGAATGTACAGAATTTCCTCTCAGCATTATCTGCCTCCCCTATATGTGCACCTCTCCTGTATGTCTTAGCACCAGAGGAGCTGTGTGATGGTCACTTTAATCTGTTCCTCCCAATGAATCTGCTGCCTTTGGTCCATCCTCCCCACCCAGCTGGGCACTGCCTGCAGCTCCCACTGAGCTATAGATCTTTCTCTCACAAGCTGGTTTTATTTAAACCCCTGTCTGTGGCCCTGCCCCTTGTGTTTTGGAAGCACGTTACATTTTGCCAAGCAATCAGGACTGTGCTGTTCCATCGCCGCTTTCTTTTCTCTGAAAAATCTGCCCAGGGGACAGAGCTGTAAATTGTATCCCAGCTCCATCTTAATCCATCACTTGGACCAAGCAGCAGAATCTTTGCAAAGACTGAAACAAAATCAACTTTGTTTTTTCCTTCTCTTGCCGAGCTTGCAATACAGAGGCTGTTAATTATGTGTGGGCAGATTATCCAGTTGCAAATGAACCCTGTTACACCAAAAATAAAACACTTTTATTCCCCTCATTGACCTTTCCTACATTGTCACTCCAATTTTTGCTAATATTATTATAGAAAATAAAACATTTATTTCCACAGTCTGATTTACATTGGTTTTGTTTGACTGTGCTTCCCTTTATTTGGGTTAATTCAGCTCCCTCCCTGAGTCTGGATAATGAAAAGTTGACTGACTATAGTGAGGAAAGACATATTAAAATTTATAGTTTTCAAATAACCTGATGCAGTGTCTGCTGTAGATGGCAAAATGGATCGGAATGATTGGGCATTTGTCTCTGAAACAGAGGGTGGTTTTGATGTATGTGCATCATTTGTAAGAGAATTTGCCTCTCCATAGCACTGGTGTGGTTGATGCAGCACAATTAAGAATTTCATCACCAATCTGAAAAGTGCCCTTTGGTTTTGAATGTGGTTTGATTTCACAGAGAAACCACCTTCTGGATATGATGCATTTGGAACCCAAAGAATCCCACTATGTCTAGGATAATTGCTATGATGGAAATTTAAGAGAGGTATGTGCTTGTGAGGGATATTGTTATAATAACCAATTTCTTAACTCCACCTTGTAGATCATTCCAGCAAAAGGCACAAGCCTGAAAAGTTCAAGATTGACATGTCCATGTTAATCTACAAAGAAATAGGGATAAAGGAATGTATTGGGTAGGTTTTCAGTTCAACTTCATCTCTTGCTACTGTGTCCAGTCTAAAGATAGCTGTGAAATCTCTCTTGCATTCCAAGGTGAGGTACAATGTGGGAAATAAATAACTCTGCAGAGCTGCCAGTGCAGAACAGGAGATGGTGGTGGAGAGGTGAGGTGGCTTTGCCAGCCTGGTGCTTGCTGTTTTTTCATGCTCTCAGGGAGATACAGGCTCCTTCGGAGTGTAACAGTTGCTGATTTGGTCTGTAAAACATATAAACTTGTGTTTTCAGGTAGAAAACTGCAAACTGGAAAAAACCAGACTGTCGGTTTCTGCTGAAACATAAAGAACATATTTTTTCCACTTTTACTCACGTATTTTTCCCTAGTCAGCTCATTTTCCTTTTAAAATATTTTCCCCCATTTTTTTTTCTTTTCTTTTTTTCTTTTTTTTTCAAATGAGTAGCAATGCCTTGGGTGCCATTGCACTGTCATCTCCAAGTGCCATTTCTTTTCCTCCAAGGAAGGAGTTGCCATGAAAGGAGTAGAGGAAGTCTATGGGAGAATTTCTCCTGATAAGGGCAAAATTGTGACCTTCCTGGGCCACTGTTGGCATTTTCCTTCACACCACTCTCTGAAAGCTCTTGACCAGAGGAAAAGGATATGCAAAAGGTGAGGTTTTCTTTACACTTTCAGAGCCTTTCATCCCCCAACAACTGAATTAATTTCATCCATAAAACAAGAGCCTTGAAGGATCCCACCCTCTTGTGCATGGGATGGGTTAATTTGTATTCTGCTGCTGGTTCTGTAAGATAACAAATACAGGAAGAGAACATCAATCCTGATTTCTTTTCTTTCTTTATCTCCCCTCCCGTTCTCTGTTGTGCCACGACTGCTAATAACATTCTGGTTTAGTGGTGGATGTAATAAGATATGGATGCTGGATATTGTTTTTTTATACCTGTTGCACCTATATGTGGATGGCAGACTTCCCTCCTCCTCTCCTGCTTTGCTCTGAATTGAATTCATTTACCTCAAAATGACAGAGCTGTAGTCACAAATCCATCAGGTCACAGAGATACTTATAAGAAAGATGTAGTCCACTCACCCCTCCTATGTGCTCTTACATTGTTATCAATCCCTCAACACTCTCTTCTCTTTTTTTGCTGAAAAAGAGGGACAAATGCTCCATTTTTTCACTTAAATTTCAGATCATTTGCTAAAGTCATTTTGTGTAAACAACTTTCATTATTAATAAAGGTGAGACTTTCTGTACTTATAATAAATTTTTATATTCATAAAAAGCCAGGGATTCAAAACTCAGCTCTAAATTATTTATCAGCCAGAAGGACGACTGGATCCACAGTACAGGACATTTCTAAGGACCTCAGCTGACCACAGCGGTCATCTGCTTCAGGTATGACCTTGCTCTTTCTGCTGCCTAGAGAATTCCTAACAGAGGGGGGTGGTGGGCATCATTCAAGCATGGATAAGACCTTGAAATTTATACATTAACTGGGAAAAATGCATGGAGACGTGATGTGAAAGTCGGGAACTGGATGTCTGTCCCTCATCCATCAAATGCAAAGAGTGAAGGTGATCATCAGAGCCCCTGAGGGCTGGTGGAGCAGGGCAGCACCTTCTGCTGCTGCTGCTCACACTTTGCCCAAAGCCCCAGACTTGGCTGGCTCTGAGCCACCTGAGCTCAGGTGGTGTCACCTGTCTGTGCTCCTGGCACGGTGTGGCCGAGTGGGTGTCAAAAGGCACCCAGGGGTGCTGGATTTGGGCTTCAAAACATGGGTTTGGAGAGGCAGAGGGTGCAGGTTCACCCCTACAGTCAACAAACTGGTGTCCCCAGTGGGCCAATCTCCACCCCCAGTCTCACACAGACAGATCCCTGATAACATTTCACCACCCCACATGTTTTTCACCCATTGTGTGCACCTACCCCAGAGTTATCTGCCTTCACAGCAGTGACATAACATGGAGTTCCAGTCCAGAGCCCTTGCCCATGCAGAACCTGGTTTTTTCATTCTTTTGAAGAAATTGCAAAATAAAATTAAAAAAAAAAAAATCCACCTGTGCCCAGGAAAGCAGAACTAAGAAATAAAACAGGACAAAACACAGACAGAAGAAGAAAAAATTTCCACTTACCAAAGCTGTTAGGTGAACCTCATCACACGTTCATAACTCTGCCTTCCCCCAGCAGCAGGGCTTCAGGAAAAACATCTCCACAGCAGACAGCAGCACAGGTGATCTAGTGCAGAGAATGAAGGGCAGGAAGTTTCCCTAAGATTTGTATTTTTATGAGTAACTGAGATTTTCCAGTTTATTTGCACAACGAAGGAAGTGAGCAGAAAAGAAAAAAATTCCAGCTCCTTCCATCATGAAATACATATTGTGGCAGAATGCTGCATGCCTTGTGTCAAAGGATCCATAGTATTGATTTCTTGAAATGAAAAATAAGTTTAAGGTGGAGTGCTTGAGGAAAAAAAATCAATAAAATTTCAAGTGACTGAATAGAACTATCAATTGTAATGACAGCAATCAAAAAGCCTTATCCAGTTTCATAACATTTTGGTGTCTGGACCTTTATTTTCATTAAATTTGTCATTGACAGAATGCTGACCTTACCTTACCAACCTGTCTGAAATTAGATTAAAATTAGTGTGGCTGAAAATGCTTGATTTCATTCCATACAATGTGTATAAGCAGAAACTGGAAAACATGGAGCAGAAGTGTAGATGTCTGCAATGCAAATTGGGATGCAACAACCCAGTCAACTCAGAAGAATAGTTGAAAATATCTCCTGAGATTTAAGGGAGAGCCTCAGCCCCCAGCAGCTCTCACTGAAACCATCTCCCAGGGTGTTAGCAGGAGGGCCAGAACATGAGAACCTGTGTCTCTTCCAAAACCCCTCATTTTTTTGGTTACTTTTCCCTTTCGTTCCCACAACATTCAATGAACAATCAGCCCATGTGGGAGCAAGGGCTTCAGCTCTCTGGGAAGGTTTCTCCCTGTTTTCAGACTCAGGATGAGGGACTTGCATCTGAGCTTTGCCCATCACCATCATCACCCTCATTACAGGGCTCCCAGACAGCTCTCCAGGACTCAAGGCTGTGCCATCCCTGAGCACTCTGCTCTAAGGGCTGTCATGTTTGTGTCCCAGTTAACACATGGAGGAATTAATTATTCATTATTATAAATCACCTTATCTCACTATAAATCATGTAAACAGCATCATCCTTTTCCAGAGGGGATGTTCCCCCCATGATGCATCTCTGTAACCCTGATGTGACTGAGGCTTTTCTGGTGCCTGGGGAAGAGCCAAGGCCAGGCAGGGATGGGTGGGTTTTCTCCCTGGTCTTTACATCAGAGCCTTGCTCTCTCCTTCCTGCTTGTCCCTGCTTTGTTCAGGGCTGCTTTCCCTGCTTCTCCTCCTCTGTGCAGTGAAACAGGGCTGTGGCTCAGCAGCTCCCAGGGGACACACGTGGCAGGTCCCCACAGCCACAGGAGTGACCACAGCTCACCTTGGCTGCCCTGTGGTTATCCCCTAGCCCCTCGTTACTCCACCAGAGAGAGCAGGGACAGAGGCAGCCTGTGCTGCTTTATTCTTATAATCTTCACCCTCTCTATTTTCTGTCTTCAGATTTCCTGCACTCTTTTTTTGTCCCTGTGATTTTGGAGCTTTTGCTGTTAAAGCTTCCCAAAGCATTCCTGGAGCCACCTAATCCTCTACAGCCCCAGAGCATCGGGGTCACAGATGCTGTTTACCTTCACTGCTGGGAATGACTCTCCCAGTGGACATACAAAGCTCAGACCTCCCAGGATGACTTCGTCTCCTACTTAGGGCTAGAAAAAACATCCTCAGGATGAGACAAGAGAACCTGTCCTTGCATTTCTTGCCCAAGAGCTGTTCTTTGTTTCTCTCTGAAGTCCAGGGTGTGCATCTTGCAGCTGCTGAGCAACAGAGGGTGCATCTATATAAACCTTTCAGCATAAAGCATCTTGGCCACCCTGAGTCGCTGCCTGGTACCACAGGATCCATGTCTATGGCTGGAGACCCTGCCAGGAATAGAAAAGAGGGGAAAATGGGTTAAAAGCCTACATTTTCCAATTTTTCAAACCTCTTTTTTATTTGTAGCTCTAGGATGGACTCTAGTTTGACTATACAAATGGTTTCAATGCAAAGTACTTGCTTTTCCTATTTCAAGACCATTCTTAAAAGGCACAACCACAAGGAGCTGCCCCTCAATGTGTGGCAGTGCCTCTGATTTGGAACATACCAGACACTCTCGTCTTGGTTGTCATCAAAGGTATCATGTCCTCCAGCATCTAGAGGTCAAATTGTGCTCTCTGATGGAGAATTTCTGCCTTCTTTTGCTCCAAGTGATGACACAGAATTTGTATAATTTTCCTGGAAATATTTCTTTGTACTTACAGGTAAATAAAATCAAGACTAAATAAGAAGCTGGTTGGCAAGTGATTCTATCTTTCCTAAAGCCTTTTGAACTTTTCAGACCTCAGAAAGTTTGATTTACTTTGCTGTTCAGGTGTCATCTTGGGCTGATTACTTTCGAGACTTGTTCTCTTGTCCCAGGTCATTGAGTTTTGCACTTGATCTTCAAGAGCACCTTGGCTTCAGCTATTTCTTTGGGAATACACAGGCTTGCATTCACCTGCAGGGAGAGCAACCTGCACTAAACTACTGGAGTTGATTTACAGGAAAAGGGCCAATTTTTTCCTTTATTGCTTCTACTGTTGCAGAGAGATGAATTCTCCATGGCATAATAGCAGAACAAAAATAGATTGCTTCTGTAATACTCTATACAACAGCCTGGAATACATCAGCCTTTTCTCCCAACAGTTCTTTGACAAATGAAACTTTATCTAACCATGCTCACCATGTTATTCTGCTTCTCCTTTTTGCTCCATTTTTCCAGATTCCTGCAAGTGCCAAAATGGTGATTGTGCAGTGACACAACTGCTGTGGTGCTGCTGCCAGAGATAGGCAGAGGGACACAGTGACATTGTGAGCACTGAATTTCATGCTGGATGGACAGCATCCTTCCATTTATGATAGTGCCAATGAACACAGGTGATGCTTGGGCTCTGGGTCAGCTACTGGTCAGGTTTCCCTTTATTTTGGGCTGTATTTGTTGTCATGGATAGCCCTTAGCAATTTTTGCCACAAGTTTCCCATTCCGTTCAGTCTTGATGCAGGACAAGTATCAAGGAAATGTCCTTGTCTATAGAAAACCTTCTAATTAAAACAACTGCTTGGCTCTGCGCTATTGAAAGCAAACAACTCTGAGGGGAGCATTTGTTTTATCTGAACGTGGAGAGAAGGCAATAAATGCTCACAATCTGGCTAAAAATAGATGTCAAAGTGAACTCCCTATTTTCAGGTCTAAAAAACTAAAACTTTTTTTATAAAATTATGCTATTTGTCAAACGCATTCAGACTCTGAGGAAAAGCCATTCCTTTTAATTTGGGTGAAATGTACCATTCAAATTGAGGACTTTATGGTTTCATCCTCCCCCAGCACCTCAGCCCAGTGTTTCTGCAGAAAAGGGTATTAAATGAGATTAGCAGGAAGCCAGTTCCTCCATAAATTAGGATTTTGTATCAAGTATGTGTGCTTTGGCCACTTTTTCTTTAATTTGACTTATTCCAATCCCCATTACTTTTGCAAGTCCTTATGGATGCTTTTAGGGCTGCATGCTGAAGGCTGCAAACCCAGCCAGCCCCGGGAGAAAATGCATCTGCTCCTGTCCCACCTCCTTTCTGCCACTGCCCAAGGACTTTTGCTATCAAATTCAAAGGAATCACCCATAATTGCAACATTATATAAATGTATTTGGAGAGCCTGGGTTTAGGGACTGCTGTGCAGTGTGACAGGCACTGCACTCCCGGTACTGCCTGAGGCCAGCACAGACCCAAGCAATGCAAACAAAATATTCTAGCAGGAAAATGGGTATTTTCTGATGGGTGAGGCTGACAGTTGAGTGGTACAGTGAATCTCAGCAGATTCCAAGAGATTTCACGTGGGAAGAACAGGCAAAACTTCTTCAGAGCCATTTCATGCAAACTTTTTTCTTGGGATAACAGCTAAGAGGCATTGCAGGGCTGTGTGCCCTGAACAGTGTTAGGGTATTCCCTGCACCCCTTCTTTGTCATCCCTGGGAGTGCTGAAAACATGTCCTCAGACACTTCATGAACAAACCACAACAGCCCACCTGCATCCCCAGAGAACAGTGACAGCCCAACTCTGTCCTGTGCCATGCCAGGGTCCTCCCTGGCTTCCCATCCTCATGGTGGCATATGGGGTCTGTCCCAGCTGGGGGCAGGTGTGCAAAGGTGCTTGTGGGAAACTGCTGCTTACAGCCAAGACTGACAAGCTCAAAATTAAGCAAATGGTGGGGGTTGGCCTCATTGTAGGGTACCCCTGTTCCGGCTGGTTGTTGGGAGTTAGGTTTGCTCCTTTTTTACTTTAAAGAATTTTTTCCCCATAAGTTACCAAGGAGACTAAGTGTTAGATACTTAAAGAGTACTTGACCAAAACAAAGAGATGGCCAAAGCTCGGTTGAGGAGGTTTTTTCTCTATCTGGACATGCTGTAACTCCAGAAGGGAGGAGGTAACTGCCTCCCTGATAACAAGCCAGCTGTTAAAAACTGGGTGGGATATTGTTTCTTATCTCTGCTCAGTCTTCCACTACCCCCATGGGAATATCTTCTGTTAATGGACCATTAAAGCTCACCAATGGCATAGCACATTTCATCATCCTATTGTGAGATGCTCCACCCAGGGACGAGGAGCCAAACCATTTCCACCTGGATAAAAAGGAGCTACAGGCATCACCAGGCACTCCGGTGTTCCCATGGGACTCCCAAAGGAACACTGGACCCACCTCTGGACCCCTGGCTCCACAGGACCATCTCTGCTTCCAACAGGACACATCTGCCACTCCAGGAGGGCTGACTTTGGACTGTTTCCAACGCCCTGACTAACAGGGCATCAGGTTGTATTTCTGACTCTGTCAGGGTTTTCTAGGATTCCTTGTTTGTTTGTTTGCTTATTCTTTTGTATTACAACATTNTGGAGCACCTTTTAATGGAAAGATGAAAAAGGGGGAGGGGGGGGCTTACATTCCAAGGGAGACTCCAATCTTCCTTGGCAGATACCTGTCTATCCAAACCTAGCCAATGGTCCTGCCCATCACCTCAGGCAGGGGCCTGGCTGGGTGCTTTGGGTGAGGTCTGCCAGGTTTTGGGTGAGGGTTGCAGATGGCAGACACAGTCTGTGAGCTCACTTTGCTGCCCCAGGGCCTGCTGGGCAGGATTGATTGCACAGCTCAGGAATAGGCATTAGCAGATGTTATTGATGTGGGACTGGCATTATCTACAGCACATGCTGTCGATGGAGAGAAAAAAACACAGATGGTATAATTTTTTAAAACCCCTCTGCCAAAATCTTTTAAAACAAAACTTGCCATTTTTGTTTGTATTGATCCTCCTTTCCTGCTATTGATTTTTGCTCTTTGCCATCACTGAAGCGAGGAGCAGGGATGAACAGGAAGCAGCCGCTGTTATGCCAGCACGTGGATGAAGGAAATCCTCTTCAGCAACCCTGTGTTTGGTGGGGGTTTCTTGTTTTGTTCGGGGTTTGGTTTTTGTTTTTGCTCTACTCTTGCTGCTCTATGTAACATCAAAATAACAGGGCTGTTAGACTGGCTAGCGAGTCCCCAGATGCCCATAAGGAGAACTTGGTGCTGTATTTATGTGACGGCTGTACCATAAAAATGGATCAGGGAATGCTTCAAGCCGAGAGCTTGGCTTGAGCAGAGTGACCTGACATGAGCTGGAGCTGAGGAAGGATTTCAGAAGCTGCTGAAATAATTGCAGCTGTACTTGTACCAGAAGTGTACAGTTTTGATGAGAGCTTCCATATTTCAGTCCTTAGCTACCTGGACAATGACATCTGAATAGGGATTGAAAGGCCAAATCTCTCCCCCTTTTTTTCCTAATGAGCAAACCTTCAGGATTGAAAAATAGGACAATCCAAGAAATGCAGATGCCTGGGAGCACCAGCATTAAATGCAGACCATAACGATTATGTATGTTTTCAGCATTATTCTGTTTGCAAGAACAGACTTTTGCTTGCAGTGTACTCACACAGAAGGTTTGTGTCAAACAGCAGATAATGGAAATCATCCAGGTTCCGATTACTTTGGTGGCAGCCTGCCTTCAATACAGCATTCAGTTCTGGGACACCTTCTTACCAGGAAAAAACCAAATTGCAGACAATTCAAAGAGCAGCTAAAATGATTTTGGGGTTGAAAAGACTGATTTATGAGAAAAGATGATGAACTTAATATATATACCTCCACTGAGTAATGACTTGTGTTACGGTTACTGTGTTCAGGGAGACAGAAAAGAATTATTTTGTGTGTACAAAAATGTGATGCTAGGAGAGCACGATAAAAATGACAGAAGGGAAAGTCTGAGCTAAGAAACAGTACAAAATCTCTGTGAAATAATATCCCAAAAGGCATGGGAAAAGCTCCCATCTCCTTATTGACATTTTAAAAAAGACAGGGGGAAATAGAGATGATACAGTTATTAATCCAATTTATCCAATAGCATTTTTATAAATCTCTAACCCCAAAATAAATAAAAATAAAAAAGAGATTACTTTCTCCTATCCTCAGTATTCCTTAAAAATACAAACTGATTCTTTCTTGTCAAAAGTATGATGGAGAAGAAATTTGTTCAGACTGTGTAACTCCCTGTGGGAGATCTGGGTTTTGTAACCTTGGCAGTTCTCAGCATGCAACAAATACTCCCTCACACAAGGGACAAGATTTCTAACCTAATTAACCTGTGGGGTTTAGGGTTTTATTTGGTTTATTGCACACTGCAGGACCAGAGTGTCGGTTCCTGGGATCACAGTCGTGCCAGGAGTGGAGTCAGTGCCAGAGCTGCCACCCAGCACCTTCTTCCCAACTGGGCTCACAGGACCTTCCTAAGGTGTTGGGAAAGATGAGACAGGAAAGGCTTGTGGATATGATTGCCTGGTAAGAAATACTAGAGATGTAAAACCTGTGAGGGAAATAGAAATGAAGGCCAGCTTTGAGATGTAGGCATGGCAGGCAGGAAGACGGTGATTAGCTGGAGTTAAGTTGAAGGACCCAAGAGTGTATCCCCTCTCCACCCTGCCAAGGCATCAAGGAAAAAGTAGATAATAAAAATAGTCTTTAGAGTCTAGAATATAGGGTGATATGGTAATATAGCAGTTCTCATAGGCTACATGCAAAGTCTGTAGGTTTTGTGTCTTGTGCCAGTTGGTCACTGTAAATTAGAATATTCAACACAAAAGGAGATACAATGTATTGTAATAAAGTCCTCGATCTCTCTTACCGCTCTTGCAGCACCCTCTCTCTTCCTCTTGCTCTTACCTCCCTTACCTCCCTTACCTCATACTCTCTCTCTCTCTCTCTTTGGGGCTTCCCTTCAGTCGAGGCTGGTGGCTGAAGGCAAAGCCCTCTTTACCCACGACCCTTGCAATAAAACCACGTGTTTCTAGAATATCTCAGGTCTGCAGAGTTCCTTTTCCTTGCCATCCACGGATGCTCCTACACCAAGGGATGATGAAAAACAAGTCCTGCCTCCAACCTGTTTCTCTGACGTTGTCAAACACCTCCTGTGTTTGCCAGCAGTGCAGGGCTGCTCGCCTGGCCCCAGTGAGCAGGAGACATTCCGGCAGAGTGGAGACTGATAACTGCATGGTGTTGACTAAAGGGACAAAATCCTTTTATCTGCTGTCTACAGAGAATGCTCAAAGCTGAGGAGAAAACACGTGGAGGGTGGGATGAAGTATTTTAATCGGACCTGTTTTCCATACAGAAATGCTATAGTTGGAGAAGAACTGCTTTGGTCTGGCCCACCCGAATTCATTATTATCACTAACCCTGGAGGAGCTGCACAAAAGACTGCTGTTGATGCCATATCCAGCTGAGAGTTTCATGAAGAAAATCTGCACTTTTAAAATCAGCTAATCATCAGAATAGCTAAGGAAGTAGTTCTTTCCTTTGGATCACAATGGTGCCAGCACTTCATGCAGCAAAGGCTGTAAAGGAAGGAGCATGCAACATTAAGTGACATAAGTGAATGTGTCATTAAAGAACCAAAGGGCTAATTTTTTTCTAAATATGTCATTTAAAAAAATAAAGATGCCTCATTTAAACTCATCCAAAAGCTGTTAAACCGATTTAACACATTGCTGTTTACTCCTGAAAGATGTTTAGAGCTTATCTCCTCCTACCACTGTTCAAGGCTAATCAGAATATATTAATGCATCTCTTTTCCATTGCAATGAACCAGTAAAATGAATGTAGAGATTTCTGTGAACTCTGTTTACCAAAGACCTATTCCTTTTCTTGTCTAAAGTGAATATAGTGGCCAAGAGTCTGGAAGGGAGGAAGGGACAGAGAAGCACTGGATGACAAAGGCTCATTTTCATGGAAATGAGCTACATAAAATCTAAATGGGAAAACAATGATGGCTGAAAACAAGCTTTAAAATGACTCAGGCTGTCCCAAGTTCCAAAATCTAACCATCACATCAGGCTTGGGAAAAATTCTCTCTCCTTCCTCCCCAAAATTAACCCTTTTTGCCAAAGGGGAAAATATCAGCCCAATAATAAAACCATCAGTTATCTGCTAGGAGTGTAGGTTGTCTCCTCCTCCAAAGCTCTGGATCAAGGGCAGTGGTGAAGGGCTTTGATATACAGCACACATCGGGACTTTATTTTGTTTGCTCTCCCTGCCTAGAGGGGGAAAAGCAAACCCAGCACGTTTCCATCCTTGGCATTCTCTATTCAAGAGGCTGGGAGGGAGAAAATTTCAGGAAGGACAGAAGAGACTGTAGAAAATTCTGAGAGATAAAAATGAATGAGGAACAGGAGAAAGAGTGGAGAGCATAGTGCAAAGGATCTGGAGATTTGCTTGAGGCATGTGGTTGGAAAATTGCTTTCTTTTTCTCAGTACCAAGCAGATATTAAAAAAAAAGAAGAAAGAAAAAAGCACAGGCATGGTTTACCAAGGGTCAACAGATTTATGGTTAGCTTTAAATCAGTGCAACTTCACTGGGAAGTTTAGTTTTGGGTGTATTCAGGATGGGGAATAAGCATATGAATTATTCTGGTAGAGTGGCAGTAAATAGTCTGGCGGTCTCAGACCAATTTCTGTGGTGCCATATCTCATAAAGTCTGATAAATCCAGCATGTGCAGCTGCTGAGGACTTTTGGCAGCAGAAAAAAGCCTATATTGCAGTAAGTATCTATATACCAGAGAATCACTGACCATGTACCAGCCCTGGCAACTTGCTTTTGTGATGCTGAGATTTTGTTACTGCCTCAATCTCCTGTGTGTTGGATGAGAAATGAGAATGGTGCTGGGGAGTGCAGAGCAACTATGGATGAGCTTGCTGGACTGTGTCTGACTGAATTCCCCAGGCTGATAGCAAAGTGCTTCATGTCTGGATCTCTCATTTATGAGTTCATCACATTTAGAGCAGGTCCAGCAGGTTCAGATATTTGGGGTTTGTTGCTTACCTGGGCTCTCAAAGTTCCCTTTCCTATCCAGTTGCATATTTGAATATTCTGGAAGAAAGAGGGAGGAAAATGATCTCCTACTTACTATTTTGGGAAATTTTATCTATTCCACATGTATTTCTTTACAGCCAAAAAATCCCTCTCCACTTCATTATTCCCGTAGCTTAAACATCTTAACTAAACTGTGTCCTTTTATTCCTTATTATTTGTGCACAAGTTTCAGCTTTACATGCAGAACACCCCACAGCCTTTTACTCTGAAGGATAAATGTGATCCTTTTCATTACAAAGTTGATATTTATTATAGACAAAATAGTATTGGAAAGAAAACCTGTTACCATGTTAGATAGCAACTAAAGCTATCTATGCAGCTGAAAGAGTGACTCTTGTGCCCACTACAAGAAATTAAAAAGAGAATTGTTAAAACATTGCTGTGGATAATTTCAGCCCAGAAATACTGAGCAGCTTTTATGAATGTTCCTGTTTTCACTTCCTGGCAGAATTGTATCCCTCTTCACCAGGAAGAGGGGGGCTTAACATGTTTAGGAGGCTTGGAGAGCTGTCTGAAAGCAGTCAATCAGTCTGCACTGTGATAGTCTGGGTCTGACTCTGTTTTGTTTAAAAAGCAGAGCTAAATATCACCTGAGGAAATAAAGAGAATTGAGACAAAATTCTGCCTATGGAAGGCCAGCTGTCAGTTATCCAAAACATATTAAATACTGGCAAATGAGTCTCCAAAATCGCCTCCAATCAATTTTCTCCTTATTTCCTTTTCCTCCAGCCACACACAGTTTTATTCCATCAGGGCACCCAGAGAGAGCAGAAGGTCTCTGCTCCCTGGACACCAGCACCATGAGATTGGTTAGACCAGCCTCAACATCAACAAAAGGCCACCAGGAGCACAGCTTGTGTGTGACACAGCTCTGGTGAAAGCTGGGTGTCCTGGGCAGCACTGAGTCCTGCACCACTCTGCAGCAGAGCCAACGCCCAGTGCATTCAGAACCCAGCCCTGCAGATCTCCCTCAGTTGACTCAAACCATCCTGGCCTCTAGGGAGGTGTGATCCCTGCACCAGTGTGCTGCCATTTGCCTTGGAATCAACAAGGTGGAAACCCATGGAAAGCTGCCTTCCAAATCCTGACCTAACTCCCCTCAGAGGGGTAAAACATCAGGATTATCTTGTCTGCAGTGCAACATACAGCTGAGGCTTTATTTGCTGAGTGCATTTGAGATGTGCCATCCTCTTCAGGGCTGCTGGTTGCTGTGTATATGTGTGTGGTGGTGGCTTTTGCCAGGGTACTTTGGTTTTAGCAGCAAAGGTTGTCAGTTCAGCATTTGCTGGATATTGCCCTTTGCTCAGGAGAACTCTTGTGTTTCCTTGTTTCCCTTGCAGCGATTGCTGTGCCTCTCCACAGTGCTCTTAGCACCAGGTAAGCTGTGCCAGCACATCCTGTTTTTACACACTGGGAAATGGCAACCCTGTAATGAAATATGGGCTGGGAGCAGAGCAGTGCAGTGGGTGGTGCACAGTGCTCTCCATTGCAGGTGAGTACATAAAACAGCACTGTGAGCAACATCCCTAGGCCCTGCTAGGGTCTGGCAGCCTGTTTCCTTCTGGTTACAACTCAAGCATTAGCGCAGTCTGCAGAGACTTGCACACATTTGCTTCAGGCTGCTTGTCTGAAATATCTACCTCTGCATCCTGAGCCTTGCTGAGCATTCAGCATCAGATGGGTTTTTTTAGGCATCTGTTCTAGGAAAGAGCTCTGTAGGGCTGATGCCATTGACTCCACATGATACAGATAGGCTTATTTCCCTGACACTGGGCCCTAACAGTTGTCTGGTGTGCAGAAAGTTCTTTCAAGCTGCACACTTGATGAAGGCAATAGCCAAAGGACCAGGGGACTCGTGGCCCCAGCCAGAGAAAATTACCATCCTGCATGGAGAATTGTGCTGGAAGAGAAATCTGAGATGCCTGATTGCCTGTGGATGGGCATCATCTGCAGCTCCCTCCCATCACTGCACATCAGCTGTTAGAGGCAATGAGAAACCATCTCAAACCTGTGGGCAACCAGAAATCTGACTGAGGATATTCTGACACTTGTGAGGGCTTTGGCTGCCTTTCACCAGACAGGCAAAGGGCACTGGATGGAATATTATGGTCAGCCAGACTATTTAGCTGCTTCTGTAATGTCCATTGCTACATGAAAGGTGGCAAAATTAGGGTATAGAAATCCCCCTGGCTTTTGATGGTGGATTTATTTTTTTCTTTTGCCTCTGGCCCTGTCCTTTTTTCCCCTCAGCAGAGGGGAAAAAACCATGCTGTAGAACATTGTTCTCTAAGAAAATCCAAATCACCTGAAGCCACAGTTTATTTGCTTGTGAAGGTCTGAAAACCTGTGTGAGACAAGTCCTCCAGGGAAGTGAAAAATGCCCATCCCGTGGGTTTGTCTGGAAGCTGGGCTCCCCCAGCTGCAACTGGGGCAGAGCTGGGGAGTTATGGATGGGTAGCAAGACAGAAA
This sequence comes from Sterrhoptilus dennistouni, assembly GCA_013397095.1. Taxonomy (NCBI): domain Eukaryota; kingdom Metazoa; phylum Chordata; class Aves; order Passeriformes; family Zosteropidae; genus Sterrhoptilus; species Sterrhoptilus dennistouni. The sequence continues at coordinate 4,153,854 of VWZU01001231.1, forward strand.
GGGAGGGGAGGAGCAGGGTGGCAATATGTCTGGCCAGAGACAGTGAGAAATTTGGAGGCTCAATGCCTGGGTAAATTAGCCCCAGGGGCTCTCCAGCAAGAATAACAAAGGCAATTTTTCTTAAATTTACCCACTTAACACTTGTGCCTTCCCCTCTGACAATGGGAACAGGCAGCAGGGAAAGCACCTGCAGTTTTCAACTGGAAATATTTGCAAAACCTTCTCTGACCTGGGCAGAGCAGCTGAAACAAGAGCATACAACAATGTGGTTCAGGTTTCTGCTTTTACAGCCCAGATTTGCCCACTCTGAAGGCTGGACCTTGTGCTGGGTTAGGGCTGGTGTGCACCTTCACCTTCCCTCATCAGTGCTCAACAGCCTGTGAAGAGGAAAAGGCTTTGTTTTAGTGGGAGCAGGTGTTTGATTACCTCGCCTCTCTCTTTTTATATTAAACTTATCCCCGTTTCACCTCTCTAGGAGGGATAAACTCATGTTTGTGAAAGTGGCGAGGGAAATCATTTGAAAGGCGCCATCAGAGGTCGGCTGCCTGCTCTGATGGCTTGATGAAACAAAAGAGCAAATGAGCAAAAGGAAAGCATTCAGAGTATTTTCTGCCTGTGGAGCATGGCTCAGAGCAGTGCTGCAGGGCTGTCTGCATCTACCCCAGGGGGCTGCCTGAGCCTGCACATGTGTAGATTTACAAAGAAATGGGACAAATTCAGCCCTTCTCTCCGTCCATCCCCAGTGCCACCTCCCTGCTCGGAGGCTGGGCTGGTGGCAGGTGCTCTCCTCCCCTTGGACAAAGGAGCTGTGGCATCCCCTCACAGCAGGACAGCATCCAAGGACAGCAGAGGCATCCCTGAAGGGAACATGAGCTCTGTTACTGCCCAGGCCAGGCCACAGTCAGACAGTGGTGCCATGCCCAGGCACAGCAGCTGCGTCCTTGGCACCTGAGCTGTCCTTGGCCCTGAGCACTGGGCTCATGGTGCCAGCACCAAAAGGGATGGTGGGCTGGAAACAGCAACTCACTCAGGATGGACACATGAGCCGGCATTTTTGGATGTAGAGACAGAACCAGGAGGAGCCTGCCCGGTTTCAGAGCACCCCATGTGAACCTCCCTGCACTCACCTCAGGCCCCATTGAGTAAAGGAGCAGAGAAGGGATAACCACATTACGTCTTTGTTTCCAGATGAAATTGGAGGCAGCCATATCTGGGTGAATAGAAGCCCCCTGCTCTGCTCTAACCATCTGTCAGGCTCCCTGTCACAGTGTCTGTGTGTTTGCTCAGGCGTGGCCAGGGAATTACCCACCTCATGTCACGGCAGATTGCCTTTCTCCTTCTCACTGCTCCATTCCCCTTCTGAATAGTTTGGATCTTTGCCTCCAGTGGCTCAAATGCAGGTGTTGGATTATAGCCATGGAGAGCCAGGGAGAGCCATGGAGAGCCAGGGAGAGAGAATAAAGAAATTCTTGGGTGTCTTTGGATGAAGATGAGGTTGGAAGGAATCTGAGTCAGCTCTTCCAGAGTTTCCAGATACCAGGACAGCACAGGGATCAAAAAAGTCATTGTTCCCCTTGGCATGATGCTGGAGGATGTTTTCTAGAGACTGGTCCAGAGTACACACTCATGGCCAAACTGGAAATGTTTGCCTGCTGAAAACATCTGCTGTTCTCCTCTGCTTCTCATACAATTTGCCAAAATATATTTCTTGTACTTTTGCAGCTCAGAACAGCTTGTTACGAGGCTTAATTCATGATGTGCAATCTTGTGACACACTGCTGCCTGATGAGGTAGGACATGCAGATGAAGAAGGAGTGTAAATGTATCAGACAGAGTGCAGTGCCCAGCTTGGAAGCTGTATAAAGTATCTTCAAAAGCATCGTCTAGCTTTGCTGTTATTAGTCCTAAGAGCCAGAGACAAAGTTACTGCAGTCAAAGATAAAAGAGCTTTCAACAAATGTGCCTCACAATTGAATGTCCTGCTGAAACTTCCAAGGTTCCTTTGACCTCTTGATGAGAAAAGGAGTGTACTACACTGGTATCTAAGCCCCTCACTCCATGTGTGGACATCAAAATATCCTCAGGATCTCTGTCTGCTTAGATGCCCTTCAAATCACAGTTCTCCCCTCACAGAGTTGTGTGCCTCCCCTGTCCCAGCTAAATGCTATAGCTCCATCCAACTCTTCACTTTAGGCATATCCTCAAGTGTTTTTCTGGATCAGAGCAGCCTTCAGTACCAGGAAGGGTGGGGATGCTCCCACTGCACCCCAGGTCTCTGGAGTTCTCCAGGTTGCCCATCCCAGAGGAAGAGAGTGCTTCAATCCATCCTGATTCTGGATCTGAAGTTGAGGGGTTCAGTCTGTTTTGCTCTGAGAGTGTCATCCTCTGTCAGGAAAGGGAACACAGAACAACTTAGAAAGACACAGTGTTTAGACTGAGAAAGTGTTCCCCATCCAAATGAACCTGGGAATAGGTGCAGATCTTCAGGTCTTTCAGCCAAAGTGGTGTGGATCCTCCAAAAACTTGTTTCTTATTGATTTTTGTGATTGATTGTACTTAAAGGTCAAATATATTATCATTACAGTCATGCTTTATATGAAACATGAGTACATAAATACTTCATAAAGGGCTAATGAACTATTAATAGTTGTTTCAAGAAATGGATAATCAAATGTTATGGATTGCTGTACATTCCAGCAGGTCAATATGTTGCTTATGACCATAGCTGATTGCTGCCAATAACACCTTGAGTGATGTGATTTTGCCGAGCTTTAACACAAGATGTTTGTGTTAAATCTGTGTGTGCAGCAGCCATTAACCCTCTCTCCACTGTTCTAGAAATAGAACCCCCCCTCCAGAGCATGGCCAGGATTAATGGGTTATGATATGAACATAAGGCTGTGGGTTGTCGAATAACACATTTGTAGCTCCAGAACTTGATTATAGATGAGCAGAAAGGAGTAGAGACAGATGAATGCAGACTGCAAACAACAAAAAACATCTGCTGACTGCACAGGGAAAGCTCCGAGTGCCAGAACTGTACATCCAGAAATCCACAAGCAGTGTGGGGCTTTTTAATGTGTGCTGGGGGGCTTGGGGAGGATCCTAGAAATTCTTTTAAGGTTTAGTGGCATGTTTATCTGTCTAACCCACTGTTTTTAAATTACAGCTCACAGAGCAGGTCATCTAACTACCCCAGATGGGTCTGTGCAAGAGAAATTGCTCCTTCATGATCTCAGCCTTGCTACTATACAATCAATTCTGCTTTTAAGTAGTAAAGAAGCTCACTGGAGTTGCCAGTTTTGATTACAGCGTGAAACATCCAACCTTGGTTTACAGCAACCAAAATTATGTCTCTTGCAGACTGAGATTTACTTGGGCTGAGGAGGTGCTGGGTGCAGGAGGAAAAAAAACCCTGCTGGAGGCACAGAGACAAAACCACAGCTGATGTGAGAGCAGCACAGGTTCACCCCACAACTGTCCTCCTGAAATGCAGCCCCCCGTGCTGAGTGCTGCACAGGACATTAACAGAGATGCTGCTTGTTTGTCCTTGGAGCCAGAGGAAGCTCTGGAGTGGCTGCCGAGGCATTTCACACCTCGGTGAGCGCACCCTCCCCAGGTATTTCTGTTCGCTGACAGGTTTGTGGCACCGTGCTCGCTCCAGCTCAGAATTACACTCTGCCTAACAGAACAGAACTCGTTTTCCTCACTTTTACATTGGTTTTGTAATCAGTGTAACTTCAGTGACCCTCTGCTTTTATACCAGAAATAGCACTGAGGAAATCAGATTTAAGAGGAGAGAGGCATCCAGTGCAGCTACTGTAGGAAGGCAAAGACAGACAGAGACATTTCTGACTCCTTCTGATTCTGACACGGGCCAAAGGCCAGATGTGCCACTGGTACAAAGTGAAACAACCATCAGGCTGCTTTAAATGGCTTTGCTTTGTAAAAGCTGCTAGAGACTTATGATACCCTTGGTTTTCTCATCACCATGTGCATCCTCCTCCAAAACAGGAGTAGAACTGCTGTCTGAGTGATATACAAGCTGGCCATACAAGCTCTGAAGCTGGTTTAAAGCTTCTTCCATTTTGCTGGTTTAAAGCTCATCCATATCAGTCCAGGCTCAGAGAGACACAAATACGAGCCTCACTCTGTCCCAAAGAACGCCAAAGAAAAGATTCACTGTTTTCAGGTCTCTGAGTCATTTTTTTCTATCTGCTCTCATTTTTTCTTCCTTCTGCTGAGTGTTTGATGCTTGATCAGTCTGGTAGAACATGCAAATATTAACATTATTCTCTAGAAGTGCTGACAGACATATGTGTGTTCTTTAGGAGGTGCAGAAATCGGGAGATGCTGCTGGCACCCAGGGGACTGTCCCAGGGACCAGCATGAACCCCCTTGTGTCTATCACCCTCAGAGGCAGCAGGGGCAGCTCCCCCTCCCTTGGCATTTATTTGCTGGAAGGACAGCCCACAGGGAAAGGACAGGGCAGGGGGGAGCTGGAGGTGGGAATCGGCTGCATTACTGACAGCATTTCAAAGTCTCTTGAGCATTCAGAATAAAATGCTTTGCAGCAAATGAACACCCCTCAGGTGCTTGTGGAGGAAAAAAACCCATTCCGACCAACACTTGCGCACAACAGCAATGGCCAAGCCATTACTGGGGTTTTTTCCTTGATAATTTTAAATAATGATCTCATCCTCGACCATTTTGCTGTGGACTTTTGAGGTTTGTCCTCTTCTTTCACCTGAATATAGGCAGGAATGGGATAGGAAAGGAAAGGAAACTTTTTCACTTGTGCTGGTGATATAAAATTCTCCACATCTCTGCTGTGCCAGCATGTCCATGGGAAGGTTTTGCCTTCCTCATCCCTTCAACTGTGTCTCAAGGGCACATGGTTTGGTGGGTTCCACCCTCATTCCATTCCCAGGACACCTTCCCAACTGGCTGAAGCTTATCTAATAAAGGAAGGTGATAAATAAACCTTGTTAACTTGTCAGTGCCTCCTGGATGGGCTGTGCAGCCTAGAAAGAGAAAAGTGTCTGCCTGTCCTGGACAATGAAAGGAATAAATCAATTCATATCTGAAAGTGGGAACTTCTGAGTTGATGGATGGCACTCAGTGAATATTAAACTCCCTTTCTTGTGGATGGATGTTCTGCAGCCAGACCAATTTTGTCCTTTCACACTTCAGGTGAGGGTGCTGCAGCAAGCTGTGGCAGTCGCTGAGGACTGGAAGAGAGAGCACCTGCCTGAGGCAAGTTTCTGTAGCACTTGCAGAAGCAGCAATCTCTGCTTTAAGAGAAGCTTCAATACAACTTAAGGCTGAAATCAGTAACTTAAAGATCTGAAAACAGCTGCCCTTCAGCAGGGATCTCATTAGGGGGGTTATTTATCTATCCCTTGAAATTCATAGAAAAGGAAATAAACTTAGTCTGTTGGATCCACCTAACAGCTCACATGGTGCAGGTTCTCATTTTGTGTTTCCCAGGAGATCAGGTTCCAGTCCTCCTCCTCTTTTCCCATGACAAGCGATAATTTCAGCTTTTATCTGTTAATAAAATAGCATGGGAATTCCTGTACAGTTTATAAATAGAGAGGAGCATGTGATTTCCTTCACCCCCTCAGCTTCCACTGTTCCCTCTCAGTGGTGAAGAGGACAGGTTCTTCTCCAGGGAAGGATGACCCATGTGCCTGCCTGGTCCAAAGGGCTGCAGGACCATGTGTGAAGCAAGAGGGTGTCCCAAAGGCACTGAAGGATTAGCTACTTTTTTCTAAAAACTGGCATGAGTTGGAAGCAGAAAACACTAAACCACCATGACCAAGGCAAGAAAGAAAAGGTGAATGATGGAAAGGAGGTTGGACCTCCTCAGAGGTTCCTTAATCTGGCAGCTGCCCACAGCACAGGTAAAACTACTCCAACAAAAATTTCTCAAGCTATGTCCTAAAAAATCTCCCTGGGCAATCAGTGCCAGTAGTCCAGCACCCAAACATCCAGAAAACTTTCCAGACAGTATCTCAACTCAGAGCTCATTGCACAGCCTCTCCTCCAGAAGCATCAGGCATTAGCTGATTAGAGCTGAGGACTCAGCCTTTCAAGTATAAAATTGAAAAAAATCTTAAATATCAAGCATATTATACACTCCATGTAGCAGGCATGGAAAGGCTCTGGGAAGGAGGAGCATTTATAGTTTCCACAGAAAGAACTTAAAGGAGATGAAGACCAGCATTAACTTGTAAAATAAGGGCTATTATTTGAAATAACGTTCATTATCTATCACTGCTGGCCTGAGTTGTATCAGTGAGGGGATTTGTGGACTTTTAATCTGAACTGTCCTGCTTGTCACACCCAGCCTTTACCAAAGGACTCTTCTGTCACTTGTGGAGTGGGAAAGGCTCATTCCTCTTGTCTCCTTTCCAAGCCTCCAAGAGCTTTTGGGGCTCCAGGAAGGTCTGACCCAGAGACAGGTGGAGTCCAAGGGAAGTTTTCCAGCAAAGAGAAAATCCCTGTGGAGAAGGTGCTACAGCTTCACTTCCTTCAGAGCAGCTGGGGTTTGTGGCCAGTGGTGACACAACTGGAGAGCACCAGGACAAGACTGGATTTTCTATACTCAGAAACTGTATTTTTCAATTTACTTTCACTTCTGTATATTTTCAGCATAGGAGAAGAATTAGAGAGGAAAAATTGCTGTCCCAAGCTCTGGTTTCTTTGGTTTGCCTGTTTGTGTCACTCTGGGAAAAACAGGGACTTTTTTGACCTCTGGGGAGCACTGAGGACACTTTCACAAAAGGGTGATACTAATTATACCCCAGAATTTGTGTTTAAGTTTTCTTACTTAATATGGTCAAATGCCCTTTGTTGGAGTCACATCAGGACCTCAGCTTGCCTCACCAGAGAGACAGGGACAGTGACTTTGAGCATTCATTACCTTCTTCCCAGACAGTTCCCAACACACCCCTGACTGCAGCTCTTGTCAGACTTTGGAATTCACAATGCATTGAATTGTAACGCATTTTCCAGAGGCTCATTTTTGCCACTTACTCATCTGAGAGATTCTTATTCTACAGTACATTGGTAGGAACATAAGAGAAAAGAAATAGAGTTTCAACAGCACACAATCAACTGCCTTGCTTTTGTTTCTGTCCTGAAAATGTGCAATAACATAACTGGTGCAACAGCTTGCATGTTTTAAGGTATCTGCCACGCAACAGATCTTCACTGAGTTTTTGCTGAGTTGCTTCTAGGTGGCCTTGTTGTTATTCTGAGTACCAAGGGTTGTTTTACTACCATGTAGAATTTGGGCAGTCATCAATATTTAATCTGTGTTTTGATATTACACATTTGTTTTCACTGACATCTGATTCTTTCGGTGGAATAGATCTGACTTGTCTAAACTTTCTGTAAACTAAATATAGAGTTTCATAACTTATCAGGTGGTACTTGTAAGGATCTTAAGCAGAAAAATCTATTACTATAGTACACTGCAGGAAGCTTCCACCAAACACCAAAGCAGAACAAGTTTATTTTTTCAAACCAAATACTTTGGATTATTCCATTATACACTCAGCCTCTCTGGGTTACTTTATTTCTGTCTAGGATATCATCACTGACTGGTGTTTTTCAAGTGATTTTGAAAGATCTCTGCATGATTTCACCAGTTCTGGCTTTATACTATAAGTTGAGCATTACAACAACCTAATCCTAACCCACAGAGCTTCTGTTGCTTCATGGAAAGGACTGAATATTTGGAGCTGATGCTGTTCGGACTCTTAGATCCTTACTGTCTGTTTAAAGAAGTCCTTTTATTCCATTGACTTATTCCATCATCATGGTGCTGGAAGCCTTCAAAAATATTAATGCTCATTTAGAGATTGTGAGCTTAGGAATTTAAGGCTAGAAGGGTTTTGCAGGTCACACAGACCTCTTACTGCAATGGTCTCATGGAGCCTTTTCCACAAACTGTGTCAGGGCACTGCTATTTCCTCAGCTATAAAATGCAAATTATTACATAAAGATGCTCTAGCACACACAGTCTGAACCTGGGCTGCAGAGTTAACCACAGATGTACAGATGTATCACCAGAAACCAAAGTTCCTTCCACATATTTGGGTATGGAGAACCGGCTTAGGCACATACTTGGTACCAGATGAAGACAGTTCTAACAAGAAAATTTGCTAATTTATTATTTTCTTGTTTACAGGAAAATGGGAACCAACCACTTCATTGTAAAAGTTTTCACAGTTCCACTTTCCCTCCACTGCCTTCCTTCTCAGTCTCAATGCAGAGGAGTATCTGAGAAGCATATGCTTTTTTATTAGCAGAAGAGACAGGCTAAATTGGGATATGATTCATGCTTCCAATTTATACTTTCTCTTCCTGTATTGTCAATGGCTAATGAGAGGTAATTGCAAAAGCTCGCAGAGAGAGGCACTTTTGGAAGGAGAGAGAAGAATTATAGAAGGTGTAAGCAAGGTTGGATTTACTCTTCAGAGGCTTTTTGTTCCACTTCTGTTCTGTTCGTGACTTTTCAAACTTGCTTCTGTCAAAGCTTGGCATATTTCCAAAAGTTAGACTTTGCTGGGGTCTGTCAGTACCTGTGACACCCTGGCCACTGCTCAGGACCAGTCAGGAATGGCAGCTCACCTGAGCTCCACTGAGTCCTCACACCAGCCTGATTTTTGGGTGAGCTCTCTGCTTTGAGTCAGAGACAGAACATTTTGGTGCTCCCTAAAGATGGTCTCAGCCAAATCACCTGGGCACAGTTCACCAGAGGTACAAAATGGCATCTAGAGATCAAAGCTCTGCACCTCTTGTTTTCAGAGAAGAGCAACACTGGGCACCTGAAAAATCTTGGAAGCCAACAGCTATTTCTCAGGGTTAGCCTCTGAATTTCATTGCATTACACTTTTCCTGGTTTAATAACATTTATTATTCAAAGACTTTTGTTGAGAATGGAGACTGGGTTCAGTACACGTCTATGAGGCAGACTGAAATCACTTGCCAAGAGTCATTAGAGGAGAGTGCTGACTGAGGTGATTTTTCATACTTTATTACTCATTTTACCCAGGGACCTCCCTAAGCAGGAGCTGGGGACCCCCGTGCAGGAGTAGCCTCAGTGCAGAACTTTTCCAAGCAACACAGTTTTGGACTTCAGGCAGCTCATGGGAGCACTGGTGTGTGAAATCTTAGAATTCATCAGCTCCCTATGGCAGTATCACTCCTCTCTCCTTGGCTGAGAAAGGAGGCAGTAAGTGCCAAGGATAGGCTCAGATTCCCCAAATCCCTCACTGCAGTGCAATGTTACATTCAGTTCTGCAAAAGAACTGAGCTAAAGGATACTGCCATGTGTCTTGGTTGTTTCTAGCAATTTAAATGATGAAACATCCTCACTGCAGAAGCAAAAATTTACATGAAAAGGCACAGTCAGCTTGGAGCTCTGGGCAGTTGATACATCCATGCTGAGATACCTCATCCTGGGAAAAGCTGCAGCTCCACGTTGTGCTGTAGCTGCACAAAGGGTTGATGTCTCCTGTGACATGGGGTAAGCCAAGCTTTAGCCTGAAAAATCATGGACAAGCTGAAAACTTGTCAAGAAAGCTGAAAACTTGTAAAGAACAATTATTGATCAGTGATAAAAATAACTCATTGATTAAAATTTTCTTGCCTAGAATCGAAGGCAATATTTTGGCATAGTGTGTCACATGCAACTCACATCACTCCCTTTTAACTCCCTTCAGCCAAAATCCTTTGCCACCATGGCAGAGCACAAAGACCATGGCCAGTTGCATTGATGGATTCAGTGTAATTATCTCCTTGTACTTCTTTGTCTCTCTGGCTCCATCTGTCGTCTCCTGCCTCAGAGTTAAATTCCCAGCTCTGGGATGTGGACGTTGGGGCTGTGCCTGGTGCTCTACGGCAGGAACTTCAGGCATTGCAGAGATATGGATAATAATAAATAAATGGAAGGTGAAATACAACTTTCATCCAGTATAGTCCAGCACAGCAAGATTGGATTCCCAGGGAATGGCAGTATATTTGTTTTCCAGATCGTTAGCTAATGCAAAGGAAAGTGAGAACATTTATTAGCCTCCCTCAGAATCACCTTTAGGAAGAATGAATATTCATGGCTATAAATAAGACTGTTTCAATTAAGTCTGCACATAAAAATGCTCCATGGTGTCACAGAAGGCTGTGCTATTCAAAAAGAAATGCCTAGATGAAAGTATTTAAGGCTGTATTTGAGGACAAATTCACTTGTGAACACTCATTTCCAATGTTTCACAGTTAATCACTGGAAGTTATGATGTTTTCATCTTATCTGAATGTCAGCCCACAAGCTGAGATGTAGAAGAAACCTTGGGCTTGTTTTTTTTCCCCTACCTGCTAATGGCAATCTGGTACCATAATTGCTTTCTTTTTCAACTTCAGATAATATATTGTGGTAGTGGTAAGTTTTGTGTTTCCCTGAGTATCACTTACAAAGAGCAGCCACAGTGCCAAGCTGCTCATTACAACCCCTGGAGAATATCACCCAGGAGGTGACACAGTGACTTCCCATCCTACAGCACACACTGTCCCTACAAGCCCCTCTGTTTTGCAAAAACACACATTTTCAATACTGCCTTCAGTATTGAATACTCCTTAGGAATCAACACTTTGCAGGGTCAAATCTCTTGCAACAACCCCTCTGGACAAGTTCAGGTAAGAAAATGTATTTTAGGCAGTTGAAGACCAGTAAAATGTGTCTCCAACTCAGAAAGTCACTGGTCTTGACTACCAAGAGTTGGGAGAATGTGTTAGGAAGGTACCAGTAGTTGCTAAGATGTCTTTGCCCTGTGCCTCTGGAGCCTGTTCCTGGCTGATCCCAGAGACAGCCAGGGAATGGGAACCATCATCAGACCAGTACAGCTGTTCTCATGTTCCTCTGCAAATGGCATCATCTACTGAAAATGAAATAAAGAGAAAACAATGGTCCCAAAGCAAAGGGTTTGCCATGGGAAAACAAAGGACAGGCAACACCACCATAAACAGGAATTAGCTGGTGACAAATCTGTCCCATCCAACCTTTCCTATCCATTGAGGGATGTGGAACCACTGTTCTTTAACGGACATTCACCCCTCAAAGGACAGATGCATAGATCCTGCTCTCTTCTTCACACATGTGAATTTATTCTTTGTAATAATACTCATACTATTAAAAGGAACTTCAGAGGAGTTTATTAAATGCCACTGAAAAACAGATGACACCAGCAATTACAGGGAATCAATGAAGATATTTGCTGGAGTCAATAACCTAAATTACTAACAGAAAAAGTAGGCAGTATAAGCAGCTCATCTATACTTCCTTGGGATAAAAATCAGGCCCTGCAACTAAATATGGTATCAGAGGCAACAGTAAATGTCAAAAAAAGCTGGAGCCACTTTCAAAGCTGCCATAACACAGAAAAAAATGGCAATCTACTCTGAAATTACAAATTAAGTTCAGTTCATTGAATTTACCTAATTGAAGGAAAATCTATATCAAAACTGGAAACCATGACAGCTGTGTCACCCCAAGTAACAAACACAATGAGGCTTTGAGATGAACACCTACTATTAAGCCAAAGAGCGTAATCTATGGGCAGTCATGGTTCAGACATCCTGATTAGCCTTAATTAAAATTCTGATGATCAGGTGGCTATGAAAGGAACAAAACTTTTAAAGAATTTAGACAAGTGCAAAAGGCTGGAGATAGGGTAATAATTAGGAATAATATCTCTTGTTAAATTTAATTCCTCTAGCCTTGAAATTACCATGACAGATTTCCAATTTAGTGGCAGTTTTCCAGTCCCTAAAAAGAGCTTAATTATATAGTTTAAGACTTTGGTATAACTGATTCAGATAAAGCTACATGGGGCCCATATCCACTCTGTGGCATGCTTGAGTGGACTCAGATAAAGAAGGAAGAGATATCCACTTGTTCAAGAAGCTTGAGACATCACATACCTGAAAGGGGTTTTTTTGGGACACCAAAAAAGTTTGAATAACTCTTTAACTTTCTCTTTTAATTAATAACAATCACTCTCATTCAATTTGCCTTTCTACTTCTTGATTTCAGCTGGGACTGAGAGCAAGACAGAGATAAAGCAGCCAAAACTCTGAATAGTGCTGATACTAACAGAACTTCTTAATCACTGGAATTGGCCTATCTCTAGAGCCCAGGAAAGACATCTAGAAAGATGAGCAAAATTCAGATCTGAGAAGTATTCCTCTGAGTTACAGAACACCTTGTAGAAATCATCACTGTATTCTATTAACTGCTGTTAGTTTAGAAGAAAATATAAGATACTTAAGAAAATGTCAGCTCCAGAATCTGTGTCAAATGGAAGAAATATTTCTTCTAATGTGCAGTTCATGACAAAGCTCTTTTGGGTTTTCGGGGCCAGGGAACATCTTGAACAATGGATGGATCAGGAAGATGATGAATAGCCTGAAATACTGATGAAGAACATTCTCTTCTCGTAGAACCAAACTCAGGAAGATAGATGTTAATATTATTTTAAAGCCACCTTCACTGGATTCTGCTTTCTCTATGCAATCCACTTATATGGTCTCATTGTCAGGTTAACTGAACACTTTACAGGTTTAAAGACATTTATTCTCCCAAGAGCCACATGAAGTAGGAAAATACAGTTGTCCCATTATATGGGTTTGGAGCTGTGGCCCAGAGGTGCAACGTCACACATGGTGAGGCAGAGAATTGAACACAGCTTTCCTAAATCCCAGGCTGTCACCCTAACTACTGTTCCTGCACATTTTACATCAAAATGAGTGGTTAAGCTTGAGTCCCTGCTCTGGGTTTCCTCCTGTCCACATTAATCTCTGAGCACCTCAGCAAACCTGCAAGAGTGCTGCATCAAGAGGATAGAGAGGGTCAGTGGGAAAAATGCCCCATTTATTACAACTTCTTCATCATGACTGAATGGATCACATGCCTTAGGATCCACTGGCAAAGGGTAAATAGTTCCCAGAACTAATCTTTCAGCTGCTAAGAATGGGATACAATACCTTACAAGAGTACAAATGAGCTGTCAGAGATGATAAAAGCAGGTACAGCCTGGGCTCGATGTGCAGAATAGGGTCATATTTCAGAAGTTCAATAAGGGTTCAAATTAAAAACAAGCAAACAAACAAACAAAAACCAAACAAAAAGCACCACCAAAAAGGACAATAAAAAATTAGCCAATACTGGTCCTGTGCAGCAAGAACAGCAAGAAACCCCAAAGTTATTGTTCTAACACTGCTTGGAGGAGCCCTGGGAAAGCCACAGCTGCCAACCACTGCAAAAAGGTTCCTTTAACTTGGTGGATCATGTTCCAGGAATGATAATTATTCAAGAGAATCCATTCTGACTCCCACCATGCCCCCAAGCTCTGAACCTTGTGAGTTTCTGTGCCTGTGGACATTGGAAAGGGGCAAACGTTTGCCTTTAAATGTTCTCAGGACCCAGTGGTCTAATGGGTGCCATTGCTGAACATCTCAGTTCACCTTAGGAAAATAGGAATGGGATTGTCTTGGAGACTCTCTTCTATCTCCAAGGTGAACTTCCCTTACATCATTCTTGAAGGACCTCTGTTCTGTACTGTGTGACTGCACATTCTCAGCTGATTTTCTTTTCCATTTTTTAAAAGGCATCCAAACCAAGGGATCTGTTGTGCCCTTCTTCAGTGTTAAGTTGGGGTTCACAGTCATGTGCAGATGTTTTATGGAGTTTTCTGTGCCTTTTCATTTTAGATTATTGCAAGACTCTCACCTGCAGAATATTCTTAGCTCTGAGCACTTTTGAACTTGTTTAAAAACTAATTCCTCATCAGGGCCTAAACATAATTATTCCTGATATGGATGTGAATCCACCATCTGGACCTTGGCACAACCGCACACCCAAACATTCTAAGGGAACAGATCAAATGTGGAAGTATTGCCAACATGCTGCTACACAAAGAGTTTTGCCTTTCCTGCTGGATGATACAAACATTTCACAAACACGTACAGCAACAGATCCTCTCTTCATGCTAGCTCTGTCAGGACAGATTCATTTCATCATGCATGGAAATTGAAGAATTATTCCAGTTACATGCTCCTAATTGCCACCCCAATCCTCTCCCAGGTTTTCTCTTTCCGTGACCTTTTCTAAGTCGGATTTAAATTTGGGGTTATAAAGTCCTTGAAGAAAATTAAGATGGTCCAACCATCCTATTTACTGAGGCTAAATGTCTTCATTAATCCCACAGCAACTTCTGCCACGTGATGCTGGAAAGGAAATGATGGGATATTTTTGAGATGCATGAAGTGAAGGAAGATGCAGTGAAAATCATGAGTTTCTGTACCTCCTCTGACTGCAGTAACCATATGGTTGCCAGATTTAAAGCTTTCAAAATGTGGCACTGACCACTGAGGACCACGAAAACATGAGACCCAGGCAGGAGGGCACATGAGCCAAGCGGGCACAGAGGTGATGATGCTGTCCTGGGTTGCAGTGTAGGATGTACATAGAGTATTTATTCTATCACCATCTTCATGAACTGTTGAAACCAGGTGGGCTAGTGTTTTCCCAAGCCCCCTGCCTCTTCTGCTAATGACCTTTGGGGTGTCTTCTCCTAATGGCCCATTAACGCCTGCCCTATGAGTCACAGGTACCTCCCTCCAGGGGTTATCTCTGTTTAATGGGCCATCAAGGACCCACTTCACACCCCTCATCCTATTGTGAGATACTCTGCCCAGGGGGAGGAGCCAAGCATTCTCACCTGGATATAAGCTGGTATGTGGGACAGTGCAAGAGCACTTACCCACTGGATTCCCAGAGGATCAGAGCTCCCAGACCTTTCTACAGGATCACTGCTTCAGGAAGAGCACTTCACCTGGACTGCTTCCACCATCCTGCTCAGGTTGTATTCTGACTCTGTCAGTGATCCTTTGTGTTATTGCATTTATTTTATTTTATTTTTACCTTTTTACCTTTCTTCTTATTAAATTATATCTCTGACTTGGAGCCTCTCATTTGTTTTGCTTTCAAACCACAACAGATGCGGATCCTACAAGCTCTACAGCCCAGGGAGACCTTTAGAATAAATTCACCTATTGTCACCATATGTAACAGACTGGGACTAGTTCTGCACATTGCTCCTGCTGAAGCCTTTGTCCAAATAACACCATTTTAACCAAGGGTCCAAGGTTTGTGAATGTACTGCAGGAAATCCCACGTTGCTTGGGACAGCTGGTGCAGCAGCGTGTGAGAGACTGGAGCCAACGTGCTGCTTTCCCACCTGGTAGTGTGTCCCATCTCCTTTTATAAGACACCTGTGGCAAATTCACCCCTAACAGGGCACTTTTCTGCCCCCTGAAAAATGAAGGTCACAGTCTGTGTTTTTATCTGTGCTTAATAAAATTACTGAACTTTGTGCTCCTCCATTTTTATTGCAGAGCTTAACCTCCCTGTACCCCATATTTCCTCTCAGGGTTAAACTAAGAAGTCTTCATTTTTCTGTTCTGATGCCTTTACTTTATTAAAAAAAAATAAATAAATCACAGTACCTGATTTCTCATGTGTTGTTATAGCAAAAAATTTTCAGCAAGAAATTGGTGCTTGATACAGAATGCCAGGAGAGCAAGATCCCAGCCTGATCCAGCCTTTCTATTTCTACAGAGGTGATGAGACCTTTCCCAGTTCTCTGTGCCATCACTAGGAAAAAAAGTAAAGGCTGAACTAAGTTTTAATGAATATGCATGGTCTAGATCTCTGCCAAACTGAAATAGTGTAGTCTGGGCTCATGATTAATTATGGGCACACCAAGAGACTTCTCGCCCACTAACATAAAGGGAAACTAAAGCTAGAGCAGTTTAATTCAGAAAAAAGTGTTATAAGGATACGATGTAGCTTCATTAAATATAAATGTTGATTCTTTTACTCTGCCACTATTTACCACAGCACAGAAATCTCAGCCTTTTTCCAGCATGGATATACTCACACATGTGATAATAGCAATAGTAAAGCAACTGATGACACACACTCCCGAGACACAGCTAAAACTCTCTTGCTTTCTAGCATAAATATGTGTGTCTGCTGAAGGTAGTTTATTGCAACATTTATGTAAAATTCACTTCACTAGCCCTTGAATTTATTTTTCCATGTTGCTGCAAATTGAGACAGATTGGTGCTCAGCCTTCCCTCCAGACCAGACCCACATGGAGGACAAGCAGGGCTTGGGATAATTGCACAAATTCTGAACAATTCCACGAACATCAAAGATGAGTATCAGTTCCTAATTGTTATCACTTGCTTTCATGCCTCTGACTCATTCCTGAATTTCTGTTTTCAAACAATATAATTCATCTCTAATGCAAAAAGAAAGGAGCACTTCTGGCCATCTTTGAAGGCTTTGTGGCTGGAACATCTTAACAGAGACCAGGGGCTAAATTGGCATTTGTAAACAGTTCAAGAGGAGAAGAAAAACATTAAACAGAAATATAGATTCCCTTTGATGAAACAGGTCTTAGGTTCTTGCTTTCTGCTGTGATAAAACTCAGCTCTTCAAGACAGATGCTGGCAGAGATATCCTGCAGCCTCTTTATAGAAAAATACTTAGAAGTATAATAATAGCATGATTTCAATATTGACATATTTATACTAGAGAGTACAAGCATGAGAGTTTTTCAGCATGAGCTTGTAAGCAATTAAAAAAGAAAATAAGTTGAAACATTGTGCCCTCTCACCACTACATATTCTGGCTGTGCGGCAGTTTGTGGACAAGCTGCTTTAGAGTGCTGTTAAATGAAAATTTCCAACCTATTTGCTTTCCCCTCCTTGCTGGTACAGAAAGCTCTGTCAAAGTCATGAATCCAGCTACTCCAGCTGCAGAGAGAGAGCTGAATTCTCCCAGGCACATCACCAGATAAAACCAAAACATATGAGGACTGAAAAGCAGAACCTGATCCCAGCAGAGAATAATTTGACTGTCTTGATGCCTGGAATACTCAAGAGCCCCAATGGTTCAATCCCCCCCTTGCCCAGCATCCTTTCTGCCCCCACTGCAGTACAATTGCTTCTGGAGGAGGAAAAGGGGGAGACCAGCAGGGACCAGGGAGGTGAGAGCTGGGGCCAGTGAGACCCTGCAGCCTGGTCTGGGCAAAATCACCTCTACCCGAAGCAGAGAGGGACCAGTCTGGCCAGAGCACCTGCTGTATGGACCTGACAAGCCTGAAAATGCCAAAACCTGAAAGATGTGAGAGCAGCACATAACATGACCCATCACCGACCTCCTCTCTTATCCCCAAGCAAGCAGGCTGCTTACCTCTCCTCCCTTTCCTCCTAAAGCCTTGAGCTTGAGCAGGCTCAGATTTGCCTTATTAGCTCTCCACTGGAAGCATTTCCCTGGCCTGCCTTTGAACCCTGACAGGGTATTAACTCCTGAAATCCCTGGCTTTGCCTGCCTCCGCAGGGCTGTCAAAGGGCACTGGGAGTGAGACCTGCCCAGCAGGCGCTGCAAGTGCCTGGCACAGGGGGACAGCTTGGAGCACCCCAAGGCGGGATGTTTTTCTCTGTCTTCTCCCTTTGATTGTTCCACAAATGATAGAGAAATTGCTGGCAGAGGAGCACTGATCCTCCTGCCCTGTGGAACATGTTTGCAGGGTTTGGAGGGTGCTGGCCCAGCCCTGGTAGCTCAGCAAGGCTGTGACTGCCACAGTGCTCAAGGCAGAGATGCATAAGTCTTTCTGCAGTTCAGAAAGGGGAATTTTAGCTTCAGAAAGGGGAAATTTAGCTTCATCTGCTGTATTAAAGAGCTAGGCATTTGAGTATTTGGAAACTTATGGGGTCTTTTCCAATGGGATGGGTTTTACCCTTTAAAAATATAGAAAATTTTAAAATTCCTGTACAAATTCAATGTGTCAGCTAACCAATGAAACTGTAACCTATTTTCTTATTTGTGCTCTAATTTTATGCCTGCTGGTACTCACTTATAAAGAACATCAGCAAACATTTATATCTCTCTTAATTTTCCCTATTCCCTCTTAATTTCTCTTATGTTCAATAAATGATCCTTTATGCCTGTTGGTTTAACACTTCCTTGCAAAGTTGTTTTTCCCCGTTTTTCCATAAGCCAGATACTTTAATTTCTTGCACTATGCCTCATTTACTAGTAACAATGATGTATTTTCCCTTTCCCCATGTATTTATTTTTACTGAGACATGCAGCCGTTCATCACATTCAAATGAAGAATTATTACTTAGCTATTATTATTATTGCCAGTGATGGTATGTAAACAACTATAATGATGTGTGGGCTTGTGTAGGAGCAAAGACCACAATAAGGATGTTGCCTTAGGGGGAATGAATGAGGGGAACGTGCAAAGATTTAAGCAGAGCACCCTCTCCTTGCTGGTTTTGTCTCTAATTGCTCTCTTCAACTCCATGGCCTGTTTCCTTTGGTCTGTGTGGAGCCCTCCTCAAAATACACCCAGACACTGCCACAAGGACACCTGCCAAGGCACTTGAGAACATGAATGGTGTGGGGAAAGGGGTTTGACTGAAAAGGGATACTGTTGGGAATATCTGTGGGTGTGTGTGATGAGCAAGGGGTGCTGTGAATGTGTGAGAAAGAGAAGAAGAGGAGCAAGAGATGCATTACAGAGATGATGGCACAAACAAGGCTGCAGGACAGCCTGGAATGAAGCTTTTGGAGGCCAGGGCTGGGTCACTTTGGGCGCTGGGCTCAGCAACAGCACTTCTTACTCTGGTTTTCTTGTCTGTGAAACTACTATTTTTCATATCAATTCCTAATATATAAATAGGATTATTCTGAAGCTGTGAGGCTCTGATGTTCAATTGTCTCCCAGCTGGAAACAACCAGCAATAAATTGTGTATTTGCTCAGCTGCTCAATGGCAGTTCTGTTGCCAGGTGCCGATAACTTTGTCTAGGGTAAGCAGGTAGGTGACAGGGAGAAACAAACCCCACACTAAGTTTTAAGGACTTTAGTTTTGCTTGCCTGCAAAGAAAAATCAGCAGAAAATGTGGAGGGAGCATGAAGAGAGCCAGAACTGAGTGGAAAAAACCCAGTTCTTTGGCAGACCCATAAAGAAAATTCAGGCTAATAAAGAAAGTTCAGTCTTTTTATTCTCTGCTGCCAGCAATTTACTGCCGTAAAAATGAAAGCAGTTGGCTTTAGACAGAGCAGCCTTGAAGATAGTAAAATTTCAGTATCATGTATTAGCCTGGCTTCCTTCCTCACAAGTGGGAGGTGAGCAGAAGAAAGAGGGATCAGCTGGGTCATCCCTGGTGCCTTGGGGACCCCTGTGGGTGGGACTGTCCCAGAGCCACCAAGAACTTGCAAAAGCAGATTTTCCAAATGAAGATCCAGCCTTGCTGCTGTAGGAGCCTTGTCACATTTTCAGTATACCCCTAAGTGCTAACCCTTTCGTTGTTCTGTCTTAGTTTCCTTTCTAGGTTTCTCTTTCTAAAATCTTGTGGTTTTTTGGTTGCTTTTTTTTTTTTTTAACCAATAATGCTCAACAATAAGCACTGTGAGCAAACCAATCAGAGGAAAATTCACCCGAGATCTCCAAAGACCTTACCAAGCAGTTTTTGCAAAGAGCTGACAAAAGGGGAGAAATAACTTAAAATATATTTTGTGAATTCAAGAGACTGTTCTGAGATAAATATTTTAGCCTTTCTTCTCCAAAAAGAGGGGTTGAAAGTGTAAGAAAGATGGAGAAATGAAAAAATCATCTGTGTCAGGGATATGGCAAATCGCTAACCAAACACTTTCAAGATTTAATGTATGCCAGAGCCCTAAAAGCTTTCATATTTATTACAGCTATTTTGAATTCCTTACTGTATTTTGAAAGAGCTTCCCTGGTTTAAAACACCATTCAGATCTTCTGTCATTTTTGTTTCCCACTTGCCTTTCAAAAGCTGGAATAATACATGTAAAATAACATAAGCCCACTGCATTTCCTTAGTGCCACTGAGGCACAGGCCTGCTCCAATATTTTTCATAATGCTGATGGTGCTGCCCCTGGACGGTGGCTTCTGTCACAGTCATCACTGAGCCAACATGATCAGGGCAAAAATGAACTCCAGGCTGAGGAAACTCAGTGAAATATTTTGTTTCTTGTGACTTTCAGGCTACTGGGAGCAAAGACAACTCTCTCCACTGGTGCCATGCAGCAGAAAACCAGAGCTGACCGTGGCCTGTATTTGCACATTCCAACAGCAAACAGCAAAGTACAGAGAGCTGGGGGGAGAAAAATATCTAGACCTAAGGGTTCCAGATTATGGGAGCTGAGGAACAGATTAGTTCTCCTCTGATAATCATACCTTCAAAAATTCTCCTCTATTGGGGATATTCACTATAATATTCTCCCCATTCTTTTGCCGTAGCTTTGCTACTTTCATTTGACTTTTCACCACTTTGTTTTTTAACTCTGCAGCCCTTCCTCCTAAAATGACCTGTCTCAATTTGTTTGTTTGCTTGTTCCCTCCCACAAGATCCTTCAACAAAATCACAGGCTGTCAAAAGCAAAGGCGCCTGCATTTCTGAGCCCTCGCTGCTTTGCCGGGTAATTTATGAAAATGGAAGAGCCTCTTTCAGGCGTAATCCAATTTGTCCTCTCTCAGCATTATAAGCACATTTGGAGCCAGATAAGACAATTATCACATGGATCTTTAATACCTGCAATTTATAGCTAAAAGCTTCATTCTGGTAACTTTGTTTTCAAGTGCCACGTGCTGAGGCTCAGGCAGCAGAACCCCTCCTGTGGCGGTTCACCCAGCACGGCTGCACAGGAGACAGGAGTTTTTGGGAGAAGACATACTCAGGATGCAAGAACAGAGTTTGCTTTGCTCCTTGGGGAAGGGGCACAGGGCAGGCAGAAGGCAAGGCTCAGCTCCTCTCTGCATGGTGCCAAGTGGCATCCCCAGGAGCAGGTATGGAGGGGCTCAATGCTCCCAGCATGGAGAGAGGTTTGGAGAGCACTTGCACACAAAGGTGCTACTGAAATGTGTTTCCATAACCACTTAATTTTCAGTTGCCAAATGTGACCTGAATATGTTAACCTTGAGCACCCTGCAGGGCAGGGACCCACTGCTTAACCAGAGACATTCCAGGCTGAGCACCAAAAAGTCAATATTTTCCAGAGAGCTCAGTGAAGCTGCTAGCAAGCCTGCAAACATTTACTTTTTAACATTATGCTTGAATACTGATATCATAATGCATAGCTGCTCATTTAAAAAATAATCTGCTTTCTAATTGAATTACTGGCTCTTTATCATTGTTTGACTCACTGTGCAGAAATGAAATATTCTAATTATTTCACGATAAGAAATGAAGATGTGAACTTATGATTTCATCGTGTGGAATGGTCTGTGACAGGGTCTATGTTCAAATGATAAGGTCTGATCTGATAAAGAATTAGCTTGTTTCACTCATATGAGTAGGAGTATTTTGAGAGCAAACATCAGACACTTTTTAGATCAATTTAATGTGCAACCTTTGAGCATTATTAGTGTTTGCATTTGGTCAACAGTGAAAAATCAACTATATTTAACTACACACTGTAGGTTTGCAAATTAAAAAGTGAGGTGTTTTTGTCAAGAAAAAATTAATTAATTTCAAAATGTTTGTAATTCTATAAGACAAAGGCACAGCAGTCTAAGGCCACACTACTCCTCATAGCTATGCATCTAGGGCACTACCCTACTTTCTTATCAGTCCAAACATAAGAATATTTTATAGCAGTTATGAGTTCAGGCTCTTTGATGTTTATGTGCTTCTTTGGTGAATTTTACTAGGAAGATCTTATATCTCATGCTATTTTAGCTATCTCTTGATATATCCAAGCCATCATAATATCTCAGCTCAGAAGGTCTGTGGTGCATTTCTTTAGGGACTTCATTAGTGGAAGATATCCTGACTCAGTATATGGGCTACTTTTGATGCATCATTCATACATACAATATTCAGCCCTACATCACAGGCTTGTTGGGGGTGTATTTTGTGTAGAAAATTATTACAGTTATCCAAACAGTGTTTTAAAATTAAAAGGTTTTATTTGCATATGTATAACATTAACTAAAGACTTTCAAACAATAAAAATCTTGCTATCAGCTCATGCCCACATGACTTTTCTCTGTAGATAATTTGACTTGAAAATTACCCAGGATGTTCCAGAGCAAACAGTTGGGGTGAGTACAGGAAGCCAAGAGTGCACAGGGGTGGGAGATGAAAGAGGAGATGCTTCCAAGGAAGGAATAACTGCTCAGACTTGGGGTAAGTGAGGAATGGACGGAGCTGCTCAGAGCATGGTGCTTCTCTCCTACACCTTTGCCTTTTCAAGGAACTGCAGTGGCTCAGAGTCAAAGCAGATAAAGTCCTTGTGTTAGCCCACTCATCTCAGGGGAAATTGGTCACATTTATCCAGAAATAAAAATTTGAATGACTAATGATGAAATGGGAATTCTACCTTTTCTAGAAGGTGGTATTTGGCCCTAGGACAGGCAGAGATTATCCATTCTCTATGCATCTTATTTATAACTTGAGGAGCTGACAGCTCTTCTAAAAGCAGACTAGAGGGTTTTTAGACAGTCTGAAGTTTAAAATTAGGCACTGGAACTAATGGGTTGTTATTGTCTCATAATTATATTTGACATGATGCTCTTAACTCTTTTCTGAAACATCATCGTGCGCTGAAGGGAGTTGGGATGCCATAGCTTGGTCTGCAGCAGCAGCAGAGATCAGCCACAGCATGGCCTGGGGTGTCCTGGCTGCTGCTCTTCCCAGCTCCCTCTGAGTGCCCAACAGAGGCCCCAGCTCAACAGGAACAACCCACTGGGGGAGGCCATTCCTTTAGCTGCAAGCTGAAATCAAGGGATGCTGTTTAGGATTGCTGCTGGAGACCCCACTGGGAGGTGCCATCCCTGCTCTGCTGCTTCCTTGCACCGGGAGCAGAGAAAGCAATTTGTTGTTGGCTCATTTTAGCAGATCCTTACAGCACTTCCAGCAGTGGTTCAGGTGCCCTAGAATGAGCAGCATGCCTCTGGAGCTGAGTCCTGCCAAGCAAAGCCTTGCTTTCCTCTGCCACCCTCCTGGTGGTGAGGGAAGCTGTGGAGACCTTTCTTTCATCTTTTCTCATGGCCTGGAGACCTGAGCAAGCACATTCTCACCACAGGAGTGAGGCAGGCACCAGCCTCCTGACAGCAGAAGGAAGAATAAAGGGCTGTAACTCAAGTCCCTTTAGTTGCACAAGGCATTTAGGAGGTTCAGGTTTGAGCATTTTTTGCCCAAGCTGCTGGAGCTGTGACCTTCAAGGTATAGCCTTGACAACTTGTGCTTTTTAATAAAGCACAGTCTGGTGGAAGGGAGTTAATTTACATGGGTTTTCATCCTCTGAGCTCTGTCATCATTGCACCAGACTTGCTTATTGAATTCCCCTGTCGATAGAGCAACCAACTGCAGCACATTCACATCCAACAGCCCAAATGAAGCACCTGTTCTCAGTTACTTGAGGATTCATTTCTCTTTCTCACTTAGTTTCCTTTCTTTCTCTGGTTTTGGCTTCTGCTTCTCCTGGCACCAACACAAGTACTAGGAGCTCCAGTTGGGGATGCAGCCACCTTAAACAGCCCTTTTATTTGCTTTGTGCCTTTTCTTAATTTCCCTTGCTCTGCTCTTTCAGCTGCCTCTCTGCTATTGGAAACCCAGTTCAAAACATTCTGTGCAACCTAATGCAAGCCAACATGATTTTTTATATATAAGGCCAGTAAATGAAAAGGAAAAATAATCATATTTCAGACAGGTCTCTTGGGCTTACTGGGTTCTGCCATCAGAAGTAGCATTGAACATGCAAAATGCTTGAGCATATATGGGTACCCTAAAGAGCCAAGAAGATCCCTCAAATCCACCCCTTCACCTGGGCCATGTCTTCCCATGGGTTGAGAGGAAGAGTGGAGGACTCACTGCAGGCTTTTGCAGTACCAAACACACTGGGTCTCACACAGAACATTTTTTGTTTTTCCAGCTGCTGTGCTGGAATAGAGCAAGGAATGAGATCTTTTAGAATGTCTAGGCATGGCTGTTGTGGGTTAATTAATGCTTCAGCAGAGGTGATATACAGGGGAGAGTTATATGCATGTTTAAGGTGATTCATGCCGCCCCGCTGGATTTCAGTCTAATGGGGAACTTATTTCACTGTATTTATGGGTAACGTCCATCCATATCCCAAATACCTCTCCAGGGAGCCTTCCCTCCACGGCCATCCAGCTCCTCTGAAGAAATATGGACTCGTCAGTACCTATCTTGGCTCTAAATCTGCAATTAAGAGAACGGTCCATTTACTTCTCTGCCATGCCAAGATGCTGATTCCTGGCAGGTTCCTTCAACCAGCAACTCCTCTCCCCTGCCCTGCTGCAGCCCCACACTCTGCCACTCCCACCCAGGGCAAAAAAAAGCCTTTTACAGGGGAGCTGCATCTCCCCAAGCTGACTTTGCAGCTCTTTGCCCCAATTCTCAGAGTCACTGGACACATGGATGGGACAGATCTGAGCCTGGGTTTTGGCTGGATAAGCTGCTCCCTGCTCCCAGCACAGCCAGTGCTGCCCTCCTCATCCTCATTTCCTTGTCCTTCCCTTGAGGTTTGATTCACTCCTGCCCTCAGGCAGAGCCATTTTCACATTGGACCTTCAGGGCCATCTTTTTTACGTGACATTATGTGATTAATTTCCTGCTGAGGTGGCAGGAATAAAACAGTGATACGACAATCTGTTTAAGTTCCTTTTTCTATCTTCTTTTTTTCCCTTTTCTTTTATTGTTTCTTGGCTTATGCTAAGCCTCAAAAAACTGCTGTCTAGTAACCCTCTGCCATCTGCTGTGCTGCTATCAAGGGGGAGCCATGCCCAGAGATGGTTTGTCTTCCTTCTTTTTCCCTTTCCTCTCTGCTGTGAGTTTGCATGCTCACAGCTCCCCTTTGGGCATATTCTACCTCCATTGATTCAAGGGCCACAAAGGTCTGGGCTGCTAAATTAATGTGCAGGCACAATAACATCAAACTAGTCAGAGCCCAGCATCTATATGCTATTTATATTTATATCCCATAAATATATTTGTTGTATAAAAATACAGGAATGCCTGCATGCAGTCATGTACAGGAACATGTAAACAACCTGAGCACAGGTTTGGGAGCAGAGAGAGACAGAAGGAAGGAAAATGAGGAATGCAAACTGTGGTGCACAGTTTGTGGAACAGTCCCAGACCAGAACCCTGGGTATAGCATGGCTGGGTCGTGATTAAAACACAGAATTTGCTCACACTGAGACAGGAGTTAAAAGCCACCAATTCAGAAGACTTCCTTGTCTGAAATGAAACTTTCAAAAACAGAATTACAGAGAAAACTCAATAATCTGAATGCTTCAATGAAACTACAAAGGGTTTTCATTGCATTAAGCAACACCTCCAACCCCTATTTTTTCCATTAGGTGAGTACTGAGGATGCAGCAACAGTCTGGAGGTATCAGTGATGCTTTTGAAATACTCTGGGGACTTGGTGCATGTGAATTTGTCAGTGCTTTTGGAGCACAATAGGTTCCTGACCTATTTGGATGCTAGACATGAATATATAAATATTAAATAACAGTTAAACTGCTACATCAATTCAATATCTTGACAAAAACCTTTGACTGAGGCTTTTTCAAACCAGAAAGATTTAGGCTGTTTTCCCTTTGGGACAGTTTTATCTGAGTGTAGTGCCAAGTTTACCCCATTAGACTTCTTTGCTGAGTTGAGCTTGAGTCCATGTTGAACAAAGGAAAGTGCAAAGATTTCTCAAGGCAACAAACACAAATCTTAGTCTCATCCTGTCCATGTTAATGCTCAGCCTGAGCTGCAGGATGTGGCTGGGGCTGGGTGCAGCACCCCAGCATCACCCCACAGGCTGGTGACCACCAGCCACGAGCAGGGAGCACAAGGGCAATTTGGCAGCTGAAGAAAAGCAGTTTTAGCAACAAGAAATGTCTGCTCTCCCTCCAGGTCTACAGGGAATCACACTGGTGCAGATGGCTGGGAAAAGAGAAGGGAAAACAGCAAAAAAGTCAACCAAATACAAATACAGAGAGTGCAGAAATGGTCATATCAGTGTCTGGGGCTTTAGACTCTCAAGGTGAGTTTTGCTGGGATGAAGAGGAGTGAACTTGGGGATGAAGATTACAGCATGACAAAGTATTTAAGCTCTGCTTGTCACCACTGTCTGTCTCAGTTGGTTCCTTGGCTAATTTTCTAGCCTCAGACTTTGTGTCTGACTCAGGCTCACCCGTAATTTGAAAACCTCACAGCTCACTGACAGCAAAACTTAGTGCTTCCTTCCTCCTTTTAATTCTGTGCTAGTACACAAAGTGGTTCCCCAGGACCTGTGAGGCTGTGCCAGGGCAGTTGTGGCAGGCCTTAATTTACTGGGGTGGTGGAGATTGGGGGCAGGAGGCAGGAGGAGCAGTGCAGGAGGGTTTGCTGCCTGTGCAAGACTGTCACAGTGTGCACCCCTGCCTGGCATGAGCCCCTCCCTGGCTGCAAAACCTCCCCTTGCCCTTCCCCGTCTGCCCTGGGCCAAGCTCTGGGCCCCTTCTCCAGCACAAGTTTTCCATCCCTGTGCTTTGAAGACCTCCTGGTATCTAATTCTCTTGGCACAGGCGCTCTATGCAGTGATCTCTGCATAGAGTCTTTTCTTGGGAATAACTTTGGAATTTGATTTACAGCAAAAAGTCCTTAAAACAGCTGCAGAACTAAGGATGCTTTTCAACAGCAACGAGAAGAACAGTCTGAACTCAGCACCAGGACAAGGCATGTTAATGAGTTTCCCAAGACTGTACACAACTAAATAATATTATGACATTACCATATTCACTACCAGATTTTACTGAATTGGTCAAAGATTTAAGGCCTCTGTTAAAAGATTCTTATTAACTGAATTTTATGGAATATAAAGATTTTCACAGAAGTCTCCTAAATTCCAAATCCAAGAATGCACCAGATCTTGGATCCAACTGAGATAATACTACCTGTAATAAGAGAAAACTTGTATCTGAGATACCCTTCATAAATCACCCAGGGTGGCAGAAGAGGGATCTCCCTTGTACAGCAATTCAGAGAGATTAAGTGACTTGCCCAAGGTCACATAGGAAGCCAAAGCCAGAGCCAAGACTTCAATCCAGTTCTCCAGCAAATGCCTTAGCCTTTAAGTCTACCCTTTCCTCCTCAACAGAGAGTGAGAAAAAATATTGCAGAAATCTCAAGTTCAAACTATTTGCTAGTTGGAGAGCAGCCCATGTCCTGGCTCTTTTATCAGTTTATATGGAAAGGCTCCAAGACATTACTTATATTGACTCAATATTAAATGGCAATAACCACCACAACAGATTTACTGTTGGCAATGTCTTCCTGTCTGCTAGAGTAACAGTAATGATAATTTTTTTCCTCATTAAAAGATCTAGGTTCTTAGTCCCTCTAGCAACTTTTTGAATTTTCCTTTTCTTGGGAAGATCAAATCCTTATACACAGTGTTTCCTCAGGGAAAGATCACACCTGGTGCTTCTCTATTGCACGAGGCAGGTTTTGCCTGGAAGTGATTCTGTGTTTGAAGGCACCATTTGACTTTCATGCTGTCAGTGCCACGTGGCAGCAACCCATGGGCAGACTGGGGATGCTCTGGGAGGACACAGTCAGCAAACATCTGCTGTTTCCTGGGAAAGGTTCAGCTCCAGTGCTGAAAGAAGTGCCTGACAGTCATGGTTAGAGGCAATGAGAGGCTCTGACATTGCTGTGCTGGCTGAAAACCAGCAGGATGTGCAACAAGAAAAAGTCTTAATTATGCACCTACAATGAAACAATACATTTTATCAATCTGCTACCTCAGAGGAAGGTTCAAAATTGATAAAACTTTTGGAACCTGGTTTCAGGCATTCATTCATTCATTCATTCATTCATTGCACCAAGACAGGACTTTGAAGCTGTGATGTATCAGAAACCTGCCTGAGCACTTGGGTTCAGGGCTGAACAAGCATTGCCCCATCCCAGGCTTCTGAGGTTCTGAGGCCTGGGACTGCCACGGGGCAGGAGGAAGGACCTTATTCCCGTGGAAATCCTGCACCTCCTGAAGCCTGGTTGTTTGATGGATTTCAGCAGGGCCAGGCTTTCAAGCTATGCTTGCTCATTAATTTCTCTTGCCTTTGTTTGCCTGAGTACAGCGCAGGGGACTGAAGTGATGAGTCCACTTTAGTTGGTTTTGAACTGCAATTTGCCCTTGTCTGTTGTTACCAAACCACACAAACACTCATCCAGGCTGCTGCAAACATCAAAAACAGCCTAAGGAACTCTGGTCCTCCCTTTAGCCCTATGGAAAAACAGCAAGAGGCAAGAAAGAAACAGCATTAAGGCAGCAGTTGTTTGTGTTGGCTCCAGGCGTGCAGCGCTCGTGTGAGGATCCTCTCCCTGACTGAGCCATATGCTGGAGAATCAGTGGGAAAAGGGAGAGAAATGATTTCTCTGACACCTCCCACATTCAGCCAGGCTCTGTGAGTCTCACCTCACTCACCAGTGCTGTGGCTCTCTCATTAGGAGCAATCACCAGACTGTTCATGTCCCAGGGGAGTGTGGTGGCCTCTGCTCTGCAGCCCCAGGCTGCTCCCTGGCTGGACTGCTCTTCTCCCACTCCCCTCCCTTTAAATCTTCATATATATATATTATTTTTCCTCACACATCAAAGGGGGAAAGGGAGAGGAATGTCAACAGTTAATCTCAAGATTGGTGTTGAAGTTCTGCTTTTCCATGGCAAATGTCAGAATCTGTGTCCACCCCTTCAAGAGAGGAAATGAGGCTAATGAGCTTGCAGTGCAGGAGGTGTGGTGCTGCGCCTGACCCTAGAGGGACAGGGAAACAGGCAGTAGAGGAAATATTAAAACTAAACTCTTACTTGCAGAGTGTCTTGTTCTTTAATCACTCTTTGATAACAGGATGTCTTGTTTTCCTGTGCTGAGCAAGCACAGCACTGGTTCAGGATGATATTTGTGTTTAAAATTAAACTGTTTTTAATTTTAAGGAGTTCAAGTACGTGCCGAAGCACCATCCTGAATAACAACACACTGCAAGGAGGGGGAGGCGAAAGAGGAGCACCTATGTTACATGAGTCAGAATCTCAGTAAAGAGAATCTCTGTCCAGGCTTTTCCTTCTTTGTTGGCCTCAATTACCCCATTTGGCACCCAAATACCACCCATTAAATCTTACGGTTTTGGAGGTGATGAACAGTTGCCCACTTTCTTGGGGAGAGAGTTTCCAAGGCAAGCAGGAGAGATTCTCAGGCTCAGGCACACAGGGGACACACTCCCAGTGAGACCCTCCAGGCACAAGATACTTTTGTCCTGCATAGAACCACAAGGAAACTTCCCCTCCTGTTGCATGTTGTACATGTATAAATGCTGTGCAAACTGGTAGCTCTGATGGACTTACTGTGCAGCACACAATACACTAGGCTGTGAGGATAACCCAAACACACCCCTCCGTGGTGGCAGCAGTGGGGTGGGCACCACCACACTCCTGTGCCTGGAAACTGAGTAAATATTTGCACAGTATTTACAAGAGGTAAGGTAGGACTGAATTATTCATTCCAATTACATACTTTGCAAATGTTTCCCTTTTCATCTCATCTTAATTCATTTCTGAATGAGTCTGAATTTCATTTGATGCATTTCTTATAATTGACCAGATGCTGTTTGGGCACAGAGTTTCCAAACAGCCCGGGCTGTCTCACAGGCAGCTCTGTCTGACTCTTTCTCTCCCCACCTCCCTGCTGTTCTTGATTACTATTCCACCTATATGTCTGGCCATATGTATTCTTTCTGCTTCCTAATTACTTTGAAAATTTTTCAGAGGAAAACTGAACCAGCAGACTCCTGTTTGAATGAAGTTTTTTGATAGAAGATCTGAGGATTATTCTGAATAGGAAAAAAAAAAATACAAAAAAACATTCACCCAAGGAGCTGTGAGGAACGAACTGCAAGGGGCCAAAACCAGACAGGGCAGAGTGACTCAGAGCTACTCCTCTCTCTTGTCTCCTCTTCTTGTCCTCTCCTCTTGATTTTCACGCGTTCAGCCCGGTAAAAGCCAGATCACCAAAAGTGGAAGATCCCTGTGTCTGCAGGGGATGCTGGGTGTGCCCTGGGGTTTGTGTGTGATGCTGGTGAGGAAGGTGCAGCCCCGCCGCAGGGCAGGGTCAGGCGAGGCTGGGCTGGGCTGGGCTGGGCTGGCGGCAGCTGCAGTGTCCTTGGAGCGCAGCTTCTCCTTCTCCACGGGCAGCGGCGGCTCCGC
The DNA here is from genome assembly GCA_013397095.1 of Sterrhoptilus dennistouni. Classification (NCBI taxonomy): domain Eukaryota; kingdom Metazoa; phylum Chordata; class Aves; order Passeriformes; family Zosteropidae; genus Sterrhoptilus; species Sterrhoptilus dennistouni. Next base: position 4,184,231 of record VWZU01001231.1, read on the forward strand.
TCCACCCGCGCCGAGCGACCCCGGCTGGATCCCACCCGGGGCCCCTGCTGGAGGTATTCCGAGGCTTTGATGGGAATTTGCTGCTAATCCACAGTGAGGGCAGCTTTTCTGCTTGGTGTTAATGATGCCAACGTTGCAGGCACTTGCTTGGGACTGGAGAACTTTTAGCTGCTGACTGTGTCTATTCTTAGTTTCCTCTTCCAGCAGTAGAAAATAATGATCCATCAGCTCCAGTGGAGCACTGCTGATTTACACCTGCTGAGCACCCAGCCGAAGGTGTTTCGTTTATCCCACCATTAACAAAAAATAAATCATAGAATCATTCAAATTTAGATTATGAAAATGTGGGGTTTTTTCTGATGGAGCATCTGGGCAGCACATTTAGCTGAGTTTCTCCTCTCCTGCACAGAACCAAGTACTGGCATTATTTTGCATCATGTGATGATTTTTAAAAATGTATTCAGCTTTCGCCTTCTATTATCTTGGATCATTAGCCAGCATCCTGTTATGCAATGTGATCAGTGGAGCTTGGTGCAGTACCTCACAATGTGATATCATTTCTCAAACAGAGCATGCAGTGGGGAAGAAATTAATTTCTCAAAGCTGTGGCATCATTACTGACACAGGGAAATCAGATGGCTTCCCTGGTTGTTTTAAAGGGTTTAAATGCTCAGGCTGAGCACTGAACTGAGAACACTGGAGAGTTATTTAATAGATCCATTTCCAGGACAAGAGGGCTATTTTCTTTTAGGACATGATTACATTAGGGAATGAAACTTTGCTGTGGTCTCCTAAGTTTCCTTTTTGTTTGGAGCCGTCAGATTAAACTCCAGTTTGTGGACATACCCTAGAGGAAAGGGAGATGAAGGCACAGGGAAGAGCAGACCTCCATCCACAGGACCTCTGATAACCTCCAGCAAAACAATAATTTAATGAATGCCTCCAAGGCAGCTCCACTGTTCCTAGGCAGGAACAAGCTGGGGCAAGCTGGGGATCTGATTAGCCACGGATTCATCAGACAAGTCAGTGTGCTGCATTCATGGCACAGGGTCCCAGAGCATCCCTCTGCACAGCACAGGGAGGACGTACAGCCTGCCTGCTCTGCAGGGCACCACACTCTGCAGTCCAAGACAGTCTTTGTCCCAGGGGAGGATGAAAACTGTTGTGTAATTTTCTCCTGAACAAACGATAAACTGACCTTCCCCGGATAAGCCACTGGAAACAAGAAAATTGCCACACTTTTTTTTGTTCAAATGCCTGGACCCCTTTTGTACATCCACAGTTTAGAAGTATGAATCACTCATGCAGAGGCATTCATGCAGATAAAATGCTGTGCAACACTTTGAAAAATTACCTCCAGAAATATGGTTCAAATGATGCAAATCCAAGGGATGTGATATGGTGTTGAGAACTCATTAAAATTTTCGCTTCAAGAAGTTTCCTTAAAAATTGTTGCCTGTGCTGGAACCAGGCACACAGCCTGAGCCTGGAAGCAAAATTAGTTTGTTTCTTCCTTGGGAATGGAGTAGCCAAAGTTCATTTCAGATATTGCCTTTCACTTTTTCATCCCTAAATTGTTGTGCACAAATAAATAAAGTAAATAAGATGTTTGTCCTTGCCCACCAGCCCAAGAGGTGTGAGAGGACACCAATGTTTCTGCTCAAGCTGTGACCTGCTGTGTGTGCCAGCAGCTGGTGGAATTGTCTCTCAGGGGTGAAGAGGACACCTCCCCATCTGCTTTGCATTTATTAGCCTTGACTTAAAATGACAGACACACATTTTGCAGCAGTGCAGCTGAAAACCTCATTTTTTTGCTAGGAGACACATCAAGCAGGGATCCAGATAAGTGCCCTGTCATTACAGCCTCAAAACCTGAGCACAGAACGAAGACACTGACCCAGCCCAGAGGAGGTGTCCCTCAACCCCTGCATACCAAACAGACACAAGTACCTCCCACTGAGGTAATCACAGCAAATCTCTAATTCTTCATCCAGCCAGGATCACAACAACCTGCTCTCTCTTTGCTCTGGGGTCAGCAGAGCCATAGGATTTTTGAGGCTCATTCATGGAAGGAGATGAAATGACCCCTAAGGCTCCCCATGTTGGGCTGGGTAATCCTGGTGGGATGGTTTCCTCAGACATCCTGGGCTCCAGGTCACACACAGCCAGCAGTGACACACACACCAACCCTGCTGCTGCCTAAGGCTCCAGCTCTGACACCCTCCAGAGGCACAAGGCAGCTCCTCTACAACCACCCCACCATCCAGCTCTGTTAGTCCTTGAAACTTTCACCAAGGGCCTCTGGAATCCAGGTTTTTTTCCTCTTATTTGTTCCCTGCTCCTTCAGGAACACAGCACTGTGAGCACGTGCCTGCACTGGGCAGCCCTGCACACTCTGAGCTTCTGCAGTGAGTTCTGCCTTCTAATGCACATCTTAGGGATGCAAATTTTTGCAAATGCGAAATGTTCTCTAACATTATGGATACAGTTTATTTTTGTGGAGATCAGAGAATCTGGCAATGTTACGCAGTGATGACATTATTCCAACACTGAACATTCAGAAACTCGTTGAAATACTGTTAGCTGTGTGTTTAGTTTTTCTGCTGCCAGTTGGTGAGAGGAAGAGCACAGATTACAGACACATTCCAAATGTTTGTCTTTTCCCTGCACTTTTTCAAAGGGTAGAAATGTGTATCGAAAGGAAGCAGGAGACTTCACTTTTCTAATATTCAAGGCCAACCAGACCTTCAGCTGATTTAAGATGAATTTGCAATGAAAGCAGCAAATCACAAATTGCACATATACCAAAATTTTACCTTTCTTCCTCTGTCTCCCTGCAAATATTGGGCAAATTTTACAAATGGTGCAGTTACCAGATGTCTAAGTTATATGACATTGCTACTTCATGCTCCTTGTTGCCCAAAGCTGGGCTTGATGGACACATAACTCAGTGCTAAAAGGAGAGTGGTACCGCCTGGGTCTTTAACTCATTTTTCTATAAAACTGAACCCATTTCTATTATGCTGTATAAAACCCCTGGCAGCAGAGAGCGGCAGGGAAGGCAGGTATTCATCCCGCAGCTTTACAAGAGAAGAAACCAGGATGGGAAGTTTAAATTATGTGCCCAAGGCCACACAGCACTGGAGTAGTAAATTGTAGGTGGAAACCAGCAGCCCATGGTCCCCTCCCTTCACTTTATGATGTTGAAGAGTTGAGAGAGGCATTGCTTCCCCAGGCCAGGAAGGCTGGCATTTCCTTGCCTGCAGCCTCTGTTAGAAAGACTAATTTAAGTCTTAGTTATTCAGTTTATGAAGAAAAATACTAAAGGGAATGTTTACAGGAAGTTTCCTGAAGCGGGCATGCAAAGCAACAAAGACTTTACACTGGCGTGTTTCATGTCTACATAAAGCACCCAGGGAGTGGCCTAATGAAGGATGGTAATTAATTTCCATTCCTTTTACTTATTTTTGCCTGTTTACCCATAAAGCTGTTCTTTGTTTAACACAAAAAATAGAAACACTTAGGATGACAACCTCAGACATGAGAGATTGATGAGCTGATGGGGAGGAGGCTGAACATTTACTCCTTCATTCCCAGGGAGTAGCTCACAAAGGAACTTGCTTCTCTTCTGCTTCTAATTAAAAGAGTTTGAAGATTGTTAAGGATTTTGGAGTGCGATGTTGTGCCTTGTTTGTGTGCACATCAAGCCTATGAGTACCCTGTGGGTAGCTCAGTCTGGTTTTGCAGTAGTTGGGAGGATTTTGGAAGGAACAGAAGTTCTGGCTTAGAGGTGAGATGCACAGGTATGAGGACACATCATTGCCATCACACTGTGGAGGAGGGTTTTCATATTCACACTGCTGGTAAATCTCCAATAGTTCTATTTCCATGGGAGCATCCAGACTTCCTCTGCAGCTCTTGTGTTGTGTGTGTTGGGTATTTAACACAGCAGAGAAAGGAATGATGGAACCTGGCTTAGAAGAGTGTGGGAAGTTTCAGAGAATGTCTCTGTCAGTGAGTAGCCTTTATTCATCTCTGCTGTCAGCCTCTGAAGGAAGGACAGTCCCTTTGCCACTAAAACCAGCTTGGCTGATAAAAAGTTTACAGAACCCAGTTCAGAATCAGGCAGATGTCAATAGATGAAATCCTACTGATACTATCAGTAAAAATTCCACTGATTTCAGGGGTCTTAGGCTTCTTGTGCAGGGCTGGAGTTCAACAAGACCCATTGAAAATAAGTCCTTTTTTGATGCTGTGCTGCACTTGGCTTATTAGCAGACTACACAGGTGAAATGCTTGTCAAGTCCCTGAAAGTCATGACAAAATTCCTGTGACATGAAGTGACATGGGCTTTTGCATCACCCACACCCAATGTTACCTTTTTTCCCTCTAATGGCTTCCTTCTCTTCCTATGGAACTTGTAAACAGTGCTGCTCTAGGAAAGAGTGAAAGGAGTTTGCCAAGACCCTTTTCTGTGCTCGACATTCACAGATGGCCAAAGAAATAACCTCTGCCAGAAGGATGCATTAGAACGGCTTTGAAAACCAGGCCCTGTGTGTCCCATCTTCTGAGTTTGTGAGCTTATTAAGTTTTTAAAACCAATTCTGTAATTCCCTTCAATTCCAGTAGCCTTTGCATGGATTGTTGACACTTCTATTGAAGCTGCCAGATGCATTTAACAGGAGTTGCCACTCAGTTTTACATGTGCAGGTGCTGCTGTTGTGAGAGGCTTTGTGCAATTAATTCAGCTGTCACAGGGACTTTGGAAGCCTGTTGTGGATCAGATTGTATCTGCCTATTTTAGGGCTGATCAAGAACCCTCCCCAACCAAAGGCAATCCCTTGATGGACCACTTAGCCATTAAATCCCACCCCACTTCCAAGCACAGGGACTGCTCCCTTTCTTCCCCAACACTGGCCAGAGCAACCAGGTTGAGGGAAGGACAGCAGCTGCTCCAAGGGCTGCAGGAATTTCCTTTCCTAGTCAGTGGTAAAACTGCCCCAGGGCAGAAAGATTCAGCCTGCCTGGGGAATTATCCAAAGTTTACAACACATAATTATTGAGCTTTGGATTCGTCTCACCCGACATGAAACCTCTGCAGATCCCACTCGAGGAGACATGACCAGGTGTGCAAAAATGCCACTGGGTACACCTACCTGAGTAGTCAGACCACAAAATCTTGGCATCTACCCTGTGCCAAGTACTCAAAAACTCTCTGCAGTAAGTCTTCAGAGCCAGTTTGACTTGCCTGAAGCTTCTGCTGCTTTTTGTTCCTTTGTTTCAGAAGCAGATTGTGAGCTCGGACCCCATTTAACTCTGCCAAACCCCCCTGGTCCTACTGCCTTCATCCAAGTAACGTCCTGCTCTATGGTAGTTTTAAGTGGAAATTATTGACCAAATGCTTTTGCACCCTGATGAATTCCCGGACTGATACATGAGGGTAAACCAGTATCAATAAGCACTAAGGATCAGCCCAGCACTTCCCACCGTGGGACAAAACCGGATAAAAACCAAGTTATTATTATCATCATCACTGTCTCTGGAGTTAAGCCTTGCTCCACTTTTTAAAGCCTTAGATAATTAGGTGGGAAGATAAAAATACGTAATGGGAAAGAGAGACTGTGGATCTTAGGCAAACACCTAGCTGGAACAGGAAAGGTGGCTCCAAAACTCTGTCACTGACCTTGAATTCCTCTCTGTGCTCAGTGTGGGGGTGACTCATCCTCTCCATGGGTTCCCTTAGGAACATCTGCTCCTTGCAGCCCATCAGGGGTCAGGTTTCCACTGAGACCCCCTGGATGTGATGGCACTGGTTGTCACCAGGGTTGAAAGCATGGAGGGCTGACCACCTTAAGCTCCTAGCTTTTATTAATCTCCTGTCATTAATTGCAAGGGAATTTCTTCTGCTGTAATACACTTACCCAGTACCATTAACTCTCCAGGCATGAACTGTTTCAGAGCAAAGAAGGCTCAGGGGTCTCATGGCCATCATGAGAATGCACTTCTAAAGTGAATTAATATGTTAACCCTTCCACAGCCCATCTTTTAAATATGTGTCACCAGGAATGTTGCACTGAGGGCACTGCTATTTCAGCTCTGCAGTGCAACGTGAATGAGAAAAATCATCTTGGGGAACAAGTCATTGTAAGTGGGCAGCCCTGTAATGTATTTGAGGAATTAGGGAGTATTCTTGTTTTGTCCAAACAAGCCATTCTCATACCTGGGCTCCAAGTTTTGCAGTCCCAGCCTACTCTGTGACCTTGGATTAAACTCTTTCCTGTGCCTCCGCTTCTTCCATTTGAGGATGATGGTGGGGGGGTGATACAAATCTCCTTCATTAAGTCCCCCATAAATGTCAAGTACCTTTACATTATTTTCTGAAACCAACCTCCTCCTGGATGCTGACCTGGCTGTGACCCAGTTCTCAGTGGTCCCACTGCAGTTCTGACCAGGTGAGGATCCCATCCTGCTGGTGCCTTCAGTAGGCAGTTTCCCCTCTCAAGGTGATGCTGAGAAGAACTGACAGGTGGGTGGGTGATGCTGCCCCTGTGCAGCAGCCAGGGCTTGTATATCTCTTTCCTTCTCTTAATAGTTGCAGAATAGTGTAAACCTAAGTAAGATTTCTCACCAAATGTCTGTATTTCATTAAACCTGTTTAGACAGACAGTTGATAGAAGAGGAGTGAATCCTCCTACCCTGCAACCTGAGATTCAGCATAACTTAAACAATGACTCTTATTCCTCAGTGAAACATTGGAAAACCATGAGCAATGAAACCCTGGAATAACATTTAGTCAGGCACAGCATGAGTGAGGCAGCAAAGCAGCAGAATCAGCATATTTTCCTTTGTTTCTCTTACAAACTCTCATGTCAACAGTCTCAGCAGTTGTTCTTTGGAGGGCATTTATACTGTTGCACATTGCATTACACTGTTATTTATTCTTTCCTGGCTTTGTGAGAGGAAAGCAGAACAGCAGACAAAGGCTTCTGGAATTAACACATCCAAGAGAGCAATTCAGGGAGTGAATATTAAAGCAGGTGAGCTGTGCAACACATCATCTCCCTGAAGCTGTAGATTCTTGTGTTGAAGAAACAGTGCTGCTGCCTGTATGGAACTCATCCCTGGCAGTAACGTGGTGTTGTGGTGGCAGGTTAATTTGAGGATGTTCTCCCTGTCTGTCTACACTGTGAAATTAAAAACAGACTCAAGACGAGCTTTATGAGCATTGATCACTGGCTGTGTTGGCACAGGCATACCACACAGCCACAGTGAAAGCTTTCAGCTTGCATTCCCATCACTTCTCCTATCAGGTATGCCATCCCCCTTCATCATTAATTAAGTTATGTCTACACGTGTTTGGCCTTCAGCACTGGCTTTCACATGAGCACAGCAAAGCTTGGAGGCTCCTCCTCTAGAAATTTTTGTTCTGTTTTCCACACTCACACAATACGAACCATACTGGTTTTGACAGCTGCTGGCCCAGTACTCCCATTTGGCCCAGTACTGCCCAACTTGTCCCTGTTTGGCTGACAAATTAGGCAATTTCTTTCCCTCTCCCAGCAAAGCTTCAGTGGCTGCCACCACACAGCCAAGCACTGCTCCTCCTGGTCACAAAAGCATGAGCAGCACCTCCCTGGAGCCCAACTCCCGCACCAGTTACTCCCTGTGCTGTGGGATATTGGGAATCACAGTCCTGACTTCACCCCAGATCTGTGATTTTGTACAAGTCACTTGTCTTCCCTCATGCTGTCTTCTCTCCCAATGGGGAGATGCAGTCTCTCCTCATAAAGCAGAAGTGCATTACCCTCATTTATTTTGCACTACTCATTTTCCCCCTGTGATGGACTCTTTGGACACAGGTACACAGTGAAGCCCAAGGCCAGACAACTGCCATTATTTCAGTCCCAAATCAGCATCCCTGCAGGCTGGCACCCAACCTGGCAGGACACATTCATGACCTACAGCAATGACAACATTCCACATCAGTGGGCTGTCTGTTTAAAGAAAAATCTGCAAATCTTTACAGGTTTCCAACACCCTGCTGACCTCAAAGTGCTCCTCTCTTCTCAGACCTGTGACTAACACACATTTACCCACAAATTGCCATTCTCCAGGTGAAGTAAGATCCGGATGAGAAGCAGTTGGCTCCAAATCAACTGAGAGAAGAGCAACAGCCGTTGGTGAGCAGCTGGGACCATGGCAAAATGATGGAAAAAACCCAGTTACCTCACCCTGTGCTCACAGCATCTCTGCTGTTTGAGAAGATGGATGGTCTTGGGGTCATAGAAGCCTCATCTGCTATGGTAACAGCCATTGCCAAAAACAAGTGGTGATTGCTGAGTGAATTTCCACAGGCTCCTTTTGTGCCAACTCCCTGGAAATAAACCACCTCATACACTCATGGATGGGAGTGCTCAGTGACTATGGAATTTGGGCACTCTGTACTGTGGGGTGCATCCTCATCCTGTCACCCACACCTCATGTCTGAACACAAAGTTCTGGAGTGAAAATAACCATCTCACCCTACCTGGTAATTGTTCTCCCTACAAGAAGCAGAGTTTAGCTCCTTCCCTCAGAGGCAGCAGATGGTCCAGCTGCCTCAGAGAGCTGGGGGAATGTGTGCCGGACCAGCTGCTGGCTCTGCCCTCCCAGGACAGGGAGGCAGATTGAGATGTCAAGGTTACATGTCTGGTTGCTCCTGAGGCAGCCCAATGTGTTCTCCTCTTTTGTTGTACACCCAGAAGTCATTTCTACATAGCAATGACTTTTGGAAACATGAAAGATGTTTTATAGCTTTGATACCATTCTCAATCTCAGATTTATTGGCCAGGAAAAACACATGAACTGCCCATGCAAAATACAAAATGGGGGTACTGTGACAAGTATAGTGTGAACAGACCAAGGGGGTGAATATAAGACTTGTAAAAACCAAAGCAGGAAGTTTTAAATTCAAAGAGAAACAAAAGGTAAATTCAGCAAATAACTGTCAACTATATTTCCTAAAGATGGCTTTAATCATCGCAGAAAGTTAATGTAATATCAGAAAAATATACGAGCACATGAAGACAGATATTAGAACTTCTGTTCCATTTTAGTGCCCTATTGCTGGGTTTAGGACAGTAAAGACATTCAGAAAGTGCAGCTGATCCACCATGTAACATCACAGCTGCTGGCTTGTACCGGCTGGGAAAGCATATTCTGTCCTGTTCTGTTCTGCTCAGCTCACATTTCCTGGCACAGGTAATTCATATCCTGACTCTGCCCTACAGCAGCAGCATGAGCAGCAGAAGTGGAAGATTATTATTTTTTTTTATTATTTATATGAAAATTTTCTTGCCTGCTTCACAGAATAAAAATGCTGGAAAGGACCTCAGCATCTCAGCAATTTACTCTCTCTAGTCCTGTCCCCCATGACAGCTCAACCATGGCTATGGCACTTTTGATAAATATTTATCCAGCCTCTGCTTGGAGGCCTCCAGCTGTGGAATCCCTACAGCCTCCCCAGGAAACCCTCATCCTTGCCATTAAAGGTTTTTACTCTTATTCAGTCTGAATCTTCCTTGCTGAAGTTTAAGCCATTACTTTATCTGGAGAGAACAAAAGATTATTTTCTTCCTCTTCACAGCAACGTTTACAAGTCTCTCCCATTAAGCAGAAGATCAGGGAGACACAGCAAAGGTTGAAGCAAAGGCTGAAGTTGTTTCTGCCCCTTTTGGCAGTTCTTCTCATTGAAGGTAATTAAGTGTAAAGAGGGAGTTTCTCCCAGTGCAAGAGGCATGTTGCTAACATGCAAGTAGGCTTTGTGCCATCTGAGCTGATACATATGGATATAGGCAAGAAAAGGCCATGTCTGAGCACCAGGCATGAGAAAGGAATTGAAATTTAGACAGAAACAATCAGGCTATTTTTAGTATCATAGTTTTACCAGAGATGAGCAGAAATTTATGTGGGTACAACGTCTTATCAAATCATGATGTTTCATTTTTTCCCCTTCTCCATCATTCATCTCTTTGAAATCAGAATTCTGTAAGTTGCTACCAGCACTCAAACACCAGAGCTGGAGATGCTGCATTGAGTGGCACCAATATTCCTGCAGCAGGTGGGAGATGCTCGTCTCCAGGACCACCAGGCAGTGACAAATCACGCAAAATCTAAGTGACAGCTGGCAAGAACCCCTTTCAGAGTACCAAAGTACATGTCTCTGGCTGCCATCCCCAGGAACATGGCAGTAGTCCCTGACTATAATCAAGTGTGTCCAGCCTTCCCTGCTCCCAGCAGCAATGGCCCAGTCTAGTTCCAAGAGCTGTGTGGAGATAACAAGAACCAAAGAGGCAGCAGGTGGTTCCAGCTGACTTCATCACATCTTTCCCCAAAATAATCTGCTGGACAGCTGTGAGGAAGACAATCTCATCTGGCTGCAAATCAACATAAGCAGGGGAGATGGGTTGTGGAGTCAGGCAGAGAGGCTGTTGTGGATTATTTATGGTTCTCAGTGGATGGACAACTTTCCTAAGTTAATAACCCTGCAGCCAGAGCTTTTTTTGCTACTTCAAGAGCAACAAAGCACATCTGGTCTTGCTTCCCAGGCTGGTAAGTACTGAATTGCCAGGGAGATAGTGTCCTTGATGCTAAGAGGACTTTTTATCTTATTTTGGAGTATATACCAATATAATCAAGAGACAACACTGGGGAAAGAGAGTTTGTCTCTGCCAGACACTACTCTATTATGAGGCTTTGAGGATGCTCTTCTCTGCAGAGCTTTGCAAGGAGGGAATTTCTGTCTGTCCTAGCCTGAGACCTGCAGGTGTGTGTCAGACCAGGACTACAGAGAGCAGAGGGCAATTCTAATTGAAATGTTTTTACATGTTGTCACACACACCTTTTCCTTTTCTCATCCCATATTTCTGAGGTGTTCAACCACTTTTGGTGTTTCCCTTGGAAAGTCTCTTCAGAGAGTGGGTCTTTAGCCTGAATGACTCTTGAAAATAATTCTTATTCCTAATTGCAGGAAGAGATAAAGGAGATTTTGAGTTTTAAAATCACTCCCAAGGGCCACAGCCAAAGTACTGAGGCTTCCCAGAGTTTGGTTTGTGGGTTGGATGGAGCATCCAGCAATTATCTGCTGTGTTGGATAAGCTGTTTCTATCACATAACATTTCTGTGCATTAAGCTGATCCATGTTGACATAAGTGGGATATTGGGGAGTGTGCACTGGGACTCCTGATACTTTGCAGAAAGCAGACATGGATAATTGAAAAATATGTTCCCTTCCACAAAGCACTGCAGGACACCTCACCATCCCTCCCTTTCCGTTCCTCCTGCATGGGTGAATTGAAAACGAGTGCACTGTTTGCCTCCTGCTGCTCTTCCCAGTCTCTGTCTCATACCACTGGCAGCAAAGCTCAGTGCTGATGATGGTCTAGTGGGAGATGTGCATTTTGCCTCTGCCATCAAACCATGTCACACTGGCCATGACCTGCATGGTCAAACAGGGCAAACCTGCCTTCTGATAAAACCCAAGTGAAAGCCACCAGGAATCACATCTTGTTCCTGGAGGCAGCTTTCCTTCCTTCTGGCTTCTAAATGTTTCTGCATTTGCATTTTTGCATTTAGATAAAGCAGTTCTCATTGTACACCAGGCCAGGTAAGAAAACAATCCCAAAAAATCCCAGGCAGAGGTCAGGGATGGAGGACAAGTGCTAGGACCCCCATGGGGTGGACTCCAGTGCACCCACTTATTCCCATCCTCTGCTCAGCGACCAGAGTAACTGTGCTGAAAGAAAGGGAGAGGAAAGCAGAAACACAGAGTCCAGCACCAAGCTGCTCCCACCAGGCACAGGGATAACCAGGGGAGCAGCTGTGAATCTGGTACCATTTTAGTGCCATAATCTACAACATCAGCTCAGCCTTGGCTCTGCCTGGCCCCTGTTGATCCCCAGCCTGGGCTCGGGGGAGCTGCAGCTCTTTTCCAGGACGGTTCTGTGTTGCATATTTTGACTGAAAGGTATGATTAACTCTGAATGTCAAAATGTACTTAGGGGCTGAGGAATAAACTCAGGGGAGATGAATGTAGTGAGACATGCTATTATTTAAAAATACCTAGAATGATTTATGCACCTTCTGCAGCCCTCATGCACCCCCTCACTAATGCTTATGCATTTATGGACTTCAGTTTTCAGCTGGCAGTGAGGTGTTTCTGCCTTGAGGAGCAGGAAAAAAGGTTCCTGACACTGAACTGAAGCTCATAACCCACTATAAACCCAGCACTGCATGTTCCTGACCTTCCGCACTTCAAGAATTTGGAAGCACCCAGAAAAATGATCAGGCCACAGGTTTACAACAGTCAGGAGGAAATATTTTTCCCCTGCCATCCATATAGAGTGACTCTCTGCCATGGAATTATGAAAACTGAAAGATAAATAAATTCATGGACAGATTGGACAAATTTATAGAAGACAGGACCAAGTAATGGCAATTAAATGAGGTGTTTGAGATGCAATTGATGCTTAGAAAATCACCAAATTCTGGTTGCAAGAAGGAGCAGAGGAGCTGGATGCTTAGGGAAGTGCTGCTCTGCATGTTCCCCAGTTCACACTGTTGTTTAAGCACCCTGTTTAAGGCATGAGCTGGATATGGAAGGATGACTGTTCTGATTCAGAATTAGTCTGTTTCAGTTCCTCCTTGGTCACCTTCCCACAGGCATCATCCAGTCCTGACTCTGACACAGCCCAAACCTGGGGCTGGAACTGCAGTGGAGTCACCTGGCAGCAGAGCCAGGGTGTGCATCACCACCAGCAAGAGCATCTTCAGCAGCACTGAGCCTGATCTCTGTGAGGAAAATAAATTATAGTATTCATTTTGGGGGGTTATAAAACCAGTTCATTCTGCAGATATAAACATTATAAAATAAAGTGTAAGATAAATCATTAAAAATGGGAACACAGCAGGAGAAGAAAAGAGGTAAGGAGAAAGGAAAGGAGAGGTAATGAATCTGAAAGGACAGATAAGCAGCTGAAAGATGAAAGAGGAAAATAAAATCAGAAAACAGACCTGCAGTGGAAGGAGAGTGTCACAGAAATAGACATTTGAGGGGCAAGTTCATTTGGTGACTAAAGTCAGTGGATTTAATGTTACCTGCAGATTTACAGCTTAAACTTTCAAGGAAGTAAACTTCTGACTGGCTACAATGTCATCTAACCTTCCAGAAATATCACCAAGTTGTTAATGTACATAAACATTTGTAATATGTGATTTTACTGAGGTATACATACACATACTATTTTAATATATACACACAAGTAATTTTTTAAGACTCCAGAAGGAAAAAAAAGGAAGCTTTTTGTAAAAATATCAATGTTTAGTGTTGTCAAAGAGGGAAAGTTACATGCATTTCATCTGTTATTTCCCAGCCATGCCTGAGGTATATCACCAAAAAGATGTTACCCAACAAAGCCTGGGAATGTGACAACTGAGTGAAAGCTCTGAGAAAACAGACTGAACAATTTGTAAATTAATCTGAAATGAGACAAGTGTGTCAAACATACCCGTCCAAAAGCACAACAAATTTTAAAATTCAATGTTATGTCACCAGTGATGGCAGTTTCTTGAGAGGCACAGCCATGGAGGGAATGTTCCAAAGCTCCAGTTCCCTGCACACAGCTCCTGCCTGCACCTGGGCTGGAGCCTGGGGTAGAGAGAGTAAGTTCCTGTGCTCACACACTCTGTAAGAGCATAAGCCTTTGCTTTACAGCAGCAAGGCTTTCTCTGACCTTTAGACGTTGCACATCAGAAAATGGCACCTCATTATGCAGCTGCAAGAAGTTGGAGTAAATGGGCTTTTTCCACTGTAAAAAAAAAAAAAGAGCAAAAATAAAACCCAGAAAACGAACAAACAAACCTGTCCTACAGCCAAGATGCATTTGGGTCTTTTCCTCGGTACAAATCCTTCTCTGTGGAGTAATAGAGCTCAGTGAATAAAACCTGCCCCTCCTTCCTAATTCACTCCGAAGCAGAGATGATTAAAATGAACCATTTATCTTGGTCCCCTCTGCACAGGGCCGACTGCTCCGAGCTGTGAGGAGAAGGTGTAGTAGTATTGCTTAGCAAGGAAATTCCAACAAGGACATGGCACAGTTTCTTAGGACCAAATCCAATTAAAACATTTCCATTTTCATCTCCTGACCACCCAAAGTAAAGCAGAGAGCATCTAGCTCTGGAGCACTTCAAAGCGCTGTTTAATTGTATGAATATTTTAAAGGGAACACAAGAGAGGCAGATCCTCTGCTGCTTTCAATTAGCACAGCTTCACAAAGTCAGAGCGATGCACACCAGTGAGGAGACTGGCCCCAAATGGGGTTTAAGGAAAAAAAACTACACTGAAAAGCACAATAGCGTTGTACTAAAATTCAGCTTTTGCAGAACATTTAAATACTTCTAGTGCTGCTCCTCTGAGTGATGCTCCATATAGTGCTAAAATTTACAGATATGTGATTTTAGCCATCATCCCTACCTGGCAGGGCTTATCTTGCTTGAAGCTGGTGAGGGTGCAGCCTAAACAGCTCCTGAGCCCTGCAGAGCTGAACATCACTGTGAGCCTTAGCACCCTTGGCTGTAAGGGAAGGTGCATCCCCAACAAGATGAGATAAACCATTTTTGAAAGTCTCAATTCTCCAGGCTTTAGTAGGAAAAAGAATTCAAATACCATTTGAAATGTGGATCAGAGTGCTGGGTGTTGGAAGGCAGCCTCATCTGCAGCATGTCATGTGTTGCTCTGGGGCTCTGCACAGTGTTTCTGGTACAGCAGCTCTTGGAGTTGTCTCATCCAGGAAAAAATGTATACCCTAAGAGCCTTCTGCAGAGTCCACTTCAGAACACCCTGATCTGAAAAGGCCAAGGAGATTATGAATAAAATACTTATGTTTCCTTTTATGTAGAACAGAGCAGAATTTCAGGATCTCAACAGTAAAAGCCACAATTTACAGGAAAATACTCAGTAGAGTTTGAGACTTATGTTCCCATAAGAGATCTGTTTTAGATGGTTAAACCCCCCACAGACAGAGTCCAATTATCTGGGGTTTTTCAAGCCATGTCTGTGGAACCCTGTTAAATTTTTATAGAATCCTTAAAATTCCCACTGTGGATCCTCCGAGGTTTTGTCATTAAAGCGATTCCTGGAAGAGTGCTCTGTGTTAGGGGGAGGAGGAAATAAAGCGTGAGTTCTATCCCCAAAGAGCCAAGATACACACAGAGCATATTCACAGGGGCTACAACAAGCAACCCAAAACTGTAAAAGCTGATGGCACATCCCTAAGTTGCTCTTTAGAGAACTTTGCAAAGACTTGTGCTTGTATCAGTGATAATGAAAGTGATTAGCACAGTACGATTAAACTCCCCCTAGGACATTTTCTTTATTTTAAATTAAAGGTTGGAAGTTAGATTTATCCTCTTCTATAATGACTTTTGGATTATACCATCTGAACTGCACAGTTTAAACTTGTATAAAAATATTAACCCGTGAGAGAACTCACAGAGATTGAGGGTGTTATCAAGTCATAGAATCCCATCTAAAAAACTTCCCTTCACCACCTTCTTTTCCCCCTTACAGGTCTTCAAAGTAGTTCATAAATCCTCATTTTATGTGTTTCTTAACCTCAAGATATTCAAAGCAGTATAAAGTGCAATTGGTCCCTGCAAGTTTCATCTTCTGCAGCCTCAGAAAAAATGCTGTGGAAGGAGAAGGAGAGAGAGAGATCTGAGAAGGAAAGGAAGAGAACCTTGTATTTTAAACAAATAAATACAAAATAAATACCTTGTATTTTAAACAAATAAAACAAAAAAGAAAAGCCAGAAAACCAAAACCCACACACAACCACCTCAACTCTGAGTAACAGCTTGCTCAAGGTGAAAATTAAAATCATCCCCCTGGGACTGGTCACTTCCCTGCATGGGAAAGAGCTGGAGGTGGGCAGGGATCCCGAGCTCCCCACTGTGGAAGGGACTCTTGGGTTGGGCTTGGCAGCTCCCAGCCCTCATCCTGTCAGCCTGAAACTGTCACAGCTAAGAGAGCTCTAGGACAAATCCTGCTCCAGCATCAGACTGACAGCCCCTCAAAATCTGCAGACCCCCACAGGGCACTTTGCTCCCACGGAAAAGGGTTTTGCACCCCCTCAGCCTTGCTGCCTTCTCAAGGAGCTGCTCGACAGCAGAGCTCCAGTGTCTGGATGCTGCAGGGCTTTGCCACATCCATCTTTCTAACAGTTTCACATGTCACTGACAGAGTAGCCTATTTAGTTTCAAGGCCTTTGAAGAATTAGCGTGTGCCAGGCCCACAGTGCTAAACAGACTCTCTGAAAGTTAATGGGTGACAAACTGCATATATTAAGTGCTCGGGAAATTGATCTGATGTCAGGTGAAGGGAAATTTTTCCACAGATCCTCTCTTTGGGCAAACAGCTGGAAGAAAGGACCTCAGACATCTCCCATTTAATGTGTGAGGGATCTTCTCAAACCCCTCATTAGCTGAGCTCCCCTGCAGCAGTCTCCCAAGGGTTCCTGCTGCATCAGGCCAAAAGCAGAGCCCCAGAATGAGGCAGCAACTGCATCCCACAGATGCACACCCAGTAAGTCCATGTTTCTTCCCATCCCAGACTAATTTTCTATGTATTGTCCTTCCAAGAAAAATACATTTGCTGGCTTTGTACCCTGATTTGAACATTTTTAATGTTCAGAACGATGTCAAATTTCTGACAAATTTCAGGATCAAGTGGACTTTTAAAAATAAAATAAAACAAACTTCCACTGGCCAAAGCTTCTCCCCTATCTTTAATATTAAGATCTGATCTACTTCCATGCCCATTGAATTCAAAAGTACAGAGATAAGTTCCAATATTTGCTACTCAAGAAAGTGAGAAGTCTGTGTCTCTTGCTCAATAAATTCTGCCTCACAGTTTGAAAACAAGTGATTTACTCCTTAAATATTTGTGTAATATTTTCCCAGTATGAAAATGGTCTTTAAACATCACACTTCCATTATACTTTTTTTGAGAGTTCAGCTTTTCTTTACTGTTAGTCATCAAATCTGCCATTTTCTACTCTCTCAACTTCCACTGCACAATGCCTCTCCTAGGAGGCAATTATATATGCTTTTTAAGTATTCCTAAATGTTATCATATCCCTCTGAAAAAGAGTTGTCAGATCTCTTACAAAAATCTAAGGGACTGTTGTTTTGCTTGGAGTGCCTTTGCCTACAATAAATCAGATTAACAAGACTAACTAAGTGTAGTTTAACTCTTAACACTGTGACTTGAGACTTGCCCAAACTACACGTGCTGCACTTTTCAAGCTGTTGCAGCTATTTTTACCCATTAACTGAAAATGAATTAGGGAAGAAGCACTCCATAATATACTTTTTTTTCCACCTCGAATCAGCATGATGGATGAGCAGGGCGCCTGGCATTTGTCTCTTCCTTTGTTAGGGATCGACAGGATTGACAGCCCAAAGCAGTGAATGAGGACAGTTTGGGTGCTTAAATTCAAAGTGCTCTTCTCGAAGTTGCCCTCAATAAACTCACCAAGTTCCTTTGTGCCCCGTGTTTTGCCCCTGCTTCAGTTGCAGGCTGCTGGAATCCTGGCAGGATTCAGAGCCTTCCTCCCATCTGGGGAGCTCCTCCTGGGCAGTGTCCATGGAGGTGAACACCAGCAATCCCAAAAACCTCCAAATGAGTGAAGCATCACAGTTGCTAAAAGTTCACAGCAGAGATCTCTGTGTCACCCAAAAAGGTGCTGGGAGAGGGGGGTTTGATCCCCTCAGGTACACAGGGACTTTGTCCCCTGGCCTTTGCCATCCCCAGCTGAGGTTCAGGTCCTTCCTCAGCACCAGCCAGGTCCATCCTCCAGGATCTGGGGCTGGAGGGAGAACCCAAACAGAGCAAGATAAGCACCATAGATCAGCATCTTAAGGCACCAGCAAGCAAAGAGGGTGGAGAAACATCTCTCTCCAGCATTTGTTATTGGATCACCCAGACAAGTCTCTGGCAGGCTGTAGACAACCCTCAAAGGAATCCCTTCTCATCCATCCTCATTCAGGGATAACAGGAGCTTCACAGAGCACCAAAGATCCCAGCTTGTCAACAGCAGCCTTATTAACCCAGCAATTAAGGCTAAATTTGACCAGCCCTTTACCAGGAAACCACTTGCACACAATGCTTAAGGTATTTAACATTCCTTGATTGCTGCATAGCTCAATTAACTTGTTCCACTCATTTTCTGAGTTTATAAAAAACAAGAAATAAATCAATATACAGCTATCACTCCTCATCTGAGAAAAGGAGCGGCATCATCCCTGCATTTAGTGTCCTGAGATGGAAAAGGGCAGAGAAACAGATCATAGAGAAGGTGCCATAAACGTGTTACCATCAAAACAGAGAAAAGCCAGTGGAAATGAAATAGAAATACTTAACAGCAAGAGTCTCATCAGTTGAAAGGCACCTGGATTCCATCCTGCCCCTTTCAGAGCATGGAGCTCAAACAGAGGATGCACAAACATGTCTCCAGAGAAGCTTTGCCTTTTCACACACATAAGAACATTTGTGCAGTTGTAAGAAGACAGATGTACCAAACTTAGAGCTGCTGCTTTCCAAGCAAGCCACTCTCATTGAAATTCCTGATGGATTTGTGTTCCCAGGTATTCTCTCAAAAAACCATGTCACTGTCAGCAGGGAGTGACTGGGAGGAGAGAGCACAATCTATATCCTAAATCAGAAGGGTCTCAGCAAATGAGCTGGCCAAGGAACAGCACAAGAGAAATGGGGCATGTGATGAAAACACATAAATCTGTCCTCCAGCGACCTTGATGCCACTATTTCCAGACACCCTCTCAGGGGGCTGGACCTCTTGTTCCCAATTCTTTTTCATGATTAATTCAAATTCCTGAAGTGGATGGAAAACTTCAGCCAAACTCATAACACCACATACAGTCTCAAATACTTGTAGGACATTGAGAATCCCTGTGCAAACTGGTGTGTCCATGAGCACCTGGAGCTCTGCTCAGAGAAGTTCAGAGGATTCAAAAATCAGTAAGTCACCACACAGAAAATCTCTCTATTAACCCCTCTGACCAATGACACCTGGGACAGTAATTTTAGGACTGAGCAATCCAAATGACAGACACAGTTACAGCAGATCTGAGCCACCAGCACATCTCTCCTTAACCTTCCAAGGTCACAGCCCTGTGACATCTCCTGTGCTCAGGGGAAGGTGCTGCAAACCCCAGGGAACTGCTCTGAGCTGATGTCTAAGGGCACCCCAGCCCCACATCCCACCCCCAAGGTGGCACACAGCACTTCCATCCTCTTCCTGTGAGGTGCCAGCATGGATGGGAACCATCACTCACCTCCTAAATTGCCCAGTTTAGTTTTTCATGCCCAAGCATGAAAGATAAGGATAAGAACAGAGCAACATTTTAATGCACTTTTCCAATTTAAAACTCACTAGTTCATTCAACACCATCAGAAAAACTTGCACCAGCTGCAAAGTCTGTTCCTTCAGGCCCAGTAACCCCCTGAAAAGGTTAACTCACAAAAACTCAGTGTACTAAATAAGGTTGCAAGGCTTTTCCTGTGATCCTTGTCTCTCACCTGGGCTATTTCCTACTAATTGCTTCATAACTGCTCAGCCACCAGTGCTGTAGTGGGTACCACATTTCCATAAATGCTCTGAGCTGAGCCTGGCCACAGAGAAGCTCACTGAGAACAGGAGTTAGACCAGCTGTTCATTTGACCTATGTATTTTTTTAAAAAAATATGCAATTGTAAATCTTATCTCTTCTACACATATGGCTCCTCTACAGAAAATGCTTTTTCTGCTGAGAGACCCTCCGGGGGCATAGCATTAGCTGCAAGCAGTCAATGCAAATACTGAAATGCTTTATCACCCTACAGAATAGAAATGCAAAAGCAATATTTGACACAGCGCTATTTTTCAAATTATTTATTAAAAGAATAACAAATAAAACAACCAAACTAACAAAAGCACAAACAAACAAACAAAAAAACCCCACAGGTGACTAAAATCTTATGTAGGTACACCCAAATAAAAACCAGTACAATTTAAAAAGCAAACTGCATACTACTTCCAGTGAGACAGAGCATTTAAAAACTTAATTCCCTTTACTATGACTCTTCAGATGGCCTGTACTCATCAGCAAGCCAGGCAGAAATCAAGGGCAGGGGAGAACTGAGGCACGTTTGCTATGGAAAACTGCAGGCAGGAGGCCTCTGGGGAATAAACAACCTGCTGTGTTACTTGCACACATCAGAACAGAGAAACAAGTTTTCAAGGAAAAGTTGAGTTTTTTACCTGAACACAAGACTGCTCATGCAGCCTTTCCCCAGGAGACTAAATTATTGCACTGCTTGGGAAAAAATAGATGGAGCTTAGTGCAAGCTAAGGAACTCCATGGAGCAGTTTGGAGCAGGAAGCAATTACTACTGTGATGTGGACTGCTGGAAGCCAGAGGCAGGGACAGGGACAGGGAATGCAAGAGCTGGGTCATGTCAAAAGCACCATAGATATTCACACTTTCCTCTGGCCAGGTGTACAAGATGTCACTTCAAACTTCTGAGAATTATTTTGTTGGGGTTTGAGCTGCCATGTGAATTCCCAGTAGGTTTTTCATGGTAAGTTTGTGAGTTCATATATATGATGATTTTATTGAACCCATAAACTCACCTGAAACTGTTGAGTTTCATCCAATTATGAGGTAAACCAATGCTAAATTCAAGCAGTGTCTGGGCAGCTGAGTCAAAGGTCAAAATTTATAACAGCAAACCTGAGGTTGTTTCCTGCATTTTCAAGTTTCTGACACTGCAGAGATAAGTTTTGAGCTATTTGTATAGATTTACAACTTTTTAAACAAATATTTTAATATTATTTCAGATGTCTTGACATCCCTGAGTACTTTAGCATCTTTTTGGCACCTGCCATGACCCATCTAGTTTTGCAGGAGACACTAATGGGTTTCTCTGGAGTCTGGGTCCAGCTGGGTTTGTGTGAACCCAGCTCAGACCTGGAGAAGTCTGCCAGCTCTGTGGTTATCACCAGCACTGCTGCCTTGTCATTCTTGGCTGCTTTTGCTCCAGCTGGGATTCCCTGTGTGTGGTGATTGAGAATGAACCATGGACCGTGACATTTACAGAGCCAAGATTAATCAGAGAGAGTTATCCCTTCACAGGTGAGCAAGCCTTTACAGAGTGAAACATTCTCTTTCTCCTGCATGTGCTTATTATGTTCCCTCTCAATTTATTCCTCCTCACACCCCTCCTCATCTGGAATACAACACTGTGGTTTTGCCAAGACTCACTTTGTGAGATGAACCTCACTTATTGGAGCACCTTTGCTGGGCACTGGGTTATTACTGGTCTCTTCCCAGTCCTCTCCTTTCACTGCAGCCATCATTATGTGCACAGGAAAACTCCATAAACCTCCAAAAGAATCATCTTGTGCAGAGGCTCCCAGCAGCACAAGATGCTGCCTAAGCAAACCTCTTCTTTTCAGTACTTCTATATTTATTTTCCTAAACCACCGAGGAGACTCCAACAAAATGCAAAACCCTTGCAAGTGATTTTCTAAGATAAGCGACTTGTCAGCTTTGCTGTTCACATCAGGTTTGACAATCTCAGGTACAGGCTCTGCTTTTGCTCTTCTTTTAGATTATTTCTGAAATCCACGAGCAGCCTGCCAGCGAGCTTGACTTTGATAAGTAGGGAGCTGGGTCATCTCACTGGCAAGTTTTCACTTGGGTATCCTCTCTAGGATGAAACATCCCTATTTATCATGCAAGAAATGACACTTTCATGTTATTGCAGTAGTTGGCTGATTTGGTACCACCAGAGGAACAACTGAGGTACAAGATGCCTCTCCTTTTAAGTACAAGGAAGAACAACAGAGAGATTCATGCTCTTGTCAGCATTTCTCTGATCTGCAGAGACAATTCCTCAGCATTCACCAAGGTAGGAAATGCAGAAAATCTTTCCTCGTGGTAAAGACTGCACCATCACTGATCATCACTGAGGCTCTGGTTTTATCAACAGCCAAACTCAGTCCCCTGACCAAAAAATGGTCTCATACCTGGAGGGGCAGCAAGATTGCTGCCCTCTCTTGGATGGGTCTGCATAAACAGGAATGAGGGATCTGCTCATATTTTTATCTTTCTGTATAAGAAAAGAAAAACACTTAAAGCCTGGCCAGAGCAGAAACTTGGTCTCCCTCATCCGGGTCCAACCACCAGAAAAACTCAGCTGACCACATCAAGGTAGTAGAAAGCACTTTGAAGGTTATATCTTAAATAAAACTGCAATCAAATGAGTGACTTCTTGCTTAAATCCCTCATGGGAGCAGCAGGTAAGAACATTAGGGCTGCCCCACACAGAAGAGAAAAAAATCCTGGCTCATCTATGTGTGTCTGCTCAGACATGTGTGCATGAGGGAGAGAACATCAACCAACATATAATGATGCTAATTCTTCTATTAATATTTTAAAAATTGGAAAAGCTGTGTACAACTTCAGGGAACACTTGCAGCAAGATCTTGGAGTATGGCACATCTGGAGTGCAGCTGTAAGGTGTATAATGGTGTAAGACACCAAGGGAAAAAGCATCAGGTTGGAGCTGGGAGTTCTGAGCACAGCACCAGCTCTGCAGAGCCTGCAGTGCCTCACTAGGGGCAGGCAGCAGTTCCAAACAAGGGCCTGCAGGCTGGATATTGTTCCTATTTTACAAACTGAGGGTGCCCCTGCTCTGCAGGCCCCCACAGCCACAGGGAGGTGGGAGGAGGAACCTCTGCAGCAGTGATGTTCTCCCACTCCCACAGGAGAGATGTGCCTGTTCCTCCTCTGTGTTACAAAGCACGTAGACAGTATCTGCTTGTCTAAGCTTTTCCAGGAAATCTTAAGGACAGACTAAAGCTGAATCTAAAGACACATGATTGATTACAAGCCTGAAGGTGCTGAGCAAAGCACTGGGCCAGCAGGACCCCATCCCTCACTGCTGGAGAGGGTGGGGGGTGATAGCCTGAATCTGTTGAAGTTATTGGTAAAACGTCCTTGGTGAGCAGGATTTCACTTCCCAAGCTTTTCTGGGAGTTTCCTGCTAACAAGCCAGGCTGTTGGTCCTGCTGCCATGCTGCACAGCAACTTCTGGCTGAGGGAAAATCCATAGCCTCCCTCAGCTTCTTTGCCACATTGCTCTGCAAGGGGGAACCAGAGGGGACATTGGCCTCTTGGCTTTGCGCAGGACTTCAGGTAATGAGATACCCCTTAGAAGAGCAGGGATGAAGCTATTCAGAGATGTTTCCAGCAGCCCCTGATAGCACTGGGCACTCAGCAGCATTCAGGGATGACAGAAAGAAAAATTATCAGTGGAGTGAATTAAAAGGAGTTTCTCTGTTTTCTGGCTTGACAAAAGCAAACAATGTCAGTGTTTAAAAAAGACATTTCCTGACTGTAATCACACGAGTCAGAGGCTCACAAGCTTTTATTAAAGGAAGTATGTGGTTAGTGAATGCTCCAAAGCCAAATGGGAAATGTCCCCTCTTTCCAATAACGCATGAGCATGTAAAGCTAAACCAACTGGTTTGTGATTTTGAAGGTGCAGTGGGATAAAACATATTTCAAAGGAATTAATATGGCCAAACTAATGCATCAGAATGTGTCAGGTGAATGAATTGTATGTATGGGTGGAGAGCAAAAACTGGGGGTTTACTTTAAAGGGAACCAATGGTTCACTTTCTCCAACTGTGCTCCCTAAATCCTCTTATTTAAACACAGAGGTAGTGAAGATTAGCACTTCTATTTTCTAACTCTTTGGATTGGGGCACTTTTCCCCTCACAGTGCAGCACATGAATCACTTTGAATAAAAAAATGCTGCTGTAAAGAGCAAAAAAGGTAGTTATTCAGTGATTTAGTCACGACCATGGGAGAAAAGAGTTCACTCCCTTCTCTTTCCTCTCTTTTAGCCTCCAGATGTGGGTAGAAGGAAAATTCACTTGAAAAAGGCTGCAGCTCTTTGTGTGGTGAGCTGATTGAAATAAACCTTACCTGCCTTTGCATATGTTTGCAGTTTAAAATGGATCTGTATTTACACTAGATGAAATATTTACCAAAATGATTATGAACATTTTTCATTTGCATAAGTCAATGAATTATATCTCTAATGCTGTTTGAAGGATTGGAGCATTTTTTGCAATGAGAAGCAATGCTTTGCCAATACTATTTTTTTCTTTTGTATAGTTAAAGAATTGTCTATTTTTGGCAGAATATTTACTATCAAACAAATATTTGAAGCAGTTCTGAAGGTTTCTCATTATCAATAAATATCAGAGTCTCAGCTTTTAAGTCCTTTGCCACTTATTAAGAAACTCAAGCAGACAGCTCTGCACATTAAAGCTCAGGCCCACTTATTAATGCAGTGGGAGAAATAAATTCTGAGAGAAACCTGTTGCTGTCAGCAGAGACATCAGAGGAGAGGAAAAAGGCAAGGAGAACAAACACATTTAAAAACTGAAATACCCACAACAAAGCCAGGCTCCCAACAGTTATAATTTGCTCTGTGTCTCCAAAGGCAGTGGAACATCACTGTGTCCCAGCAGCCAAGGCTTTGCCCACTCTGCCATGCTCATGCAACTCATCAACAGTATTTCTTCTCTGGCAGAGACTCCATCTGTTGTGCTGTTACAGCATCTGAATTTGCTGGGGTACTGCCAGAAAGAATGTTTTCTTCTCTCTTTGGAGAAACAGCCATCTTCCAGATGATCCTTGTTCTGCTGAGCATTAGGAAACCACACTCAGGTGTCCTCTGAAGAGAAAGACCCCCTGGGAAAGTGCTTTGCCAGCTTTTATCAGAACAGGTGGCTCAAATTCCCCAATCCAGTTTTGGTTGGTCCCAAATCTTCTGTTCTTGTCCTCATTTGTATGAGAGACTCACAGAGACTTTATGTATTTACTCTGTCCAAATGTTGTCCTCTGCTGTAAAAACTTATGCTGGTGATAGCACCATAAATGCTTTATTACACATTATTGTCAAATTCCTTACCTTAGTCTTCCAAAGGGAAGAGGAACTTAACAGTACAACAGCTGTGTGGCAGAATTAGGGATGCTGGAATAATCTTTCTAATTGATCTTGGAAGGGATGAGCAGTGATTTTCATTAACTGAGCTCCTTCTTATTGCTTGGGTGTGAGTTATGAATATAACAGTTTTCACATGAGTGTACCTTCAGTTCAAACACAATATAATCTGCTTCAGTAAACAGGTGAAAGAATGCAGTTTTCAGCAGCATTTTTATTAAGTACTGGCAAACCCTTATGCATGTTAATGCTTGATAAAAATACAGCCAAACCAGATGTAAAACACTGTGATGAGTTAAGGCATAGGAGGTTAAGCAAAATATACCCAGTACCAAAGGATACCCACCATCCCTGCAAGCTCAGGTCACAAGCACTGGGAAGTGGAAGGGGTGCCTTTGCTCCTCAACATGCTAAATTTTAACCATCCACTTTCTAAAAAACTGTATTGCACCCCAGGAAAGCTGTCTAAATAACCCCCACAGAACAACTTGGTTAGACATTTGCAAGTGGATTGCATCTTGTGCTGTTGTTGAACTCATTCTGTGGGAGAGCATTGACAATGTGTCACTTCATATTCACATTTACCAACAGTGAGAAGAATGGGAAATTAGATGTTCTTATAGCCTCTATATACTAAACCCTACAATTCCCTGTTATTTGCCACGAGTTTTCTTTATTCACTTTTGGTTATATATGTAGCCTACACAAACATGAGCTGAGGAAATCACTTGGTTAAGCAACCAGAGAATGGTGTGTCCTTGGCCACAAGCAGTTGAGAACATGAGCTGTCACCTATTTTGTATGAGAGCTCTGTGATCACTTTAAATCACCGTGAGCTGGCTCTGCCACCAAAACAGCTGTTCCTGTCCTGCCTTGCTTTATCCTGTCCCATCCCTGCATTTCAGTCAAACATCTCTACAGCTGCATGGCAAAACAGAGAAGGGATCTGAGCCAGATTCAAATTACCCTGATGAAAACCAACAACTGTGTCTTATGGTGGCCCTAAGGCATTAAGAAAGGCATTATTGGAACAAAATCTTACAGGATGTTTCCAAGTATATTGTAGTACAGCATTTTCCATGCCTGTAAGAACAAGATATTTCTATTCAAGCAGTAAATACCAATCCTTCTGCAAAACCTGTTCTGGTTCCCAATTGTCATTGTTCCAAATTTTGCACCACCATGCTGATTTCAGAGCTCTGGGGCAGATCTGGTTCAGTGTGACCACGTGCAACTCCCCTGGGTCCTCAGGGCTGGTGCTGATTTCATTGGAGTTGCACAATTGTGCAGCAGATGGGAGGTTGTGACAATCATCCACAGCATTCACTTGAATGACTGCAGCCACCCTGGGATAAAATCCATGGATTTAATGGGGTTACACCAAGAAATGCCCTTAGCCCTGGAGCTGGATGACAATACAAGTAGCCTGAGCTGTAAGAACAACGAGAATTGGTGAGCAGTTCAGAGATGCTCTTTCAGACGGTTGCTTTTGCTACATTACCTCATTGCCATTTTTCTTCTCCATTAGACTGTGCTGTTGTGCTCTCTCATTTAGGGTCATTTCAGGTCTGCAGGACACAGCATTAAAATGGAGGGGGAGATATTTTTAGGTCTGCCGTAGAAAAACATGAGTAAGCATGGATGTTTACAGTAGGACTAGAGAATGAACAAGGAAGAAACATGAAAATAAGAAGATTTTGCTACACATCTCCCTTCTCTGAACAGTAATCACGAATTTAGATCATTTAAGTAGGAATATCTGAGAGCTAAGGTGGAGTTGAATCCAACTACACCACCCATGACCCTCTCTGGGGATGTCTGGTAGGGCAGGACTGACTTCAGTCAGCTCCCCAGTTGAAGCTAGTGTGGATCTGTGCCCTGGTTTCATTCTGAACTCCCTTCCCAGCACAGGGTATCCATAGAAAAATCTCCACCAGGTCAGCATCCATCACAGCTCTCCTACAAAGACGTGCCCTGCCCACAGTACAGGGGTGTTGGGAAGCACAGGGGTTTCTGGGGGGCAGTGAACAAGACAGTGCTTGTTGTTTCTTGTTCCTGTGTCAAGTTTTCACTGTGCTGCTTAATCAGTACTGCTGCAAGCAGGGAATGTGGGTAGTGCTAGTGATTTTGCTGCATCCTGCTGCAGGGAAATTGTGCTGTTTATACGCTGAAGTCTTCATCACAGTGACGGCAAGAAACAAGGAATTTAATGCTTGATGGTATTTTCACAGTGTCACTGGGAGAATGTGCAAGAGCAAAAGCAGCTCAGTTCAATTTGGGTTATTTAGGAACTACTTGAAACACTGCTCAAGGACTATGTGATGTAATTAGGTACCAGGTCAGAAGAGCTCCCAATACAATAAATAACTTAGTTTTGGAAACATCTTTTCCTGTTCATTAGGAAAAGCAAGTGTTAAGCAAGTAATCTGTCTCTTCAGTGCAATTTCAACAAAATATATGTCATGACTTGTCTTACAGAATGAATTACAGGGCTCTCTGATAAGGCTTCATTTTACTAATAGTGAAGTGGCTCCATACACCCAACAGGGCTTTGTTAAGATGGAAGCATATTGTAGCACTAATGAAGCATGAGTTCAGCCTAATTAACAGGCTGGCAAGAGCAATCATACAGCCTTTTCATTCACTTTTATACATTCTGTCAGAGTTACAAAGTTGTGTTTCGACACTGCTGGAACCCTCTGGCTTTGCTCCCTCTTTGCACACCAGCTAATCCCACTCCTTTGTTCCACCGGGCCTGGATCCAGCCAAATGCTAAACCCTAAACCCCTGTAATCACAGATAATAGGGCAGGGCCCGGGGCAATGGCCCTGCTCACCGCCCACCTGCCAGCTCCCACTCCTCACATTTAACTTCAGGAACGAGGGCTGATCCCTTGCAATCAGCAGGGCCACTCACATATTGCCAGTTAAGCACATACTAAAGTGCTTTACTGGATTACGGCCACGGTTTGTATTGTAGGAAGAAGAATCATAGGCAGAATTTATTTGCCTGAATAACCTATTCTGGCCATGTTGGAAAACAATAGCATTTTCATTACCCACTTCACAACTCACCTGAATGAAGAGGAAAGGCTCTTTGTCTCCAGCTGCTCTTTCATTTGGGCTCCTGAGATGAGCCTTTGAAGGGCAGTCCAGCAGGGCAGGTGAGTTATTTGCGTCTGATGTGGGTATGATAGAGGAGATATCCAAAGAGAAACTAACTTTGTTTCACTGATTTCAACATGTTCCTTCGAAATCTCTCATTTGAAGTGCTAACAATAAGCCTGAAGATGGGGAGCCACAGATCCTCTGCTTGGCCCAGCTCCAGCAAGGGGAATTACACACTGTCTGCCTGAATGCCCTCATACGGCCTCACATGGAAAAGTCATTCTCCACTTTTCCTCCTGAAACGCTGCAACATAGCTCAGCAAGTCACAGAGTGGCAACTGAGCAGTATCTGCAGTTCAGCAGTGGTGGGAACAGTCTCTTATGGACTAAATAAAGGCTGAATTCCTTCAGTAACCACTATAGCTTCCCCTGGAGAAGGTTTTTGTGTTTCAAGGTATGGCTCCTGGCCCATGAGAACTTTCAGATGGCTCAAAATGTGCACAGATAGGGCTGGTGGAACGGTTAGCACCCTCTATACCACACAGTCTTGGGGAAAATTCATCTGCAATAATGAAACATGACTGCAGAAGGTCACCTTTCCACTTCATTGTGGTCAAGGGTGTGGTCCTGCTGTCAGTCACTTGGGACATCCTCTCCAGAGCAACTGCTCCAAAATCATTCAAGATCTACAGACAAACTCAAGCTCACAGACTGACCATCTCCTGCCTTCAGAATGAATTTATCTTTCCTTGGTTGAAGTAAATCACACACTGCATTTTTACATAGAGTAACTTTGTGAGCAGCATGAAAAGAGATGAAGGAGGCAGTGATCAAAGCCTCCTGTAAGACTGCAGTCATTGAGGGCGTCTAACAAAGATGCCAGATTTTGCTCTTGTTCTAAAGTGCTCTTCAGAAGCTGCATTTTCATTTGATCACATATTTAAGTAAATCAGATCACTGCAGCAGAACTTTCACTGGAAGAATTTCACTCTCTTCTACCAGTTGCAATGTATGGGAAACTGATGGGAGTAGGAAAGTAGGAAAAAACCCACTATTATTGGGGGAGATTTGAATAAAACAAAATTCAGATGGAAAGGCTGGACAGCTTTCGTAGGCTGACAATGTGTGGGGATATCTATGTCTTGGTTAATGCATTTCAGGTCTCCCAGTGACCACTATTTTTTTACTACAAGGAAGCTGGGTCAGGACAAGAAGTGAGGTGGGACAGTTTGGACATCAAGTGATATTTCTCATGCCCTGTCCTTTGCTGGACTGCTTCTTACCCTACATTGCCATGTTGTTCCAGAACACAAAAATGGCTGCATGTTCCATCTTTGCAGGGTTTCTGAATGGCTATATTTTATCTGCACCTTTTCTGAAACATAAAGAGTTCCTGTAACCTTGGCATTTTACACCCTTGAAAAGTTCTAGTAATATCACCTCAGCTTCTTGCAAACATCAACATAATGAACACATCTCTTCCCACTGATCTCATCAGACAAGCCAAATACTGAATAAACCCAAGCACTAGATTATCCTCTTATTCCTAGAGGTTTGTAGAGGAATTCTTCCAGATTAGAGGAACGTGATGATAAAATCATAAATGCAATGCTGTCCTTTACTTGACCTGAATATAGCTTTGCATTTCCCAAGAGGTTCTTCCCCTTCTAGGAATCTAGTTTACCTAAAAAAGATACAGTTCATTTGTACATAGTGAAAAATAATACTTGTGTACTCATTTATCACAAAATAAGATTAAAATCTTATTCTCTGGCTATTTTTTTTACTTCTATTGAACAGCAGAAATCCCTGCAGTGAACGTAAGATGAAAAACTCCAAAAGTATTATTCCCTTAAAGGGTAAAAAACATTCAAGGAACATTTTTTTCCAAGTGTTTCAGATCATACTAATCTTGCAGGAAAGGAGCATGACAAGCTTTTGCTAAGTATGGCATCAAAGCAGAGCTCAGGAATGCTCAGGACATTTTCAGTAGCAGGCCCTGGTACAACATATACCTTTATTTTCAGGTATCTTCTCCCACATCTGGCTGATAAAGCATTACTGGGGAACTCCTGAGAACTGAAGGAACTGGTTTGGGAACAGAATGAAATAATACATTACAATGAAGCCCATTAAAAATGAGTGTCAAACCATTTTTGTTGATCTGAGAAAAAGATTAGAATAGGAAATTAAATTATGAAATTATTAGGAATTAAAAACTTTGAGACAAAATGTGGGCAAGCTCAAGACACAGACAAATAGTTACAAAATGGCTTTATTCTCCCAGGGAACACAGCACCATCAGTAACAAATATGCTGCTTGTCTGTAATTATAGTCCAAACAGTCTTGTTTCCCATAAATCATTTGTTCTACATTTGCCTGGATTTTGTTCTTCTAGTTTTTGGTTGTGGGGTTTTTTTCTGAAATAAATCATATTCATTAACACATAATGGCATGGGACATATTCCCATGCACAGGTAGAAGTGCTTCTCTCTAATCTGTCTAGATACCCCAGCTCCTGGGACATTTTGAGTTGTGTGACAGTGGTGTTCTCACAGCACAGTCATCAACTCACATGCACAATAACTGATTCTCTCAATAAATGCTGCCTCTGCAGGTGGAGCTGGCAGGTCCATGGCTGAGGGAAGATGAACAAGAGCCATGGTGGGTGCCCTGGGAGCAACAAGGTGTTAAGCAGAGGAGGATGAAGCTGTAAGAAAAGGATGATGCCCAGCAGGTGGATCTGAGCAGACAGTCTCTGCTCGTGGAGTGCTGACCCCCACAGCACTGAGTGAGGTTCATCTGCAGGGCCTGGTGGGTGAGATGCTGCTTCTTCAGAAAACCTGGGAAGTAGAACTTCAATGACTCCAGTATCTTACCCCTGCCACTGAAAAACCATTGGTTTTCCTGTTATAATCTATTTCTTCCAGAAAAAAAGGCACTTTGGACTCTCTCTTATTTGAAAGTAAAATTTTAAAAAACTCTCACATTATTTGAAAAGATGCAGGGGCAAAAATAAGTACTACTGAAAATACTGCTAGAAAAGTATTGGGAGAAAGGTTACTCAAGTCATGCTTTGATAAGAAGAGCTCCAGCTCTAGACATCCATACACAGCTCAGCAGATGGCAAAACACTGCAATTCACCAAACTTCCTTTGTCTAAGCTGGGACTGGAGCTCAAGTGCTGTGAGTTGAGGTTTCCCATCTCTCCACCTAAGCCAAGTCCTCCTCTGAACTCTCTTACTTTACACTGTCACAGCCCCTCCAGAGCCAGGAGGCCACCAAGGGCAGCAAGTGGACAGACCACCTTCAAAACCACTGCTTGTTCTCTCTGCTCTTTTGCCTTGAACCCAGATTTCATGTGGGCAGCAGCCAGGGAAGAGAGGAACAGTTTTTGCAAGGACAAACCCTGCTGCAGTGTGTAGGACAGAGCAAGATGACCCATCCCATCTCACCAGCCTGAACAGGAGCTCCTGCAAGGAAAATGACAGGGGGAAAAGCATTCAAGCTCTAAAAAAATGTTCTTTCTATTTTCTGAATATTGTTCTCCTCTATTTTAGGTAGCTGATTGAGGAGTTTTCCCCTTTACCCACAGCTGGAAATAAGAAACCCATGAGGAAAACCCTCATTGCCAATAAATGGCTCAAAAACATCCCCAGCTGGGGACCTGCCAGGGCAGGCGGATTACAGTAACCAGCATCAACAGCTTTGCATATTCATGGCCTGTAATTGAGGAATAAGCAGTAATGCCATTATGCAAATCCCCGGGCTCTGAGTGGCCGAAGCCAGAGCTGGGCTTACACATCCTTACCAAAATAAACCCACGGCTCCGAGGACGCAGCGCGGGGGCAAGAACAGCCGGGGAGGAGGGATTGCTGAGCGGCAGGAAAAGGCACCGTAATTCATCGGTAACTAACTGTGCTCAGCCCTGAACTCCGGCAGGTGAGCCACCTCCTTCCCCCCTCGATATTAGATATATTTGAGCTCACATTGCTCTTCTGGGTCCATGGTGAGTTAGAGGGCAAAATTATTGCCTGCAACAGGAGAAAAGCCATAGAAGTATATCAATAAAACAGCATCCTTTCATGTGCTACCGGTGAGCTAAGCAGCCAATATCGTGGTTCCTTTCTTATTTTTGTCTTAACCCTTTTCCACCTCCTCATCAGCAGAATTGCATCTGAGGAGGTGTATTTCATCTGGAGGATAATTCTTCATCAACTCCATTTCTGAACTTGTGCTTCAAGGTCAGCAAAGGTTATGGAGAAATGAGTAGTTCAATTGGCACATTTAAAGTAATCAGTAATTACAGGAACTCTTTTTTTTTTTTTTTTTTTTTTTTTTTTTTTTTTTTTTTTTTTTTTTTTTTTTTTTTTTTTTTAACTTAAAACACTTGAAATACAGCCATGCTTTCAGAAGGATTCTGTTCAAGTCTGTCACACATTATTTTCCAAAATACATGGCTGACTCTGCACCAGCAATTCACTTCACCTTGATTCATGAATAACTATCCCTCACTTCCTACTGTAAATACAATTCTAAACATATGGGAGACAATTTATAGTGAATTAGGCTTGTACATTATCACTGTGATTAGCTGCATTTCTTACCCAGCAGATGTCTGGGTAGTAAAAATCCCCCATGAGTACAGTATCCTGGAGTTTCCCAATTCCTTGATAACTGGTCCAAGAATTTCTCAGTCCTGCTGTGCTCTGATCCTGGTGGCCCAGAGCAGATGCTCACTGTCTGCCTGTCTTCTGCAGCACTAATCCCACTCTCTCCACGTTCCCCATGCTCCCAGCAGGGCATCATGCTTCCCCTGCTTTTCTCTCTCATGTTATCTTCCCCAAAAAGCTTTCCCAGTGGCATTCATCATTCTCACAATACCAAAACACTTTGACAAACTGAGCCAAGCACTTCCCTGGTGTCGTATCGCTGATTACCACCAGAGTAACAAATCTGATGACTGATCCGGCTACAACTATTTGTGATACTGGCAATGCCATCATAAGCATCAAGGTGGTGCTTGTAAGATTTCTCACCCCCTGTTTGGCCCCTCTTTTCCTGGGCATCTCACAACCCCACTGCAAGAGACAAGCTCTATTCCAAGCAAACGCCTGAAGAGAGACACAGTGAGTAACTGGCACAAAACTAAAGCCCACATAGATCAAGCAACTAGTCCCAAAATATGGAAGACATACGGTACTGCCTTGAGAGCTTTCACATGAAATTATCTTTCCCACAGCACTGCTTTTTCCATTCCATAGATGCCTTACATTTGGCTCTTACATTGGCAGAGAAAGAAAAGTGTCACTGTCCCCCACCCCCTCTAATGACTCTTGTTCCTAGAGGCTACAACAATGTAAATGGATATCTTTTTCCTCCATTAGATCTTTGCAGGTTGCTGCCACTGATCACTTTGCCAAGAGATTGTCGGACACGAGCCCAGAGTCTGTTATGGCTGGAGCCACTTTTGGGACCAGTGGGCTCATGCTTAGTGTGACTTGGACATACCCAGACATCTGCCTGCCCTAGAGCTCCAGTACATCTCAACACTTCACACTTTTGAGTCCCAGGGGATCAGCTTTTTACCTCTAACAGCAGTGATCTTGCACATACTACGTCCCTAACATCAGCCTATCACTCAAGATCACAAGCACTGAGCTTTCTTCTGGCTGTCAGACAAAGCTTTGAAGAAGTAAACAAGTGCTGTCTTGTACCATCTAAATTCCTGCCTCAGCATCCTGAAAATATTTCTCCAACCTCTTTTCTTGAACTATCACATGAGCAAGCCCTTGTCATTGGTCATTTGTCTTATAGTATGTCTCCACCCTTGAATACCAGATTAGTAACAATCTTTAAACTGGTAAAAAGGCTGCAAACACTAATTCATCCTTCTAGCAGAAAGTGACTTTTTTATATAGCAAGAAAATGAAAGTTCAAATGTAAGGAATGTCCATTAATTTATCATTTACTGAATAGTTATTTTTCACTGACTCCAAAAGAGCAGGAGGTGTAACCCTCAGGGTAACACTAACATCCAGTTCAGTCTCTCCAGAGCAGAATCATGGTTAATAGGCCCATTTTTAATGCACAGCATTCATAGATATCTGCTTCTGAAACCTGGAACTAAAAGCCATGCAAAGCAGCAGAAACCCAACTGAACCAACTCACTAGGCCAAAATTTTCAAGGCTTAATTGCATAAACAAAAATGTATTAAAAATACGTATTTGTGTGTTGTGCATGTACCATTTTTTAACTTTTACCTGGCAAACTCTTCAAGGCAGGGCTGTTTCAAGGAATTAAGAGTTGTAAGGTGAGCAAAACACAAACCCTGCTTTATTGAACAGCCATTAGCCATACTTAGAAACTGCACCATAACATTAATTTTGCAGCTACAAAGTATTGGCCTTGAACAGAATTAATGCATATGCACATATTTGCTACACAGTCATAAATTTTACTAATGCAATTTTGTGAACCTCTTAAATGGTAACCATTGCAAAAAAAAAAAGAAAAAAATTAGTAGCAGGAAAAGCAGGGTAAAGTTCAACAGCAATATTTCATTATCAAGACAAGCAAAGAAGATAAATGACTCAGCTTCCTTGGTTCTCTCATCTCACCCCCAACAATACACGAGGAAAAACACGCTGCACAACATGAATCTCTGCTATTGTTGGAAGGGTGGCAGCCTGGCAGGACAGCAGATCAGGAGGATTTTTCAATGCAGAGATACGTCTGTCACTAAAGCAGAGTTTACAGCAAAGCTTTTCAAAAAGAAGCAGATTCTGCATGATGTCCAGGGATAGACAAAATTATTAGCATTTTTTAGTCTATTTACTGGACATAATTCCCTCTTTTCCTCTTCTTCCAGGCAGACACCTGCTGTTGTGGACGCAGGCTGGAGCCCCACCACGGGCTGGGGAACAACATACAGACAGCACACTGCATACAGGCTCAAAATGAGCAGGAAAAACAGAGGAGTCCTGCTGTGAATAGCAGGATTTTCCATTTCTCTTAAAGAACCAGCTATCAGAGCTGCGTGTTCCTACCCGAAGAGTTCACCCATATATTTCCATCCTTAATAAATGAAATCAGTTTTGAGCCCTCTGGCTGCAGAGACTGGCAGAAAAATGTGGCTTCCACAAAGCCCAGTGTGAAAGCAAATGGGACTTGTTTTGTAGCCCTGCCATTTCCAGGGCTGTCTCATGATGTTTTGGGGCTGATGAGAAGAGGAGCCAGGTCACATTCCCTTAGTGCTGTCAGCCTCTCTAGTGGGACAAGGTGATCACAGACCTCAGGATTTTTTCTTTAGCTGAGGCCAAAGCATCAATGCCTGGCAGAAAATTCCCTCTTTTTACTGAGGAAATCTGGTTAACTTTGAGAAAAGGCAAGACCTGAGCCTTCACTGTGTGTCCTGAGATCTGCTTAGTGCCTCAGAGGAATATCCCAAGATCCATAGGTCCAGGGTGCGGGAGGGCAGGGAAGAGCAGGACTAGGGACAGGTAATTGCTGCCACAATGCTCTTTAATTTCTAAAAACCTCCAGCCTCAGCAGCAACCATGTCTCCAGACACTGACCATCTCCTCAACCCTGTACTGTGCTATGCCTTGTAGAAAACTTCCCATGTCCAGAAAGCTCTTTGCTCATCTCCCCACCATCCCCTGCTGCTCCACCAGGACCAGCAGTGCCTTGTGGTGCCATGCACAGTCCAAGCACAGCTGCTTTCTTGTGCTGGGCTCATCCAAGACCATGATCTGGTCTGCTTTGAATATCTCAGCCTGTTGCTGTTGGGAAGGTATGGATGTACTGGTGTTTCTGGAAGAACTTCATGCCCCTCCTGTACATAGTTTGTACCATATTGAAGAACGTCAATAAAATCATAGGGAACTTACTCATGAGAGGAGTTTGGCTGCTGACAGCTCACTTCTTCCTTGTTTGAAGATTTTGTTCCAGTAGCTAAGTGAACATTGTAGATTTTGGGTAACAGCCTCCAAGATATCAAGTGATCCAGTATCTCAGAAGTTGTCCAAAGTAGCCAAGTTTGCTGGAGAACCACTAGCAGAGCAGCACTTCACAAGATAGTGTTCTTTCCTGAAAAGATAGTAAGCAAAAAAATAAAATTGAAAAAATTACTTCATCTCCACAATTACTTCCCTAGGTGCTTGATTTTTCCCAAATTGTACACTAAAACTGACCTTTCCTTTCAACATGAGCACCCTGCTATGGTCAGGGCACCACCTACTTTTCCTTCTTCTGTTTGCAGATGCAATTGGCTGGAGACACAGGAGCTCTCCAAAAGGAAGTATATGGCCCTGAGATCCAATACTCTGCTTGTGCCTTGTTTGTGCAATGGGCAGAGCCATTCACCAGAGCTCAATCTGAAATCAAGCATTTATTCAACCAGGACATTCAATTGCTGTGACACAGCAGCAAGCTCATGGGGCTGGGTCTTGGTTGCCAATACAACATTGTGTGTAGGAGTTTTCTTCTACCTTGAGACTCAGTGACTCCATCCAGCAGACAGAAACCTGGCAGCTGCTCCATCTTCCAGCACTGTGATGACCCAGATGAGATCTATATATCCAATATACGCAGCTTCATGGCTGAGGAATGCTGTGCCAGAGTGCTTAGGAGTTTTTGGCTTGAGCCTGGTCCCACTTAGCATTTTTATGAATGTTCCTGCTCCTGGATTCATTCTGCAATGTAAAAATCGAAAGGGCACTCCTACTTGTAAGCTTCTGGACTTGATGGGTACAAGAGAAAAACCTGAAATTGATGCAAACCCATGATAAACCATTGGCACAAATTAATGCAAGACTATCTCTAAAAGTGAAGCCAACACCAAATTGTGACTGACAATCCCTCCAGGGGGACCTGTGGTGGTTTGCAGCCTGACTCACCACGTGTGAGCACCCACGGTTGGAGCTGGTGGTCTGGCTCTGCAGAGAGCACTCAGCATTCCCCATCCTGACCAGAACTACTAAAGCAATGCATTGAACGTGCTTGTGCAGCAGAGAGGAGAAAACCAGGATCTCACATTACTGTGTTTTAATGTCATTGCTCATTGTTTATGTGTCCTCTTCCACAGCTGCTCTCTGTAACCTCTGACAGTGGTGGGCTCAGCTCTACCTGTGTGTCAACATCTGGAATTTTAAGACAACCTGATTTTGCAATTAACAACTCACAAGCAGCAAATTAAATTCATAGAGAGACCCTAAGCAAACTGACTGACTGTTCACGGGTGATTATAAACACTTATCTATAGCACTGACATAAAAGGGCCAGTGGTTGCATAAATATATAAGTTAAACAGGTACTAAAATATTAGTCATGACCTTGTTAAAACAGTTGATATGGCAAAACTCAGTCATGAAATAACCGATAAAATGAAATATGATTAGTGTCAAGAGCTAATCTTCCAGAAGCTCAAACAATGTGATGCAAAGGAGCTTTTAAAATAAACCAAACAAACTCATTTTTCATTATCTTCTGCCATCTTATTATTTCACAAGTTAGAAATCCATTAGCAATCCTGCCAAGAACTAGATAGGCTGCTTAGTTATCTAACACTGAGACACTCACATCCCATGGCTATCTTGATGTCCCTGGGGAAAAAAACAACAGGAAAAGCAATGGAGTAATAAATTATTATAACTGTTTCATTAAAACTTAGGACACTGTAATTTTCAAGTTTATTTGGTGTTATATTTAAATGAACCAAAAGGCAACATTGTACAGTAACATTATAAAATAAA
Source organism: Sterrhoptilus dennistouni (assembly GCA_013397095.1). Classification (NCBI taxonomy): domain Eukaryota; kingdom Metazoa; phylum Chordata; class Aves; order Passeriformes; family Zosteropidae; genus Sterrhoptilus; species Sterrhoptilus dennistouni. Next base: position 4,222,213 of record VWZU01001231.1, read on the forward strand.
ATTATTACATAGTACATTAACCAAAACCTCATTTAAAAAAAAAATTCCTAAAAAGTCATTTGGGGACATATCCTAGTCTTGCTCTTCTGCACACATGATTTATTAAGCTCATTTAAAGCAGCACTCTTTTTTTTTTTTTTTAGGAAAAGCAAAATGGAATTTGCCCCCAAAATAGAGTATCTTTTCTTACATTTCTTGCAGTTTCATTTTATCATGTGTAATATATCAAGTTTATAAGGCATAAATACGAAAAACAGTTCAATATGCTCATCATAATTTTAATTAAGTAATACAATCTAGGACACTTTTCAATCACACCAAGGATTACAATGTACCTATAGCTTTAGTTTCTTTTTTTTTTTTTTTTGTACAAAAGTCTATCATATAGTATACAGTGTATTCTAGCTGGTAACTGGTTCACAAGGTGGATCACAATATTCTTGCAGGCTAATATGTCAAGATTTCACCTAGTTTGTACACTCTGTGCAGGCTTCCTCCCTCCCTGGCTGCTCTCCTCCAGCAGCAGCATCCCATGGCTCCATCTCCTTGCCTATTTTAACAAGGGCTCTGTGCCAGATGCAAATCCCACTGGGAATGGCTTGGGATGCACATCCCAGTGGTGCCAAGGAGCTGCCAGAGGCAGCCAGGGAGTGGAGGAGGTGGAAAGGCAGCTGTTCACAGAGATGTTTGTGGAGCAGGGAGTCAAGCTCTGCACTCCCCTCAGGCTCCTGGCACCATGGAAATGCTTCCAGGGACAGCAGGAGCTGAATTGAAACCCAGGAGGGAATCCATGACAAACCACAGCCTGGTGTGTGAGACCACTGACCAATGGAGTGGGTGCCACTGGCTGCTTGTGCAAAGTAAGGATGGGCAAAAGCACCTCAATAAATTATGAAGCAGCATGGATGTTTGGGATGCTGAGTGCTTGGGCTGGGCCAGCTTCACATCACCCACAGCTCCATAACCTGCAAAGCCTTCCCAGGATTTTGGGCTCTCTAATGCAAAGACTCATCTGGTGCCAGCTGGACGAGTTGCACAGACAAACCCTGTGACCAGGAACACCTACTACACCCATCTCCTACCTCCCCTTAGGTTGATATTTTCTAAAGTCAGATTACTGAGATGTCCTGGTGAAAGTGCTGGGGGCAGCAGGGTCAGACCATTCATGGTAGTGCAAGAGAGATTGAAGAATACAGAGGGTCTGTCCCCACTCATCCTGTCCCTCCAAGGGTCCTGTCACTGCTGGTGTGGGCAGATGGGGGATCGACACTGTGCCCCCACAGAGCCACACTGCTCCCTCCAACAGCCAAGGAGGGGTGTCAGGGCTTTCTGACATTACCTGAAACCAGGAATAGGTTTTTCTACACATACAATCAAACTAAATTGTGCATGAGGTAAACTGCAGAGCAGTGTCCTCCAGAGTGTTTTTCACATGTCTAATATTAGGTATCTTGCTGGCAGCTCTGACTCGTCCCCAGAGGTTTCTCTACCTGCCTATATTTACTATGTACAGATCCTGAGCTCCTGCACTCAGGTGTTCTGAATCACACCATAACCAAAGGCAGCCTAAAATAGACAGTGTGAATTGCTCCCTCCCTGCTGTGACTCCATCCTGCAGCATCTGGGAGGAAAGAGAAATAATCTTAGTATTAAGAATGGGCCAAAGTAACAGAATTTGGGTCAGGATTCAGGCCAGGCAGGCACAGATTTTGTCTGTGGGCCTATTCTTGTTCTCTATTTGCTAATGAGACATTCAACCCTGTGCTTACACTTATTTTTCTGATAGATCAACAGTCTCAGGAATCACCTATCCCTAAATAAAGCACAGCACGTGAGCAGCACACAAACAGCTCTCCAACTGCAGGAAAGAACTGACACACATCTAAAGTCACAACAAAGCCTTCACCTCCCACACATCCTTCTCTCAATACTTTTTTTAAACCAGTCAGAAACAAACAGTGAGTGTAGCACATCCCAGAGAGCCAGAGGAAGGAGCATCCAGTGCTTTCTTAGCTGCTGTGTCATGGTGTAGGGAGGCTGCTTCTGAAGAAACCAAATTACCCTACGTAAAGAGCATTCACTAAAAGAATCTCCTTTCCCTTGGAGGACCAGCAAGATCACATTATTTCCTGAAAATACTTTTTTTCTTTTTTTCTATACTTGACAGAAGAGTAATACTGTCTGGGTTTTCGCTTTCACTAACCATGACAGGCAATTTCTGCCCTAGCTTGAGAATACCATCGAACCTGCTATTTGCATTTGGGATAAAGCATCAAATGGACATTTCCCATGGGATATAAACTGCTTGCTGCCCTGTAGATTCAACCATCAACCTTAAGTACATTAGCAAGAGGGAAGCAAAAGATCTCCCTGTGCTGAATGCATTGTGTCAGCAGCAAGTTTCTACCAGTGCTGAGAAATTGTGCCCTTAATATAAGTGCTCAGTAACCACCAGCCCTGCTGCCTGAGAAGCACTGGGAGCTGTATAGAAGGCTTGCGGGAAAAGGAGCTCCATTAGTACCCATTATGCTGTGATTTATGTTATGGGCTTAAAATAGCAAAAAAATTAAACAGTTCTGTTTAACCTACAGTCTAAAAAAAGGCACAAAGACTTTGTGGAAAAAAAAAAAGTTGTAACTGTTCAGATTACATTTCCAAGAACTTTAACAGAGTGTTGCTTTGATTTGCCAGCTTTGCTTGCTGGCAGGAGTGAAATTGAGACAATTTCACTGTCTGCAGAGGTAAAGAATACCCTTTTGCCAAGGCAAGTTTGCCAGCTCTATGCAAATGTTATTTGACAGAAGTAACTAAAACCTCTTGTGATTGCTTTAAAACATAATCTTTTTGGTCTGCAGCACATTGCACTTAACTAAGTACTCAGTGATGATAGAGTGGGTCTTAGGGCAAGACCGAATACAAAGAGCCCTTTTTAATCTGAACACAGGAATGAACTGTTCACAGCTACATAGTCTGTTTTTGAACAAATGATCATGAAATACATAAATACTATAAAATAAATACAATACATTCAGAGTTTTCTACATTGTAGAGAGCTGTTAAGACTTCCCTAGCTCCCTGATGTAATGCATATAGAACATTCCCTTCTATACAGTGCTACCTCCATGTACCCGCACCTCCTTTAAATGCAACACAGCTCAGACAACCCTCCTCTTTTGCCTGGATTCTCATCAGTCTCTGATTCTGTAAAACGTTATATCATTTCTTTAGGAAAAACAAAATATTGCACTTTTAAAAATGCATAAAAATCGAACCGAGCTCCCATAAACTCCACCCCACAGTATGTTATTTAAAATAGAACTTTCCCAAAAATGTATCTCTAGCTGTCCTGCGTTCTGCCTTCATTTACGGCATCCTCCACCGGCATATCCTCAGAACATAGTTCCTTAGTGCATTCCTTACAGTTTTGCCAGCAGCCATCTGACACACAGCGCGGGCTATCGGAAACACACGTGGCTGGGGGTCCCAGGTGTGTGCCCAGGCTCAGGATTTCATGGTGCAAATGGGAACCACGATGACCAGGATAACCGTACAAGCGGCCGCCGCGATCAGGGCGGCGATCTTGCAAACCTTTGCCCTCCTGAACTCGGCTTCCTTCCGCTTCAACAAGGAGTCGTAGCCAGGAGTGTAAATGTCTTCCATCCAGTACTCTAAGTTGTTTGGGTTCAGAGATTCTTGAGTCTAAAAAATTAAAAGGAAACGGTTGTTAATTGTCTGGGGTCTGCTGTTAATAAAATAAATGAACAAAGCGGTTGTGCCTGGAGGCCTCCCAACTGCACCTGGATCTGCTGTCAGGATAAAGTGGGTTATTGCCACTTCTCAACACCCCTCCATCTCCTGGTCCCAATTCCATAAAGCTGATGAAAGTGGCAACAAAATACTGCAAAAAATAGACTCCTGCAAGAATAAGATTCTGCTCCAAAATCCCTCACGTATCTCTGATTTACCGGAAACTTCGTCATCTTGGATGGCATTTAAATGAGATCTCTTTAATCTGCTTGACAGCAGAGGTGTCAGCGAGTGCTGGCCTGTTACTGTTAATAATTTTTAAATTATTAAAGCTCAGCTGATGGGAAAGGTTCTTAATATATGCTCCTCATGCACTACATTTTATAAAGCTAACCCTACTTTTGCCACCCTGACTTGCTTGCAGTGCTTGATTTCCCAGCCCATCCAGCACCCAGTCCTGCTGCAGGGGCAATTTACAGACCCCTCCTTTGGAATGGCACTGCCCGGGGACTCAGGCCCCCTGCTGAGCTTTATCAGTATTTCCATCTGAATTACTTATTTTTAATGTCTTACAGCTTTTTATTCATGAGTATTTATGAGCTCTTAAAGCTTTCCATTTTAACCTTGCTTGTTTTTTCCCCTTTAACCTATGTGTTAGAGGAAAATAAGGGGGAAACTGGGGAAACCTAAACACTATGCATTATATTGAACTTACTTATCAGCAGAAAGGAATAAAGCAAAAAGAACATTTTGAAAAATGACAGCATTTCCCCAGAGCTGCCTCCTTTATCTGAGGCTCCAAAAGCCTATTTCTTTAGGAAAAAAAAAAGAAAAATATTCCATATAAAAATATTACAGTGAGAATACCCTTACACACACCATTTCTGTGCATGTAACAGTCTTGATCCAAAGCTTGTTGGACCCTGCAAAGAAACTCCAGCTGACTTCAGAAGGATTTGAGTAAGCCTTTAATTGACTAATTCAGATTTTGTGGCCACAAGCTACTGCCTGAAACTTTGCTTTGCTGATAGCAGCATTTGTTTTATATACAGAAGTACTAAAAGAAGTGATTTTATAGCTTCACATCTCAGAAATAAACAATGAAAATTGAGCAATGGTTTTATGACAATTTAATGGACACCTCTATGATAGTGTTAGGATGCTGAAACAGAGGCCATCAGCCACATCTGTGATTTTATCTTCAGGGCTTTGAATGACCTGATTCAGCCTTGTGAAAAAAGGGAGCAATCTCATCTCTAAAGGCATCAGAAAACAGCCTGATACTGTTTCCTCCCAGTGGACCATCATACACAGAGCAAAGCAATGAATTTCACACAGAGCCCACACCTGGGACAAGCTTTGGGCCTGACTAGTTCTGCAATTTCTTTTTTTGCAGGAAAACCCAGCTGACTTGCCAGGCTCCAGGAGAAATTTTAAGTGAACAAAGGTAGAAAAACTCCAAAGATAGGCACACTGTGCTTCAAGGGAATTGCAGTTTTGGACCCGTCTGCCTTGGCATTGACCTTTTAACTACTTCAGAAGGAAGATGCATTATTGAAAAGGCCCATTACTGTTAATCAGCTTCCTTTCCCATTTCATTGCCAGACATAAGAATGTTCATTAAGGCATAATGTATTTACTTTCAGTTCTAATAAACTTAATCACTGGGGGAAAAAAAACCCACTCATCAGTCTGTGTCTATTTTTTAAGTTTGTCAGTAAGCTCCATTATAAAGTCTAGACATGAGCTTTGCAGGGTAGATGCAATTCTGACAGTCTTTTTGGAGGGGGAAAATCAAACCAGTAAACTTCTATCACCTTTATCCTAAAGATAAATGATGGCAATAAGCCGATTTCTCTGGTTTGCTCACAGTCATGCAGAGCTGCTTACAGAGAACAAAACAGCCCAACGAGGAGCAGATGGAGAACACTTCTCCCAGAGGGGCTTTGCTCCCAAATATCACCTCCCTTATTGCCTCACACAGCAGGTAAGTGATGCTTTGTAGCTGCCTGCTGCACAGGAGCTTCTTGCAGCCTATTCCTACTCTAGCATACAGCCTGCAATGCCAGGGTTAGGAATTTAGTAAGCCCCCTAAAGCTTTTAAGACCCAAAAAGCAGCAGGAGCTGAGGCAAGATGCAGCCTTGTCCCTGTGCTGCTTGGTTTCTCTCTGAGTGCACTTTAGCCACAGAAAGGAGCAGGGGCTGGTGAGGACAGGGAAGTTTGCCTGAGCCAAGCAAGGAGGTGACTTTGTTGTGCACAAATTCCTACACAAACACTCATGGGGGTTTCACTACAGCACTGTTTGGGTGATGGTTTCAAATCCAAACAGCCAGCTCGGGGTCCCGAGGCACAGTATCTTGATGCTTTCTTGGGATTAGTCTGATGGGTTTGGAGCTGGCTTTAGATACCTCAGCACTGAGCCATTGAGGGCTGCCATGGAGCAGCAAAGTCTCAGACTCTTCCAGGCCACCTTCCCTGGCAGACAAGTTGTGCAGACAAGCAGACTCCCCCCTTGAGCACAGCTGCACCCCACAGACTGCTGCCCACAGAAACCAAAATGCTGAGAACAGCACCAGACCCCCCACTGGTCCTACATTCTACTGTCAAGGTGCATATAGATGATACACAGTTATTTGCACATCAGTGTGGATTTCATTGTGTGACATATTTTGGGTTTCCAGACCAAGAAATGCAACATTTCTTTGGTCTTTATCCATTTTGGATGTCATTCTTCAGGTTTCCTCTTTAAATCTCTGCTCAGATATCTTCCTTCCTAAAAGATGTGTTGTGTTTATCAGACTACTCAGGGTATCCAATGTGGGTGCTCATTTTATGTCAGGTTTGTGATTTTACATTGGGAAAATGTAAATGCAAAATTCGAATTTGTCTCCTCTGCTTGTTGCACAGGAGCCTGCACACTTAGGAGCTGAACCAAAATGCAAACTAGACACACCATTAGTTGCCTGGCTGGTTTCCAACAGCCACTTCAAAGCCTCAACAGTGACGTGTTTCAAAACCAGTTGTGGTATTGAACGTCTTCTACAAGTATTTGACGTCTCGTGTTCCTAGTAAAATGGAAAAAAACCTGAACCCAACACTGCAATTCTTTGTGAATAATTCAGAGAGAACAAAGACAGAGGAAAAGGCAGCAGTGCCAGCTGCTGCACCACTCTGCCTTGCTGCAGTTAAGGACCACTTCACCTCTGCACTCCCTTATTCCCCAACTCTTCTTTAGAGCTACTAAAGCCACAATGGCTCAGGAGACATCTCTCCATTGCAGAATAAGCTGGGACCATCAACCTGGATCACCACTCAGCAATGAAACTTTCACATTCTTCATTGTCCCTGGCCAGGATGGATAGGGATCAGCAAGATTAGAGGTTCAACAATCCACAGCTCTTTCCTGAGCTATCCAAATCCCTTCTTAGATGTATATTCTGGCAACATCCATTTGCAATCAAGCCATTCAAATTAAACAAATGAGACTCACTTGTAAATCCAAGGCTGCAATCTTGCCTTTATCCCCCGAATTCCTGGTGTATTCCTCTATGGTCCATGATGGCTGGGCACGTTTCACTTCAGCCAGCTCTGTCAACCTCATGTCTGTGTAGAGAGGGTTGCTTTTCATGTGTGACTTGAGTGATGCAGGGTAGGGATGAGGACTAAAGACTTGTTCAATCAAGAAAGCATCTTTTGGCTGTTTAGAGACTCTATGTGGCTGTGGGATTTCATATTGCCTGTCTGCCTGCAATAGGGTTTAAAAGAATTTGAGAGAAAAAACAAGACTATGAGGGAGTTAAACACAAAAGACAGAGATATGTCTTTCAGCAGCACCATATGATAAAAAATAGACCAGCTAGGATAAAGGTTTTGGATTGCCTTCATCCATTTGCCCACCCTCTTCTCACAAACAAACCAAAGAGGTATTGAGGTATTTTACAGGCACAACTCCATGTTCACTATAACACAAACACAATGCTCATGCAGCAGAAGAAATTTAGGGTTTGTGCTGTTTAGAGATCAAAAAACTATTCTGAAAATGCCCCTGACATCCAGAGAAGCCCAGCTAGTCTGCAAAAGCTGAGAGACACAGGCAGGATTCCAGGTTTCTGTTTCCAGATCAAATCCTAACATGAAGTATTCTTGAGGGATACCCCCGTCCTGACACTGCAGCATCCATGGTACCATCCAGTGTCAGTCACAGGCCACTGAAGGAGTCTGGAAGAGACTCCCAAAATCAAGATGTCACCTTAAGCAAAGCAATGTACAGAAAAGCTAAGGTTTGGGCTCAGGATGGCCTTCTTCCCCCTCTGCAGTCTAGGAATAACCCATGGTTTGTGGTTTCTTGTTCACCCAACCACACTTTTTTCCATCAAACCTCTTCCTCTCTTTTATCAACCCTTCTCTGCCCTCCCACCCTGTTGTACAAAGGCACAGCATGCCTGTCATGTGGTCACAACTGACAAGGGGCTGCAGGACTCCCTCTCCTCCCCAAACAGAAATAAGCACCCACTCCACACAGTGTGAACAGAGCAGCACCCAGAGCCCTGCACAAGGGCAGCCAGGGCATCCATGGGGCAGTGAAGGGGGCACAGGGAACCTACTGGGAGGATGGGCAGAGTTTTTCTGCCCAGCCAAACCAAGAGCACAGCTATGCTGCAGTTCCACAACAGGAGACTTAAGACTCATTTAAATGACCATGAAAGTCAGATGGAGAGAATATAACTACAATGAGCATCCCATGGTACACATACAAGGATTTTTTTTCCTTGAGGGATTTGAATCCATGAGTCTATTTTGTTGGCTTTTAAATATGTGCATACTTCTCTGATAAAAGCCATCACAATTCAATTTCAAAATATCCCTTCTAAAACAATCAATACAGAATTTCAATTTTCCCCACACCCGTTTTTTTTTAACCAAAGTAATTACTGGGCCTCCTTGTATTGCTACAGATGATGAAGAACACCATCACCTTCCCAAGATGTCACCCACATTACCACCCTCCCTTTGCAAAAAAGAAAAGCTTTTAAGAAGAAGCTTGGCCATTTTGCAGCTGCCAAGCAAGAACCTACAGGTACAAAATCGCTCAGTTATGATAACAATAAAGGCAGGCATAACATGGCAGGGCAAAGCATTGTCATACCCTGAGGCTTGTGATGACTATGAAAGACATTCATAACCACATTATTTTTAAGCATTTGTTATGTCAGTTAAATTTGAAATTACCTCTTTAGATTTCCTGTGCCATTCCTTATTTTCTCCTCCATCTCTCTCTTTCATCTCCTCCTCTGTAATGCCAACTTGGTTGGTGTAAGTAATAGCTCTCCAGTCTCGGGGAGAGTTTGAAATACTTGCTATTTTGGATTCGGTTGCACTGTTTTCTTCTGTTAATGATCTTGATGATCGCCTTGTAAACAAACTTTTTTTTAAGGCTTTTACTCGAAGGCTCTCGCTATTACTTCCACTGGCATCTGAACAGCACCATTCTGGATTATTCTCCAGTTTGCTTCCATGAGGAGCATTATGGCACTGAAATATCTGTGGGGAGTTGCTCTCATCTGACGCGGCATCGCTTGTCAAAGAGTTGAGATCTATTTGTACACTGACCTTCTCTGGCTGCTGGATTTTTTGATCCAGCTTGCTTAATTTTCCCAGGACTTGAGAGATTTCTTCTCGGACACCTGAGAGAGATTCCAGTTTCTTCTCTATTTCACCAATCCTCAAGACTAGTTTGCAGACACTGGTTTTCAGTTCATCATCTGCATTACTGACATCCGCCCTGACCACTTTATCCAGTTTGCTACAGGCACTCCCATTAGAGATCTTAGTCAAGTTGTGCTCAGGTGAGCTGTCACAGTCTGATTTATGCACCTGAGACAAGGACCCAGTGCTGTTGTAGCACGAGGACTGCATCACTCCCGTGGACCCGCTGATGCTCATGTCATCCAAAAACCGGAAAATGTCACTGATGTCATCGCTCACAATTTCAGAGTCATCATCCGACTGCTTCAGAGAGTGCCTCTCACTGTACTTGGCCTGGCCTGCTGCACACAAATCCTTGCATTTCTTGTGCTCCAGAACCTGCTGCTCTGTTTGTGTCCCAACACTCATGGTCCTGTCAATGCTTAAGATCTGGACAGAAGTACAGTTAATGCTTTTATCCTTAAACTTTTTGACCTGCTCGTGTTTCTCCACATCTAGAATGGAAGGAATTTCCTTGGGTTTATGTCCATTGGGTTTCACAGCATAGTTTGCCTGCATCATTGGTTGCTGATCCTTTGCATTTAGGTAGGACTGATGCCTGTCAACTGAAGGAAAGTTTGGAGATGGGTTGCTCGAACTCTGGTATCGTGGTTTCTCTTCAGACTGCTTCCTATTAAAAAAGGAGCGTTCAAAGTCAGGGACCTCCTCAGTATTTAAACTCCAGCTTTTAGCTGGCCAGGCAGTTTGCTTAGTTGGCTTTCCAGTCCACTTTTTGGTTTCCTGTGGTCCAAGAACAGTAGTTGGGCCAAAATATGTTGAAGCTTGGAGATCATCTAAACTTTCATGCTTCACTCGCCTTTTGTCCGGTATAGGAGAATAAATTGGATTCAAGTACTGGCTGCTGTATGGCATTTCAAAGCTGTGGTTGAAGAAAGTCTGCTTAGAGCTTTCTTTCCTGTTCTGAGGCTCTCTGTGTCCATCTTCTGGTGTTTTGCTGGATGGTATTAAGTTGGGAGATATTGTAATCAGATTATGAAAATCTTCTTTGAATATATTTCTTTTCTGGACACACGACTGCATCATGAACGGCTCATCATTTGAAATGAAAGTTTCTTTTATGCCTGCACTTATAGGCAAGGAATCCTGGTCTGAAATAGATTCATTTTCAATGTTCATGGGAAAGTAAGTACTCTGCATCTCACATGGTGGGGACGTGGCGATGGAGTAGGACGCCAGCGCCTGCAGCCTGTCCAGAGAGGCAGCCCGGCCCTTCATATCCTTATTTACACCAAGCAAGAAGTTGGGTTCTGATGAAGGGACAAACTGCTGGCAGTCTTTGCAGTCCATCTTTCTGCATTTCAAAGACCTTCTGACTGGAAAGCCCCGGTTAAAGTCCTGGTCATTGAGCTCACAGTTGGGCACACAGTCAGGCACACAGTCTGCCATGTTGCAGATCTCTGTGTCAGACCTGCAGGACTCAAAGGACTCCTTCTTCTTCACTTTGTGCCTTGCAACTGGAAGCTTCTCCTTGGCCACTCCCCCGTTCATTTGTATGAGGTTGAATATTGTTACTATATCTGCTGCAACCATGATTTTCTTTGATTGCTGATTGTTTACAGTGCATCTCATTTTGTCTTTGAACAAAGTCGCTGGGAAATTAGGATCCAGGCAAGCAGTGTAAAACAGCACACTTCTGAGCTTGGCCAACTGGGATAAATCAAACCTTGCACACAGGGACTTGCAGAGATCCTGGTAAGAAACAGTATTCTGCTTCGTGTCCAGCTCCTCCAATATCTTCACCAGGAAGAGTGACGATTCCTGGTTGGACTCCATGGCTTGAGCGTATTTTGCCATTCAGCCTGGAAACTGCGTTCTGCTTCTACAGCAACACAAAAAAGATTGTAAGTCACCCACAGATAATACCCAGGGCCTTGCAACTCAGCCAGAGATGGGGCCTGACTCCCTAACCATGCCATCCAGGGCTCGCTTTTATAACTCATCCTCGTGTTCTGAACTTCAGGCTGCAATCCTGGCATCCAATAAATCAGTACTTAAATGGATACAGGGGTTTATCTGAGAAGGCTCCTTTATGCCAATGTCTACTAAAGCAACCAAGTGAATAAATAGCAGAAGATTTGGAAAGGCTGAACTAATGGCAAATAGACAATCCCAGCCTGCTTTCTATGGGGCTGACACAGAAGTTCTTACTCATTTATGAGAGGTTCAAAGCATGGTTTGAGCATCAAATTGTCTGCAATAATTCCAGTCCTAGCCTAACCAGGGCTGATCTACTGCACCATGACATGTTTTCGTATCTGAATGCAAACGGCCCTGAGGAAGATTTTCTGACAATAAACTTCTGACATGTTTTTAGAAGTTATCTGAGAACATAATTACCATCTTGCTTACTTTAAAACATTTTTTTCTCCTCTACTCTGAATTATCTCCTTTGGATACTTTGACATATTTTTTACAGAAATACCTTTTCTTAAGTATAAGATTCAGGAATGGGAAAGTTACCAGGTCCCACGTGAAAATTTGTGTGGGCCCTGTTTCAGCTCTTAAGTCAAAAACTTAGCAAAGAACAGAAGGAGTTAAAAAAAAATTCCTACTGAAGCTTGAAACCAATCCAGCAAATGCTAGAGGGCTGGCTGCCAATCAGGATGGATTTGAAGACAGAGAAATATCAAGGACAGAGAACATCCTCTTCAGTGATGTGCTCCCAGCGAAGCCTAGGAGTGCATTTCCATTCACCACCCTGAAATGACAGGGCAGAGGTGAAGAGCAAAAGCTTCACATTTATGTGGATAACAGGAATAGTTTGAACAAGCACAGCTAACACTAGCGAACATCTTGGGGAGAATATAAACCCCTGCACCTTCAGAATTGAAACCAACCTTTAGCTATTATGGATTAGGAAAGGATGTTGATGATTTTTCATCCACCTATTGTGAATATCCTTGTCGGTGTCTCTGCTGTTGGCTGCTAGGAAAGACAGAGCACAGGATGACGCAGTCTGCAAATTGCTATGTTTGGTCACTCTGTCTTTGTTATTCTTACTGATAGGAATGACAAGAATCTTCTCTGTTTCCCAAAAAGGTATGTTATCTTCTCCCATTCACTCCCACCCTTAGATGACCCCTGGAACTGGCCTCTCCTCCATCAAGTGCAGAATATCCACCCAAATGGCAAAGCACTGAAGTCAACATTGCAACAATTTACTATTACTCATCCTAAAAGGCACCTTCTGGTCAGAAACCTCAGGACTCCTGAGCACCGCTCTAGAATCCAGGGCTCCTGCTTTGTCTCCTGCCCTGACATTACACATCAGGGATTGCTATCAGTATCAGAAGCCAGAGTACTTCAGTTTTCATAACAAAGAGTTACCCAAAAGAATACAAAATAAGTCTCCATATGAACTCAGTTGTTTATTTAAATAACATCTTTCTACTGTGTGTGATCAGGAGCTGAGCAGCAGCAAAGTGAATGTATTTGTGTGATTGTAAACACAACTCTCAGAAAGCAATGGCTACAGGGATTTTCCAACACCTCCGCTGCATACATGTTTGCTTTTAAAGCTCCTGTATTATGCATAGCAGCACAACTGTTCTGCCAGCTGACAAAAAGGAAAATATGTTTTACTCTTCTGTGCTCAGCTCCAAGAAGTAATGCAAAAGGCTGGAGGAAGGTGCTGGTATCCTTTTTCTCTCAGCAGTGTGTGCTTGGAGGCACAGCCTCTTTCACAGCCTGCCTTTATATTTCTCTGACATGTCACCACTAATGATGCTCCCACCCTAGGTCCAAACTCTGCTCGTTACCACCAAGACTACCAAGTCCTCACAGAATAAACTTCACATGTGGAGCTCAGAGACATTCCCAGCTGCCAGGGGATTGGCATTGCAAGTCAATTTTCTGCATGTTATAAATCTGCCACTTGGGACAGGAGTGAAAATATGTCTTTTTGTCACCTCCAGGCTGAATACCAGCAAAAGCAACTATCTCCTCGTATTTGTAAATTCACAGATTCTTGCAAACCCCTCACCTGGATGTACATTTTCACAGCCTGATGCACACCCTGCTCTGCTCTGCCAGCAGCCTGCCTTCTCCCCAGCACCCAAGTAGCCAGTTTGCACTAATGTATTTTTGGAAGGTGTCAACCCATTTTGTTCCCCATCTTTCTGTCTTTACTCTCCCAACCCAGTGAAGATACCCTAGGTACAGCTTCTTGAAAATTTTTGCTTTGTACCAAATCGTTCTTCGCACCATCAGAGGCTTTTTCTTCAACTCAGTTTTCTGAACACTATGAATCTGGTAAAACTCAGGTGCCGCCTGATTTGCAAGGCTGCTGAGTGATGACAAGTTCAGTTAGTTGAGTGGAAGCCCTGCTGCCTAGCCCCTATCTCATGTTGCCTCTACTTAGCACCAACAAGGACCCTTGTTGTGCTGTTTTGGGGACCCCAATCCGTATACAAGCAATAAGGCAGAGGCACTGAAGCACAGACCCAAAGCAGGAGAGCTCAGTTAGGCTGGGCTAGCTCAGTCCTGCCCCTCTGCTCCCAGCCCCAAGCCTGGCAGGTGACACTCAGCTATAAAGCAGGGAGAGGTCAGGGAGGTGACAGAGTCTTTGTTACAAGTGTGACCAGGAGAGAGTTGAACCTGCTCAGGTGGGAATTCAGCCAGTTCATTCAACTGAGACTCAGAAATGGGAAGTGGAAATTGAAAAGGCAGGTTGCAAACTCAGATGTAGGCCTCAAGGAAAAGAAAGCTAGTAGGAGATGGAATAATTTCCTCTTCACCCCTTGGCTGTTCACAAACAGCTTTTTGGTGTGAGAGCATTTTAGGAGTGAAAGGTATCTCTGGGCTTCAGCCTGAGCATGGAAATTGGTGCTCCCTTGTGCCAGAGCACCAGAAACATTGCTGCTAGTGGAGCATCAACAGGCTGGGGCTGTGAGGAACGGGATGTACTACCCCGTAAGGATAATATATAAAGGTCTTGGAATCTTGTTTCCTGGTTCAGGGATTGGAAAACCTGGTGCCAAAATTTTTAGTGGCACATTAAGCTCCTCTGTCTCTTGTCAAGCCTCCTAACAGCCTGCGACAAAGACAGGTGCTTCTTGGCAGGCCGCCCCAGGAGCTGCCACAGCCCGGGTGCCAAGCACTTGGCCATGCACCATCTCAGCCATTATGTCCACGTTCATTCAGTATCTCTCAAAGCAGGACCAGAATAGAGCTAGACGTGGCACAGAAATGCAGAGCTCTGAAATAAGCACAGGAAGGCCTTTTAAGGAGGATACAGGGTCACGAATCAGTCAAAAGCAGCAAAGCGAATGGCAGCGCCCACAGCAAGAGCAGCAGCACAGGGTCTCCTCAGATGGCCTCAATTCCACCAGGGTCCTCGTGCCTTACCCTCACTGCCAGCAGCCACACACACCCTCCAAACCCCCCTCAAACAGACCTTGGTCTCCAGACACATGGCGCTCCCCAGACAAAGGGATGGGATCTGGCTTATTTATCTTCACCAAGACCATCTCTGACCAAAGGAGCCACTTAACATTTCATCCTTAATGATTTTGTTATATTAACACTGGAAGGGTTGCTTTGACTCAGCTTCCCGAGATTTGACATTTGCTGCTCTAATAGCACAATTATATCCCAGCATGGACTTGCAGAGCATCATATTGCACAGCCAGTCGATGGGGGCTGGCTCTCCTTGCACACAGATGAGCTCCAGATTCACCACAAATCGATGTCTTCTTGCCCTGCACCAGGAGCAATGAACTGAGCTCTCATCTTACCACTAACCCACTGTCTCAGCCTCTGGAGGAGAAGTCCAAGAATATTACCATTGCAACCTCCATCCCCAGTGGAGCTTTCTGCTGCACAAAGGGAATATACTGTTCTATTTTCTGGTGCCTCTAGGAACCAAACCTCCATGAAACCTCTTCCCTGTAGTTCTCCAGACCAGGGGAACCTTTCATGCATCTTGCTTTGTAGCAGAAAAGCCAGAATGCACTTCCCATCCTCACCACCTCCCAAATCAGCAATGGTGTGGGGGAGGTCCCCTCATCTCCTGGCTTCCCTATAAATTTGTCATCCACAGGAATTCATGAAATTAGTACTGCTTTCCATTTGCCCTGGCTGCTTTCCTGTGACTCCTTCAGCCCAAACCCTGCCCTGCCAAATGGTCTAAGGGCAGCACACATTGGGGCAGATAAACCCCAGCACAGGATTCAAGAGTCAGTCCTACGACTCAGCTTCCCTGAGCAGCTGCAGGGTGCCAAGGTGCCCTGCACGGGTCTGAATCATGGCCACTGGCAGACAGACCACGTTATCTTCCCCTCTTATTTCCTCCTTCATTTCCTTTCCCTGTTCTTTGTGCCACTGACATTTGCTCTCCCCATCTCCCAATATCTACAGCAGGTGCAGCTAACACACAGATGTGGCTGTTGGAGTGATCGTTTCCCCTCTCCCTTTGATTTGCCAGCCAAGAGGGAAACAGCATCCTTGTTTTGTTCCCCCCACGGTGACTAAGGGGCCACCCTAGAATGCCACTACTGCAACGGCAGACAGCAAGTGATCCTTGCATAAATTCCCTCAGAAAGAGCCAGCTACTCCAGCACAGCAGAACATCCATACAGAGCCAGTGATATGCTGTTTTACTATTAACTTGAGCTCATAAATCATTCAGCCTCTCTTCCCAACACCAGATACTATAAAACAAGGCAGGCAACGCTTGCCTCACATGAAATGTAACCCATCGAGATGGGATTCAGTTTTTTTTGTTTTCTCCCACACTCATAAATCTATTTCTCTGTCTAAACATCAAGAAATTTCTGATGAAGGAACAGGGACCTCGAGCCCCATCTGGCTTCCACTGCACACAGACACGGGAGCTGGCACTCTGGGAAACAATGCCCGTTTCCGCACACCTTATTCCTCCTCCTCCTCCTCCCTCCAGCCTTCTGCTGCTCATTAGAAAGAAAACTAAAACATGCACTTCGGAGCCCTGCCCTTGCAATGGCAACTGCTCTTCTCCACCTTTCATTGAAAAGTCCTCCTGATCAGCCCGACACGGGCTATCTCCTCCGGACTGTCTCCTCGGCTGTGCAGGAGCAGGCTGGGCTCAGTCCCTGGGGCAGGGCTAGGAGGAGGGTGCAGGCTGCCTGCCTCGCCGCTGTGGTTTTTATTCACTCCTTCAAAGCCTCAGGGGTAAAACACCCGCATGCCGGGAGCTCAGGGTGCCTGTGCACCCGCTCTGGCCAGCGGCTCGCTGCTGTCGTGCACGGGGAGGATGCACACTCTGCACCTTCCCAGGCATCATCCCACGGCCAGCCTCCTGCGAGGTTCGCCGGGGGTCGCTGGGAATAGCGCTGCAAGAAGTTGCTCTTTTCTGGCTCTTATCTTGTGTGAATGAGCCCTGGAAAACCGCGCTTTACAAACCCGGCTCCTTAACAGAGGCAGGCTCTGCTGTAAAAAGACTCTGCACAACACTTCAGTTTCCCCAACATCCCAGAATTCAGCGGTTTTTAAAGGATCTGAGCGCATAAATTATCGGGGAACTTGTGGATAAAAGCAGTGGACCCTCACCCCCTCAAGTCGGACAGGGTTTGCCATTGATTTTTCTTGCACAGTAAACATTAGGCTGATTATTTTGCATGGTTCAGTTATGCAATCCAGGTTAAGGTATCTCTACGATCTGTGAAAGTGCAAACAGTCATTCTAAAACTGTGAAATAAATTACTTGAATTATTACTGCATCATATATTCTTGATTATTCTTTGCCAACTCTTGGCCCACACAAACATACACAAATACTGTCCTCCCAATACATTATTAGAGCACATCCAAGCCACGTTTTTACCAGAATTTTTTGTATAAGGAGACATCATTAAAAACACTGACAGACAGACACAAAAAAAGTCTAATTGAATTAGGTATGAGCCATTTATCCCACCTCTGGGCAACCTGGATTTTTGCTCAGCAAACCTATAACACTCTCACGGCTGCCCCAGACCTGACTGCTCCCTTGCCCTGGTAGGTCCAGCTTCCCTGATCCCCATCCCTTCAGACTCCCTTTGGGGTTTGGGGTCCCTGGGTCTCAGCCCAAGGGTCACCCACTGGCTCCTCTCGGGTAAATCCAGGTGTGCGGGACTGAAGTGGAGCTGCCAAAGTCCCAGACGGAGTTTCACGATTTTGGAGTTCCCCCTTTCCTAGAGAGCTTAACAAAGAGGCAGGACCCCGGGGCACCGCTGGGGACCACGGGGGCTCAGGGGTCTCTTACCTGCACTTACTCCTCCTTCTCCCAGCCCGGCCGGAGGAGCCGGTGCTGACCCCTCTCCCCGGCACCCCCGGGTGCCCAGAGAAACCCTGGGGCTGGAGAGCGTGGGGGGCTTGTCCTGGGCGCCCCTTTCCCCCAGCCCACCCTTCCCGCACCTGGGGCTCACCTGCGGGCTCCGCCTGCCCCTGGCG
>VWZU01001232.1:0-19110 GCA_013397095.1 Sterrhoptilus dennistouni
CTGTCACAGCACATCATAACCCAGCCAACCCCACCCTTTGTCCCCACCCTGGCTCAGCCGCTCAGTGGCCCTGCTGTAGTCCTTAAGGCTGCCTTTGAGTGAATCTTCTTCAGAGAACTCCCATTGTTCTTTCTTTTGGATTTCTTTTCATCTGCCCTCCATTGGCAGTCTCCTAGATGTCTATGTTGGAAGGCACCCTTGAGAATCATTGAGTCTAAGTTTTGACTCCTGACTGGTTGAGCTGCACTTAAATATTTGAGTCAGCGAGGTTGAAAAAGTCCCTGAAGTTCAAGTGCAAACTTAACACTGCCTACTGCACCAATCAGCCAGGTCCCCCAATGCCACATCCACATGACTTTTCAACCTTTCTGAGGCTGGTGCATGACCCATTTCCCCGGGCAGCCTGTTCCCACGCTTGAGATCCTTTTTTATGGAGGAATATTTCCCGGAGATCCCATTGAAAGGTCCTGTGGCGCAACCTGAGGTCATTTTCCTCTGGTCATATTGTTTGTTCCCTGAGCCAATAGAATGACCCCTACCTAGCTACAGCCTCCCTTTGGGACCATCTGCATGGTGTCAGGAGGTTGGCCTGTGAAGCCAGCTCCTCGCAGAGGAGACAAAGGTCCTGCTTTTGCACTCTATTTCCCAAGATCCAGCGGGATAAAAGGGGTTTTTCGCTGGGCACAAGAGTTTCAGGTTGCTCAGAAGCATTTCCATGTAAGGAGAAGCTTTGTGCCAAATGCATCAGCCGAGGGAATCCAGCCCTTTCCAAGCAGAAGGAAAAATCTGGACTTTCCTTGTAGAAAATGGAAAGGTTTGGAGTGAAAGTCAGTGCTGGAATGTCCCTGGATGTCCTTGTGGATGTTGCTAACCTGCAAGGCCAGATTGTGAAGCGGGGATCTCAGGTGAAATGCAGCCTAGGCTCCAGCTTTCTGCCCTTGTATTTCTGGAGCCTTGGAGGGGAAGGCTGCTTGGCTTTTGGTGACTTTCACCAGCTCTGCTGCAAACAGCACTGGGCACCCAAGGCTCTTTGGTGTCAGCACAGGCAAGAGCAGGCAGAAACCCTCACCAGGCTTTGTAGAGGCCTGAGTTGAGCAAAGACGAGGAGTGTGGGGGGAAGAGACCATCGGCACTGCACAGCAGCTTCTCTCAGTCATCAATCACAGAAAATTCAAACATTACTCTTTGGGATTGGGGTTTGTGTTGTGTTTTGTTTGGAGCTTTTTAGCACCAGGAAAAGCTGTGGCATTTTCAATGCTGGAGACCTGGATTTGAATGGTCTCCTCCCAGTTCTGTGTAGATCAGTCTCAAAATTGTGCCTTTGCCCCTCTCTTTTTTCCTCTGTTAGGATGGGTCACTTTAAGGGGGTTGATGGGCAAGAGCATTTGTATTTTTTTCACCTTGTGCTCAGGAGCTGGGAGAGCTGCCGACCCCCCTCTCTCACCCCAGCTTGACCCTAAAAGGGTTCTGCAATAGGGTCAGGTGGCGTGGTGCCAGTGGCTCAGCTGCCAGCACCGGTGCCAGCCAACATGGAAGGCTTGTGTGAAAAAACATCTTGGGGTAATTTGATGTTCTGAGGAAGTCTCCAGTTACCCACAATGAAGTGGTTGAGGCGTTTTGCTTGCAGGGATAAGCACAGGCTGTCGCTGATATCCACCAGTCGCATCAGAAAATCTTTCCTGCGCCAGGATGACACGGGCACGGCAGTGAGCAGGTGCATAACAATTGTCTTGGTGGTGTAGGTGGAAAAGCTGAAGCCCAGCTGCAGACGGGTGAAAAACTGCAGGCACTTGAGGTGCAAACTGTCAGGGGGGGCCTGCCTGGCAATGTGCTTGAAGAACTTGGCCTCAGCCACGGCATAAGTCTCAGGCCAGGTTGTGCTTTGGGTGTAGGCCTCTCTAGTCTGGCTGCTGACAAAGATGTGTGAGTTGTCTCTCCGCACGCCAAACAGCATCTCAGTCCTGAAGGTTTCTGTGCCGTTGATCACCTGGAACTGGCAGGAGCGTCTGGAGGGCAGCAGCTTTAAATGCCAAGTGTGTGACTGAGGCTGCTCTGTCCCTGTCCCATTGCCAGTTTTTAGGATAGGTCTCAATGCTTTGGTTTATGGGTGGTCTGGTTTAACCCAAACTGGCAACTAAATACCACACAAATGCTCAGTCCCACCTGCCCTGTTGAGATGGGGAGGAAAATCATTAGAAATAGTTTTAAAAAAACCCAGACTCACAAATTGAGATGAAAACAGTTTCATAATCAAACCCCAATATGATATAATAATACTAATAAAAATAATAACAATTTATAATAATTGTAATAAAAAAAAAGTAAACAAAGTAAACCAAAGGCAGTCAAGTGGACCACGATGCAATTGCCCCCCACCCACTGGCTGATGCCCAGTCTGTCCCCAGCCACCAACCAACATCTGGCCAACTGCCCCCAGTTTACACACTGGGCTTGACCTTCTGTGGTTTGGAATATCCTTTTGGCCAGTTTGGGTCACTGATCTGGCGGTGTCCCCTCCTGCCTTCCTGTGCATCTCCTCACTGGCACAGCATGGGAAACTGTGGGATCCTTAACTCAGGGCGAGCACTCCTGAACAGCAACTAAAATATCAGTGTGCTGTCAGCATTATTGCCTTACTAAATCCAAATTCCAGCTACCAGGAAGAAAATTAATTCTATTCCCTGCTGAAACCAGGACACTTGGTTTTAGTAGCTAGCGTGATGAAGCACCAGGCTGGAATGGATCTGGAGGCTACAATTTCATCTTGGTAGCTGCTTGTCTATGGCCCCAGTAAATGCCAATTAACACCTTTCTGCTGTCAGCTTTGCTGCAAAGAGTCTGCTACATTTCCTCCCTTGGAGAAGAGGGAACAAAGGGTAGCTGGGGTATGTCCAACCCCTCCAGGAGTGTGGCTTTAGCTGCCTGTTTGCTCCCACTGAGAGGGAGGGACACTGCTGCTGGATGGTGGCCAGCAGGTCCCACCATGGAGCTTTTGACATGTCAGCTTCTGCTCGTGGAAAACTCCATCTGCAGGTTTACAGAATGTGATGTCTGAGGACAGATTGGCACCCAGATCCAGGCAGGGCCCCTTCCAGGGTGCTGACAGGTGGAAAGAGTCAGCAGCAGCCCTGTGTGTGCCAGTGTCTGGAAGTCATAACCAGTTTTTTAGCTAAACCACCAATCCAGAGTCAGAAATGTTCACATCTCCTTCCCTGGAGATGTCCCAGGCTGGCACAGGGACTGGAGGGTTGTGTAACTTTGCTTGTCACTTCCTTAGTTAATACCTAGAGGAGTCACAGTGGTGCAAGGGGTACATGGGTGGAGGCCATTAAAGGATATATGGATTATCAGGGCTAGCAAGGTGTGTTGCTGTGGTAGGAAATACAGGCATCAAAAACGTGGTTCTGATGCCCTGTGGGGTACACAGGCAGAGCACACCCCAAGGCAAAGGCTCAGATCATGTTACATGATCATGCTACCTTCAGCTATGTGAATGTAAGGGAGGAAAAGCAGGTAGGAAGCAGGAAAATCCTTCAGATCCTGTGGGCACTGCAATCCAAGAGGGATGTGACCAGTGGGACGTGGTCTAAGTGGGAAGTGTGGTGCTGATGGTGGACACAGGAAGTGAACTTTTTGTATGGGAAGATGGAAAGAATGGGGTCTCCTGAAAACTGAAGGAGAACAGTCCTCAGCTGTGCTAAGTGTGGAAGTGGCTTCAAAGAGCGGGGGAATCATCTGTTCAAGTACATGGTGGGTAGAACCAGTAATAATGAATTTAAATTAAAACAAGGGAGGTTTAAATTAGCATAAGAATTTTGTCTCTAAGTATAGCAAAAAAAACTGGAATAGGAGGTGGAGCCTCTGTTATTCAACCTGTCCCTAATTTCTTCAAACAAAATCAGTCAAGGATGGCTCAGGCACAGATAGGTTTTAATTTTTTTTTCTCGTCCTTATTTTTTGATGGGGATTGGCAGGGGAGCAACAAGGTATTTTTATCTGTTTTTGTTTTCCTCTTTAACAGTGAGTTTCAGCTCTGCTACCTTATTTTTCCTCAAATCATCTCTATTTTGGTGGGGTCATGATCTGAAATGACAGCCTTCAACTGAGCAAAGGATTTATTCATTTAGGAAGAAACTCTAAATTTGGGAGTGCTCTTTTGATTTTCAGCAACCACTGTCTAAATCTTCCCTCAGAAGAAGTGGGAAAAAAATCACATGATATGGTTCTTGATTCTGTGACAGTCTTCCTGTGTCACCTTGGGCAACTCTCTAAGACAGCCCAGAACACCCAGGTGAGGACTGTAATCTCTGTCCTTCAGAGAAAAGAGCAGATGGTACTTTTTTTCATGGGAAGGACTATTTCTTCTCTGTGCTGCCCCCATTGTGTGGAGTCACCTTCTAAATCTCCCTGCGGCTGCAACAGGCAATAATCTTCCTTTGTCAAAATCTGAGATCACCGATGTCACACAAATACAAAAAGCTCCCAGACAACACCTCCTAGACAAAACCCTGTAATAAGGTGTTTAAAGAGTTCAGGGAAAAAAAAAAAAGAAAAAAAAAGAAAAAGAGAGAGAAGAAAGCTCAGCACTAACAGTACTAACACAGACAGACATGCTCATCCGGAGGCTCTGTGTCTCCAGGACAGGTGTGTGCTGGTGGGACCTTGTCAGGCATTTTGGTACCAAAACCTCCTGGTCTTGCAGAGCTGAGCTCTGTAGTCATTAGCAGCTGGTGGGAGTCATTATCAGCTCTTTGCTTTCTGGAACTCAGTCCCCTGAATGGGACATGACACCACTGCAGGGAGTTCTGCGCTGCAGGAGGTTGCACTTCTGAAAAGCTAGAGGTTTATAATTCTTGAGGTCCTTACAGGGGAGAAAGTGGTTCTCTAGGCTCAGAAAATGAGGCAATGTTTGTCTTCATTGCTGTCCTAAAACTTCTGGCTTCTTTTTCCTCGAGAAATTGTTTTCTAGCTGGTTACTGACTCATGTTTCCCCATAAAAAATGCTCTTGGCCACACCAGAACTGTCTCTGGTCATGTCCGTGCTGTGAAAAGGCTCTGGTTACTCTGCAGGCCACATACCCATGGTGTTCTGGGAAGATGTGCAGGTCCTTGAGGGGTCTCTGCTGGCCAGGCAGCCTGCACTCAGGTGGGAATATACTGCTTTTTGAAATGGCAGAGTCCCAGTCTTACTCAATTTCTCCTAGTGTGGTCCTTAGAGTTTTATACCTTCTCGTGCAGGGATTTTTTGTTTGCTTGAGTTACTGCTATCCTCACAGTAACTTGATTTCTGTGTTTCTCTCCTGTCCTTTCCTTGCACACCATTAGCATACAGACTATGGGAGCTCAACAACAATTTTCCAGGGAAGAAGAACCAGGTTTTAGCTAAGTACCAAAGCATTACCAGGGTCACACTGTGCCAGGGGCTTTCAGAAACTGAAGAGGAAGATACCTTTTAAAACACACCCTCATTGGGCTTGATTCAAAATTCTCCATGTCTGGAAAAGTGGCAGTGGGAACAGCTTTTAGCCTGGAGAAGTGTTGGTCCGATTCTGACTTTGTAGTGTCAGTTTGTGCATGGTGTTAGCATCTGTTTTCCCTGGCAATGAAGCTTGAGCAGTGAAGAAGCTGAGATGGGGAAAATGCAGAAAGAAGGATGGGCTGAGCCCCTACAGACAAGCACTGAAGTATTTCACTTCTTAGCTGGTCTGTCGTTGTGCAAATCCATGAAATCCTGTG
Organism: Sterrhoptilus dennistouni; assembly: GCA_013397095.1. Lineage (NCBI taxonomy): Eukaryota > Metazoa > Chordata > Aves > Passeriformes > Zosteropidae > Sterrhoptilus > Sterrhoptilus dennistouni. Next base: position 5,737 of record VWZU01001232.1, read on the forward strand.
ACATTTCTATAAGTTTACAAATAATTTCTTCCTTTCAGAATTCAAACCCCCACGACTCTTTTGTTCCAACCTCTTCCCCATCACCAGGCAAACCCCAGGACTTTCCTCTGGGTACATTAGAAGGTGGCACTTTGCTCTTCAACTGTTTAAAGCAGGAAACTAAAAGGAACACTCCTGCTGCAGGGGAAGGAAATTGTCATTGCCTGGCAGTGACAATGACAGAGAAGTGAAATTTTGCATGGAGGGCAGGTACATTCAAGGTGAGGCCTCTTTGGGGAATGATCATATTTCAGTGGAATTGTGCCCAGACAATGATGCTTTCTGAGACAGGATTCAAAGAGGAGCAGAAGACTGAAGGACTGAAGCATTTCTGGATTTGCCTGTGGAACCAACTTCAGGAAGAGAGCATCTGAGGCAGTGATTTAATAACTATGAGAGAAGCTGCAAAACCTTAGATTTAAAGCTGTTCTGCTTGAATGCTATTGCTACCAGGCAACCTTTTAAAGCACTGAAAGCTTTGCCAGGGAAAAAAGGCAAAGGACCTGTATAAATAGTACAGCAGTTTGACTGTATAGCTCTTAGTGCATGGCAAACTTTTGGATACCATGATAGCAGCAGCAGCAAAAAGCATGGAGTTTGATAACTTCATGTCTTCTCCCTCTGATCCCTGATATTTGTGTGCTGAGCAAAGGTCCAAGAGCACTTGTGGTTTCTCGTGGTATCCAAAACCCCACATTTCACTCAACATCTGCTTTTGGTCTGGCAGTCCTCTGTGTGGAGAATTCTGCATCTCATATCCTCCTCTGCACGTGAGGGAGGTGTGTGTCTGTCTGGAGGGATTAGATCCCATCTTGTAACACTTGCAGAAAACGCTTATCAAGCTGTGGGACAAAGCACAAGGAGCTGAAGTGAGAAGCGACAATCTGCTCTGTGCAGCAGGGAAGCTCTTGGCAAAGATGCAATTTATAACTGAAAGGGTTGCCAAGTTTTTTTTTTTTGGTGTTTTTTTTTGTTTTTTTTTTTTTAAGTTGTTCTGCTGACTTCTGCAGAAATGTAACCTGGGAGATTGCAGGATGGCTCCTCTGAAACAGATTTCTGTAGGAAGTGGGGTGTAAAAAAACAAGACATGATGGGGCAAATTCCCAGTTTCCCAAAAGTCACTTTATGTTTGTAGTCGAAGTCAAGAAGATCTAAGATGACATGATTGCAAATGATAGAGTTTCAGTAATAAACAAATTATTTTAAATTCTTGATGTGAAATGGGGAGTTTAAGGCAGGTCTGGATAGCTTCTCCTGTAAACAGGGACTTCAAAAAGCCCCAGACTGGTATAAAACCAATTTTATATAACCCAAATAAAAAACAAACAAGTAAATTAATATATACAAAGCCATATGCATAACCCAAACCATCTGCCCCAACCCTGGAAGTGTTCAAGACCAGGTTAGATGAAGTTCTGGGCAACCTGGTCTACTGGAAGGTTTGGTGCCAGGCAGAGGGTTGGAATGGGATGATCTTAGTGGTCTTCAAGCCACTCTATAATTCTGTAATTAAAAAAAAAAAATAAAACTTCCACTCTAGCTGGAAATTGCCATCAAAGACCAAAAAAAGTGCCTAGAAAGCTCCAGGTTATTTTCTGTTTCTTTTGGTAGGGATGCTTGGTTTCAGTTTGGATTTGACCTTGAAAGTCAGGCTGTTTAAACTGACTTGCAGGTTAAGGTTGCAAATGTCAGGGCACAGGGAGGGCTGGAGGCTCTCCAGGGTGGCAGGACAGGCCCTCACAGCCAGGACCTGTCCCACCATCTCACCAGGGAGTGGAGCTCTGTGTACCCACTGATGGAGATGGGAATGACAAGCCAAGGCCAAGTCACCAATCTCAGAGGGGATGTGGATGCATGGAATGACTGTGTTGGCACTGGAGCTCTGCTTTTCTCATGAATTAGGATCCGATTGTATCTTGTGTATCCACATGAGCACCAGATCAATTGTCCTGCAGCACTGTGTGCATTCCTGTCACTGTGGGAGATGGGAGCAGGGGAAGTGTAACACCCAGGAGGTTCTGCAGGCAGACACCACCATGAGAAGTTCTCACATCATCAGTTTGGGCACTACGAGAAATCAGTTTCTCTGACAAAGACAAACCAGAGAAAGTTCCTTGCTTTGCATAGGGAACAAGATTCAAGTATGCATTTTATTTTAAAGACATATTTCAATTCACTTCAGGGTCTAGCTCTCCAGTTAATCTTTCTGCCCATGCTCATCTTCCAAATTTATCTACTATTTGGAGTTCCAGTGTTGCTCAGAAAGGTTTTCTAATTGCTCCTGGATAAGCAATTGCCTTTTTTGCGGGTTGGTTGAATTCTGTTTGATAATTATTCCCACATCACTTGTATAAATGAAATAATCATCTGACCAACTGGAAGTTGCTTGCAACGGCAGAGTAGCTAATTAGAAAACATTCATTTTGCAGTGCTCTGTTCGATCTGCATCCTTGCTTTGTGCACATTGCTGTGCACACATTGCTGGGCTTTGCTGATCTGCTGTCCAGCCAACAAAAGCCAGGTCACTTATTCCTTAATTTCAGATTCCAAGTTTAGGAAAGTCTCTATGAGCTGCAGCTTTGAACTTTCATAGAAGTGAATCCTCAGAGCCTGTGGCAGAGCAGTGTGAATGTGGCCATTGTAAATAAGGGAATAGAAGGCAGGGTTTGGGTATTATGAGGGGTAAAGCCCAGCAACTGATGCGGGTTCCTGCATTTAGGAAAGGAAAGAAAAATCACTAATGTACTTAATTCTCTGTTGCACAGTGTGCTACCCATTAAAAAAAAAATCTCAAGCAGATTGTGTACCATTAGAAGCAGAGGAATAAAAGCAAATGGGTGTCAGAGCAGAACTTGTTAAAGGAAAGCAGGAGGAGAAACCAGATCCTTGATGAACAAATCCTCAGGATTTGCTCTGAGTCAAGCATTGCAATACTTGCTTTTAACCAGCTTTTCCAGTCAAACCTGGGACTCATCTGGGGCTGCCTCTGAAGCCTCCACTATTCAGAATATCAGAACATTGCCCTCTGAGTACAAAACATTTAAACATTCAAGATTTCCCCTGGTGCTTGCCTTAGCCAGAAAAATGGGCTGTGCTTAGAGGATATTAGGTATAAGTTATCTGCATATCTCTTCAAAAGGCAGTTCAGTGAGAAAAAAATTGTATTCACGTCCTTTGAAATTCCAACTTCTAAGCTGGCTAGAAGTTGAGGTTAATTGCTGGTTTGTCTTGCTTGGGAGAATGACTGAAATGGAAGATCCCTCTCACTTTCCCTTTTCTGAGGTATCTTAATGTGAGAGTGAGAAATAAATGCCATGATGACTGTCAGGAACTGAGCAGAGATTGATACATTTGTTTTCTCATTTCCATTCCTAGAGTTCTGTTCAACAAGCAGTGCATGGAATTAATTCCTCTCAGCAGTTTCTTTTTTTTTTTTTTTTTAAATGAATTATAATTTTACATGCTACAGCATTAAGTGTCACTGCATCATCCCTTGCACACAGACTGTGAAATTCCTCTGGCTCTTGTCATGGTCTGTGCACTCAGAGTTGTCATACTCTGCTCTTAATGGTTCAGAATTGTATGAAATAATATCTTACTAAACTTGACCCATGTTATTTTTCCCCTTCTCACCTCTCCTACTTTACACAGGACAGATGTTCTGATAAAGCTGAATACTTTGACATGTTTATCTACTTTACATGATAGATTTATCCAAGTGTAGAAGTGTTAAAGAGTTCATTTTTTGGTTAGCAGCTCCTAAGGCAGGGCTCGCTCTGGGCTAGATGAGGGTTGACTTTCCAGTTTATACCACAATTTCATTGAGTCAGGTGATGGCAGAGATGCACATCCTTATTTAAAATGACATAAATGCATAATTCTAAAAACGTGAGGGAGGCCTGTGAAAACAGCTGACCTGCATATGGAAATTATTTGTCATGACCAACACAATGTCAACAATGAAATGACAATGGTGTCCCATCCCTGGAAATGTTCCAGGCCAGGCTGGATGGGGCTTGGAGCAACCTGGGATAGTGGAAGGTGTCCCTGCCCATGGCTGGGGGTTGGGACTGGATGAATTTTGAGGTCCCATCTAACCCAAACTATTCTATCATTTTCTGATTCCATGGTTATCACAGGTAGTAAAGGTAAATATGAAACACCAAACGCCTTGTAGAGCAAACACACCACTTGTAGCCTTGATATCATCAGCAAACCATAATAAATGTGTGAGCAAACACACAAGTTTGCACGTGGGTCTACCACAGCTCAAATTTCTGTCTATTAAGAGAAACCAGCTGCTGAAGTGAACTTAATAGTTCGTGCCAGCCAGTGCAAGGCAAGAAGAAACTTCTCCTAGTGAGAAGAGATTCTCTCTGTCTGAGAGTGATCTATGTTTAACTTGCATCTGTGTCAAAAAATACGTGCAGTGCGTTTCTTCCCGTGTCAGTTTAAACTGATCTACATCAAAATTGTAGGGAAAACAAGACAACAGCAAGCGTTTCAGTTCTCTCCCTCAAAAATGAAATAAAAAAATTAAACAGCAAATTTTACAGGAAGGATGATGTTTGGTAATGGAATGAAAGGTTACATTCTTAAAGACAAGACAGGCTACTTAAATTCTCTACCTTCATATGCATCTTCAGTATTGCATTCTGGAAGGTCAAAAGCCTAAATGTAAGAAGTGCACAGAGAAGGATATAATTTTTAGGCAAGAGAAACACAATGGTTAACAAAAGAGTTTGTAGGTTTGAGGTTTTTTAACAGCAACTCCAGTTTCTGATCAATTCCTAATTTGATTTTGAAGCATACAGCTTATGGTAATTTTGTATGCTGATGCATATAACGATTCCTTGATTAAAGCATCTGGTTTATGAAGTTTTTCCTCTCTTTCAAAATATTGAGCAGCTGCACTATTCTAGATTCAGTGGCTGTGCCCCACTGGAAGGTAAACCAGCCACACAAACCACACAGGGCCATTCAACTCCACATCTGCATTGCTCCAGATCTAGACAACTCTGCTGAAAAAGAAAAGAAGAGAATCCGCAGCAAACCAACCCAAGAATCCTCCCAGGTGATCCTTTCTTCCTTTCTCCCAGCTGCAGAATTAGTGACAGCTACCAAGCATCCCTTCTGTAATTAGCCTTGAAGTACTGCATGGAAAAATGAACAGCCCAGCAATCCAGGCCGTGTTTGGAAACTTTAACAGAAGGTTTTAAAGAAATAAAAAACAGCATTCCCACCCATGAAAAAAAAAAAAAGGCAGAAGCTGGAAAAAAGTGTTTAAAACAGAGACGAGAAATCAACATCAAAGTTTACTGCACCAGAAGACGCTGCTCTAACAACACAGATATCAATCCCAGTTTAGAAATACCTGCTCTGGAAGAAAGCCCAGACAAACAGACACCACAGGCCTTATCAAAATCCCCCCAGAAGAAACAGAAATGAACAATGAAAGAAAAAAGAAAATGATAAGGTGGAATCCACATAGATGGGATGGACCACACAGCAAGAGGATCCATACAGGGAGAAGGGCTGGAAATGGCACTGATGAAGCAGCACTACAAATGTCACTTGATACACTGGAAACAAGACAAAAAAAAGAGCAGAAAACCAAAATTCAGGATATTTGGGTTTGGGAAAATATCTGTGGAACTATGAAAACTTAGGAAGAAGGTTTTTAGGGGAAGTTCCAGAAAACATGAAACCTGCTTGCATATCAGATAAGGACTCTGTTAATGAAACTGAAAATGGTGGACATTTTAGATTGCTGAAACATCCTTTCACATCTCCTTCCAAGATGCCTAAGGGTAGGTTGGGAACTGAAGTTTTTCAATCAGAGTATCTTTTTCATGCAGGAACAGAAGAAATGTCTGCTAATCTTTCAAGGAATGTTGGATCTAAAATTCTTCCCGTCTGCAAGGTAGATAGAGCTTCTACAAATACTGTATTTAGAATTTTGGGTTTGGGTTTGTCCTACATTGATATTCATTCTTCCAGAACTGGACAGCTTTCTGCATTACCAAAAGGGAATGCAACACTAAATATCAAATGAACATTTCAGAATCTGAATCTAAAATGTCATCTCTTCCTGATATGAATCTGCAACAGATTTTGAAATTTTAAATGAAGATGGATCTTTGGAGCAAAGAAGTCTGAAGCCAGGAGGGAAGACACCATCTCCTGAAATATCTGTGGGTGACACAGAATGTACAGTTAAAATACATTAAGCCTAAACCAAAAATTTAGAATTTCTTGCTGTAAGAGAGAACTGTCAGAAAGTGACATCAGTTCTAAAATGGAATCTGAAACTTCCTAGAGAAAAAAAATCAAGTTTTGCTGATGAAGACATCACTCAAAAACTAAAAGAGATGCTTCAGCTGAACTGAGAGACACTGAAATAGGAATCATGATCATCTTTTTCTGGCTGGAAGAAAGACGAAATTGAAATTTGCAAAAGTCTGGAATCTCCCTAAGAAAAAGGAAAGAGCCTGAGTTCTGCTCTGCAGAAATGGAGCAAGCCCTGCTAAAAATGTCATTGGAAATTGCTGACATTTCTGTGCAAGTTCCAACTTCAGAACTTTAAATTTGATACGTCAGATCCTGGAGGAGAAGGAGGTGTTGAGAACCCCAAGGAGATGGAAATCAAGGTAAAAGGAGAATAGGAGATAAAAGCTGTTGAAGCTGAGACCAAGGAAATGCAGAGATGTTTTTAAATGCCAAAATACACAATACCTGCATTAGGCTGGACACCCTTAAAGACAGGAAAAAAAATGGTGAAGCTGGTATTGAAAGAAGTCTGAAAAAAGCTTCAGGTAGGTAATCTTTGTGCCAAAATACAAATTGGAATAAATATTCCTTAAAACACCTTCCCTATGCAGCGGCCACAATTACAGTTGGAAAAGGAAATGTTCCAAAATGAGATTATACGAAGAGTTCTGGTGTTAGCTTGCCAGAGATGGGAGAAGATTTCATTACCTGCAAAGAGAACAGGCATTAGAGTGAATATTCCAAAGCCAGATATAGTCATATGTACAGATACAGTTCATCTTGGTGCTGAAGGACAAAACTGCATAATTCGCAATTCACCATGTTCTCAGCAGAGATGTAGAAACCAGAAATAAGCGCTTCAAAAAATGACAAAAAAATAAAGAGCAGCTCTCCCAAAAAAATTCCTGCATGTTCTGTGACTCTTCAAGAGCACAAAGTCAAACCACTGGATATAGAGATCCCCAAAGCAGAAAGGTCTACTGAGTTAGACTATTCAGGAATAGAATTTAAATGATCATTAGCTGAAATTAATGCAGGTGGAAACCAAAATATATAGATGTTTGTCTTCCAAAGGAAGAGCTGGACATTTAAAGTTAAGAAGAAGCAATTAAAATGGGAAAAATTGTGGGTGAAATGATAATTACAAGAGAAAATAGTCAAGACAGTTGATAGAAAAAGCCTGGGTGTGAATGGTCTACGAGAAAGGGATCAGAAGATGCTGCTTATATTGCAGCAAAGCTGGGAGATGTAATGGTAGACATTTCAGGAGTGAAAAGGGATGTAAAGAGTGCTAGAGAAGATCCTGAAATAGAATTTCAAGTGGCAAGTGTTGAAAAGGACACGTCTGCGGGAGTGGAAGAGCGTGTGGCAGAGAGAGCACAAGAAACCCTGTCACCTATGGAGACAACTACAGGCACTGAAAAATTTAAAGTTGATGAGACCTCATCCAGTGTTCCAGTTTCTCAGACTCTTGTTTCATCTCCAGGAAGAACTGACCTGCTCTTGCTGGAGGAAGAAAGCAGTCATTCAAATATTCCTGGAGATTCTACTCCAAATGGGGATTGCCTTTTATCAATATTCAGTGAAATATAATAATATCTGTGCTCTTAACTTTCCAGGAACTAAAAATGAAGCAAAGCCCAAACCTGACACTTATGGATCTTTGATGTTACAGCATTTACAATTGAATTCTCAATTATATGTATGTGCTGGACTGTGCACAAATAACTGCATTGATTTGTTCGTCTTCCCAAAAGGAAACAAACCACGATGATTATCTGCTGAAATGTGTGTTTAATGACAGTGCAATCCCTAGATGTGGTGGGAATTGTTCCTAACAGATCTGACTCTTTTCACCTGTTATGAACCTGAGTTTAATGAATGTGCATGTGCAGAAATGCCTCTTTTTGCATCTCATGTTGTCTTTCCCCATAGTCTTCTACTTAATACTGGAAAAGCAAAACAATCAGAAATTGGCTTGTTGAGGAAATGTATTTGGTTGTCAAACCATCTCTAACTCCATGGATTCCTTATTCCTACAGCTTTGAGATAGGAATTTTTCAATGAGAAATGGTGGCTGCCTGTGTCCATCTGCTCTCTGAAGAAGCTGTTCCCTAAGAATTAGGCATGGGTCAGTCATTTCAATAATTTCTCTGAAGTTTTTCCCTCTTTTCATGTCATTGTCTGATAGATCCAAAATTACCATCTCAGACAGCAATGGCAGACACCAGGACTGAGGAAGGGAGTCCCAACAAACCCAGGAAAACAGAGTCCAGGGAAATCTGAGGTGTGTAGTGAGGGTCATCCCATTCCATCAGCAGTTCCTGTCTGCTCGCAAGGCAACCTCCCTGTGAACTTGCCCAGATTTTTTTATATATATATATTTTATTTTTTTTTATTACAGTGTAAATGTAGCTTGGATTTCCCATACAAGGCAAATGCTTCTGTCGATCAAACACATCTTAGATGATTTTCAAACTGACCCACTCCTCACATTTATTATTTACTTATTGCTGGGCACTAGGAAAAATCTGTCCAGAGATGTTTTCTGTATATGAGCATGAATACAGCACAGGATGAGTTGCTTTTGTTGGTACAGGATAATAAACCTGTGAAACAGAGCTAATAAAAACAGCTTGGGGGTGTTTCTATTTTGCAAGACATTTTAATTAGTGAAAAAAAATCTCAAAATACTGAGCAGAATCTAGAGAGGAAACAAGAGAAGAGAACACTAAAGGCAATTCCATCTCAGTATGTTCCTTGTAGCTGAATATTCATGAAAAGTCAGTGTAATGTGCAGCATGTGCCTTAAAACTCTGCATCAATGACAATATTTATTGGTTTGTGAAGGTGACTATATCAACCCTGCTCAGGGATGGAGGACATTGGGGCTGACTGTAGGGAGGGAAGGGACATCAGAGTGATAAAACATCTGAGCTGTGCTTTGGTCACAGAAAGGGACTCACCTGGGGTGAGCTCTGAGTTAAGGTGTGCATTGAGATCCCTGAATGGAAGAAAAGAAAAATTAGTTTGGTTTTGAGGTCAGGTTTGTAGGTGAAGTGAGTCAGTTCAGCAGCTGATATGAAGTGACAATCCTCAAGGGATTTAAGGAACATTTGCCAAACTTGGGGTGATGTTACTGTGCCTTTAAAGGGTATGTGAATTTTACCTGGGAGTTGAAATTTTGTTTTTAAACCTCTGAGTTGAACAAAGTGGACTGATCACAATTTTGTGGAACAATGTCTACAGGCTCCTAAAAATCTTACTGGTGATGAATAGTCTTGGAAAAGAAAGAAAGAGAGATAGGAATACAAGGAACAACAACAAAAAAAAAGGATTGTTGAAGTTGGCCTTTCACTGTTGAGGAATCATGTCTTCCTTGAAAAAGGGAGATGATCTGATCAGGGAAGAGAAAAAAACATCCATCAGCTGGGGTGAAAATGTGTTGGTAGTGTGCCTGTGTTTTGATGCATCACTGAAAACACACTAAATAAACCAAATATTCTGAAACTGAATATTGAAAAAAAACAAAACAAAACAAAAACCACCTGAAATCGAGAAGTAATGGGGTTGGCAGGAGCCCATGTCCCCTTTGAGAATGACTTCTTCCACCAGGCTGCACCAGAACTTTCCTCCCTGCCACGAGCACTGAGGTGGATTCTGAAGTGCTGAGTGGAAGAACGAGAAGCAAGTATTGCTTTGGCTGGCAAAATAACATTGTAGCTCATTTGTCATTAATAAGGGCCTATCAAACTTTTATTCCAAATTCCCCATTGCCCATAGCATAAATGATAAAAATTTTTCCCCATGAAAATAATGAGAAAATTCGTATTGGTCCTAATCTGATGTGGGGAAGAAAAGCTGCAATTCCCACTAATGCTGGTGGAAATTGTTAGAGGTCACAGTAGTCACTATCACTGCATTAAATATGAGCACTGATGCTGCTTTTGCAGCAATAAATACTGACGTTTGCAATGCCACAGGTTGTGTGGTCAGTGAAATTTAATGTGCTCAGCAGAGTTCCCCAAAGGTGAATGACAGAATCCAAGCCTTCTCTTTCTGGTGATTTAGAAAACCAGTCTTGCTCTGCTGCTGTAGCTGTTGGCTTTCAAGGCTTTCACTACCTGCAGAGAAATCATGTTTGACACAATGCTGTAGTTATTGAGAACAATAGTTCTATTACACAGTGCACCTAATATATCAAACTGCACATTCCCCTGGATGCAGACAAGATAATTTTTAAATCTTTTTCTGAGTCATAGAGGACAGCTATACCATTGGTAGAGACCACCAGAATTATTTACAGCAGACAGGGCAAAAAATAATGGAATAGAACTTGTTTACATATCAGACATTAAATTTTTTTGCAGTAGGTAAGCTACTCTATGATTTTAGTACAGTTGAAACAGCTGGTACCTGCTGATGGTAGTGACAGGATGCTGTAAAAAAAAATCCTCTAGTTTTGATCCAATTTTCTCTCATTCCTAAAAGCACTCTCTGCTCTGGCATAAATGTGCTCTGGTTTTGCCATTATTCTCCTATATGAACCTCGTATACCAGTTTTTTGTATAGCTCTGTTTTTTAGGGGAGAAGCCCAGTTCAAGTTAGATGATACTGTACAAGCCAAACATGAAAAGCCTCATTGATGGTGACTTAATTCATGCTGCCATCTGCATAATTCTGATTTCTCTGACTGTCCCTTCTCCTCCTCTAAGGTGAGGTGGGAAGACTGTGTAACATAGCAAAATATCCTCATCCACAGGGAAATTTCTTTCATCAAAATGTTGGATTTTAGGAAATATTTAAATTCTAATTTCTGCTGCTGGAACAAAAGAAAATCTGTTATCTGTGCCCCAGACTGGAATTCACATGAGGATTATTTGGGGTGAGGGTGGGCATTGGTGGGGTTGGCACACAATCTAAATCAGGCTCAAGGGAGAGTGGCACCATCACTCTTTCCCTCAGAAGACCTGGGTTTCTCAAATCAAGAAATGCAGTGTGTGTCTAGTAAATTACAGATTTATTAAGAATTCCCCTGAGAATGCTCAGAACGAGATGAGAATTAATTCATTATTCATTAGCAGAGCTGCTTAGACTGGAGAAGTGTTTGTGGTCTGTATTAATGTGTGAAGGGATTGCAGGGTTAAACAAAGCTGCCAAATCTCTGCCATCAGGGCATCCTCACCTGTCTGCCTTCAGCTTCCTGCAGTTACCTGCAGGTAACTGTACCCCAGCTGCTCCAAGCTCTTTGCTGATATCTTGTGTTTTAAATGCCCTGCCGGGTCGTTTTCTGCAAAGAACAAAACCTCCTTTTCTGCTTTGCTGGCCGTGTGCTGTCACAGCACACAGACACCTGAAACTGGGTAAAATTCCAGAGCTCAGGGCTTTGTTTCGTGTGCCCCTTACAGCAGCTCCTCCTTGCTGAGGCTTTTGTGCTGCATAAGGCACCTCCTACGGTGCTGGAAGCATCTGTTGTCTGGTTTTAATGGTATTTTTCACAACACCCCTGTAAGCAGCCTTCTGCCTGGAGCCCTTCTTTCTGCTCCCTGCTTTCACCACGGGCTGTCTCTTGCTAAAGTGGAATAATCTGCTTGTCAAAGCCACACTGAACACTCTGAGATAGTTACTGTGAGTTTGCAGCCCCCTTGCAGGCGCCTAAATGGTTGCCTCTTGTGACCATATATATCTGTATCTAGGTATATATATTTTTCACAATAGGTTCAGGGTCCTCTCTCTTTCCTTTTTGAGTGAAATATTTCTGAGGTGTCGTCATCTCTGTTATTTCTTTAATTTGCCACTGCTGGGGGTTTATCACTTCTATAGCAATGTCTCATTTTACCCATATAGCAAAAAGCTGGGGTTTTTTTGTTGGTTTTTTTTTTTTTTTTCCCAAAAGAAAAGGAGAAAAACCCTTCAGTTTTCAGGAAACTTTGGATACTGCCCCCTTGCCCTTTGTTGTTTGCCAGTGGAGAGAGATTCTTAGATCATTTTAGCCCAACACTCTCCCATTTGGATTTCCAGCCCCTCCATTTCTAGGAATACACTCTCTTATTTGGATTTCCAGCCCCTTCATTTCTAGGAATATGTTGTTGCCTTTGTGCAATTGTTCTGGCTTTTTCTGGTCTCCTGTCTTTCCCTAGGGTTTAATAAAACCTAATATTTTCTCAGCTTCTTGAATGCCCTCAACAAACACTTTTACAGCACAGGGGTATAATAATAATTTTCAATGCTTTTCCAGTCCTTTTATATCTTTCCAGCAGTAAATGGACACAGTCTTGTGAGAATGCTTATATGGAGTTAAGTTTCTTGAAACCTATTTTGATCCAAAAGTAGGAGATCCTTTGGCTGGATCTGGTTTTCCCAGGCTCTGTGAACACCTGGTGTCTCTCAGACCTAAATTCTGTGACCATTTAATGTGCTTAATTCCACAAATTAATTTCACTGGGACTGTCCCTGTGTAACTTTTGATGAATCAAAACGTTTTTGATGCTGTGTCCTTCATGGAAATCCTCTCTGCCATGGGGTCATCTAGAAATGTCTTTAAGGAGAGGCTCTGTTCAAGGTGTGCTGCAGGACAGACACCTGAGGAGAGTCTGTCCTGTGTTCCCTGAGGAGCAGGGGTGGATCTATTGGCTCACCTGGGGATATGGGTTTCTGTGCTGCCCAGAGTTATGACCAATAATTCACTAGAGTGGGAGGGATGTGTGAGGATTTCTGCTGCAGGAAACTCCTGCCCAGGGCAGGATGCTTGACAGATCTTAGAATCACAGAATGGCAGAATGCTTTGGGTTGGAAAGGACCCTAAAGATCATCCAGTGCCAACCCCTGCTGAAAGGTAACAATTTCCCACTTTATACATGGAAGGGAGATCCCTGCCTTTTTGTGGTTTATTATGGGAGTGACAAGCAAGTCCCCTGAGCACTTGGAGGAGGCTGGTTCAACCCTCCATCCTTGAGCATTGAGTGAAAAATCTGACCCACGTGTCTTTGTTATCTTCTGACCTTGGGATAGCTTTATGTAGATTATTTAGGTTGGCTTTCTTATTTTTTTCCTTTTTTTTTTTTT
>VWZU01001232.1:19130-83740 GCA_013397095.1 Sterrhoptilus dennistouni
TTTTTTTCTCTTATGAGGGGAGTGCATGCTAAAGAAGAGGAGAAAGAAAATGTAAATCCAAACACGGATCTCCACAGTGCATTTGGAACAAGTTGAGTGCTGCCTATGAATTAAAACCAGTGTTTGGATTTCTCCTTCTCGTGCCTTTACAAGCTGTGGCTGTGTACACATGCACGGCCACTGCAGCCTCAGAATCACAGTGGATCACTTTAAAGATTAAACTATTACTTTCTGAATTAAATCTGACATGAAAATATGCCATCTTCTGGGGCTGCTTTCAGTCATCCCTCAGCATTAAAACCTTAAAGTTAGCAAGTTTTTTCAAGTGTGCAAGCAATTCTCTTTCTTCTTTGGATGCTGTTTAAAGTGGGTGCTTAACTTTTGCAGCATGGGAGAGGTCTTGTCTCATTATTTTTTAGCCCATTTCTGTATCACACACACAGTTAAAAAATAAAAAAAGGGCCACAGAAAATTGATGAATAGCTTATTTTCTCCAAATCCATCCCTTGAGTTTCTGGAGGTGTTCACTTCTGTACCAATGGCAGATATTGAGCTCTTGCCTTCTCTGTAAAAGTGGGATTATGATTATTACAGGGAAATGACAGTTAGCTGATGAATAGGTAACTTTATCAAGATTGTTTTCATCATGCTGCTATGATGTGGAATAATCTGTAATTAGAAAGCTGTGTTGAAGTTTTTGTAGTCTGGAATCGTTCCACATCTTCTCTGACAGGCAGGTTTATTAATGTCTTAATTTCAGTTTTGTGTTTGCCCCTTACTAAATCTCTGCCTTGCTGTGCAGTACTGCGTATGATCATTTGTTGTGTTCTCCTTGTCAGTTAGGAGATGACCAAAGACAGGAGTGTGAATTCAGTAAACTTCAGAACTATGAGAAGGTTAAAATCTTTTATCTCCAATTAGATACATTTTGGAATCCCTTTGAAACTTTAGTAACAGGAGATGTATTTTTTTATTATTTTATTTTTAAAATGTCTGAATCTTGATGAATATTATGAAACAAAGGTTAAAATTTATTATCTATTGCATGTTTAATGTCCTCAGCAGCAGTGAAAGATTTAAATGTATTTTAGCATCTCAACTGTCACCATCATCTATCCTACCCAGAGACTTCAGATTTCCTTGGGCAATCATTTGAGATTCTTTGCAAGATTAGGAAAGCAATGCTTTTTCTTGGCTCACATACAAATCTGTTCCTAAAATTTTACTTTTTTAAAAAACATGGCATCTGGAAACTTGTTTTTATAACAGATACTGGACTAGGGCTCCTGTAAAGGCCACAGCAGAGTGGGAACCCAAAATTTCTCTCCAGTTGCTCTCAACCATTGGACAGGGGCTCCTGCTGGGTGGCAGATCCCTCTCCTGGCACCTTGCTTCCTTCTGGGGGCTGTGCTGCTCCCTTCCCACTCTCCAACAGTAGATGGGGATGCTCCATTGACAGAACAGAGCCTCTCTGCTGCCTCAGAATGCGATGAAGAATTAATTGTGCAGTTGTTTAGACTTCAGACAGAAATGCAAGTCCCCATCCCAAAGACTCTGATGCTTATCAAGCAACGTACCAGAATATCTGAGCTCTGCTCTGTGTGTACTGTGAGGCAGAAACATGACAATTTAGAAATTGCAGACTGAAGAAACCCTCGCCTTTTTTGTGTGTTTGTTTTTGACTTGCATTATTGTGCCTGAAGGAATTGTGTGGTGGGTAGTGGCCTTGGCAGCTGACTACAGGAGCTGGGAAGCTGCACTTTTCCCAGGGAATGTCACCATACATTTTTCAGTGCCACCTGTCTCATTTGTAGCAGTGATTGCTGTCTTCTTGCTGGATATCCTGGAGGAGGGAGTGACTGGCATCACAGCCCTTTTCCCACTTCAGGCATAATGAACTCCTACTCATTGTGACAGGCAGAGCTGAGATGGGGATCACAGGGAGGGGCAGAGTTTAAATGGTGAAAAGTAGTCGAGGATGTGGATGTGACTGTGGAGGGTATTCAGCTCTATAACTGGTGTTCACAGACTAAGCTGAAAAATTTCTTGAGCGTGATTCTGGTGTAGTTGGTGCTGCTGCTGACAGGAACCTCGGTGGATATGAGGAACACCTTGGGCTCGCAGTAGCCAACCTCTCCATCAGGCAGCAATGGGGTCTGACAGACTTGAAATCATCTTCTGTGTTAGGGTTTGCCCCAGGCCCTGAGCCCTGAGTTGCTCTCTTGCTTTTCACATGCCCTGGATCCTGAGCCTCTGCACCAGAGCAGCATCATTTGGTCTTTGCTGATACAGAAATTCATTTATCTTTTCATGTCCTGCTGTGCAGAGCAATAAGGGCTTCAAGCAGGCAGGGCTTCTGATTTCTGGAAAATAAGCTAACAAACCCCACTTTGCAAGATTACCATTTCCTCTTACTATTTTTGGATGTGTTTATTTTAAAACCCTGAAATTAATCTCAGGAATGCCAAGCAGCACTTAAAAGGAGGAGGGGTAATGGGGCCTGGGGAGGAGGGAACTAGAGGAGAGCTTATGTCACTGAGTTTTCTTCATGTAATTGAGTTTGTTCTTTAATCACAAAAAACAGTCATTTGGTTCTGAAATAACTGTCATTGCAGTACACCCTTCTCTTTTCTGATTCCTGCCATTTTTTGGCAAACACTGCATACAATACAAAGGGCCTTTGCAGAGTTATTAATCATGTTTGGCAGACAGGCTGCACTAATCTACTGTCTGGAAGCAGGGAAAGTACTAACTTGTGTGCTTTGAGATGCAGTGATTAAAGCTCTTTATACCTTTGTTGCTGCAATGAGAACTGCAGGAAAAAGCTGGATGACCACAGGAAAAACACAGTTACTCAGCCCTTCCCTCCCTCCTGATAATCTGTACTGTGCTGGGACCAGGGGTATTTAATGTCCCTCTCAACCATCAAAGTGTCAAAATGGTCTCTGTTTTATGGGATACAGTTGGTGCAAAGCACTGGGGAAGTGGTGGCTGTGGTGGTGTAACAAATTTCACAGCAGGTGGTGGATTTATGCACCTTGCCTAAGGGACATGGTGATTTAGGAACTGGGAGAGAGTAAGAACTCTCCTGGCCTGATTCCCATCAGGAATTCTGGAACAAGGTTCCCTGTTGAAGGCAAATAACTTGATGGCAAAGGGATCAAAGCCTCTCCAGCCCAGTGGTCACATCATTCATGTCTACATTTGGAATGTGTCAGGCATGGAAAAGTGATGCCAGTAGTTCAGAACTTGGAGCCAGCAGAAAATGACTGCACATGTGTGCTGTACTCCATCAGTCAGGTCTCCACAGATGCCAGGGTAGCAATTCAAGTGCAGATAAAGTCATTCTTTGGCCCTGAATACCTTCAAGTTCCAGCTGTACCTGAAGTTAAAGCACAGATATGCATCAACTATTCTGCATCTGACAAAAGGCCCCTTCCTGTGCAGGAGAAGCTAACTGCCAGCTCTGAAAAGAACTGCAGTGTCTCTGTTCTGGGTGCAGATTTTAGGACTAATTCTGTGACCCAGCTTGCAGGGAATAGAAGCCAGATCTGTGTTTACAGATGGATTCTTTATGGCAGAAAGACCTGTGGACATTTTTCACTTCACAGATGACCAGCATATGGATGCTATGTAGGTGACACACAGCAGGATAGTGGGACAGGATGCTCTTGGACAGCAATAGGATGATCCATCCTTCAGTTGTTTATTTTCCTTCACTCCCTTTTTATTCACATACAGTGCCATGCTTCTGTTAGGCACCTCCTGAGCAGGTGGATTTTAAATGAAGTTTTCCTATTGCCAAATAATTGAAGTGAAAGCTAATGGGTGTATCACTTCTCGTTTAGTGGACAAGGTGGTCTAGGTCAAGGAGCTTCTGACTGAGTGTTTGGCTTCTTACCAATGGCAAAGAGTTTCTTAAAGAGTGTTGGCAGTTATTTTTTGACACCTCTTAATACAGTAAGAAATGGCATAGGCAGGAGACTGGTTTTCATGGACTTTGTATACAATGGCTTTAAACTGTATTAATTTACTGTCCTGAAATCCTAATAGGACAGTAATGACTCAGTGATCTGCAGTGAAACTCGAAAGAGATTAAATTCTCTTTTCTGCTGTACATGATGACATTGCTAGTTGCATCACACAGTACAAAACTAGATCTGAGGTAGCTCTTGAATTTGGTGTAGAACACAGTGAAAGTAGTGTATAAGAGAGGTATAGAGGTCCAGTCTTAATCTTAGTAGCTGAAAAACCTCTGTAACAGCTAATTATTTTAATGGCAAAGAAATTTCAAGTAAGAAATTATTTAATGAAAACAAAAATTATTGATGAAATCATATTGATTTAATTTTCCTGCTAAAGATTTCTAAGAGTTTTGGAATCTATTTTGTTTGTATTTCAGATTTCTCTGGGATAGATTTATTATTTCCTTTAGTTTTCTCTAGTCTCTGTTTTATCCATTTGTTCTCCAAGTTCTTTGTTTGTATGTTCCTATCCTATTAAACCTGATGGGAAGATTCTATTTTGAGCCAAAAAAATCATTATTTGCAACTTCTGTATCTTCCCCCTCTTTCTTTAGAAGTGGTCTAGGTTCTATAGATCAGGGTAGGAAGACATTCCCTAATTCTGATTTGATTCTTTTTTTCTTTTAATTTTTTTTTCAGTGTTAAAGTTAATTTTTTCATCTCTGCCTCCCTGTTATCCAGAGTATCATAAAGTGTGATTGGTGATTTGCATGCCAGCCACTAGATTAAAATTTTCAATTGCTGAGCATTGGTCTTGGATTTATTGGTATTATTGCCCAGACTGGAATTTTTTTTCCCCTAAGTAAATAATCTCCTGCACCACTGAAAATGTTGAACACACCAGCAAAGTTCATCCTCCTTTAGAGCACCAAGGGGGGCTGCACAGGTGCTTGTGGATGCCATCCCACCCTCCATTCCCAGGCATCCCTGGGACACTGGGATGCATCAGAGTCTCAGGTTGCAATATAAGATGTAACCAAAAGTGTTCTATTACCAGCTGTTAAAACCAGCTGGGGCAGTGTTCTTTATCTCTTCCACAGCCCATCCTCCCTCCAGGGGATCTCTGCTGTTAATGGGCCATCGAGGCTCACTGCAGGGCTGATACAATTCCATCATCTCATGGGGAGATGCTCCACCCAGGGGGAGGAGCCCAGCATTCCTACCTGGATAAAAGCTGAGGTTCAGAACAGCAGGACAACTTGTTTGCACTGGATTCCCAGAGGAGGACCAGGCCCATCTCACCACCACTGGACCTTCGGAGGAAAACTACACCCTTCTACAGGATCATCTCTGCTTCGACAGAACCACATCTGTCACTGCAGGAGGACTTGATTGGACTGCTACCAACACCCTGACCAACAATAGGGTGCCAGGTCATGTTCTGACTCTGTCAGTGTTTTCTACTTGTTTGTTTGGGTTTTTGTACTACTACATTTTCATTTTAATATTCCTAGTAAAGAACTGTTATTCCTATTCCCACATCTTTGTCTGAGAGCCCCTTAATTTCAAAATTATAATAATTTGGAGGGAGGGGATTTACATTCTCCATTTCAAGGGGGGCTCCTGCTTTCCTTAGCAGACACCAGTCTTTCCAAACCAGGACAATCAGCAGGGCCACAGTGGTGCTGGAATCCTGCAGGAGCAGACACTGCTGATTCCCAGGGTTTCATTTATTGGATGGGATAATGTCAGCACTGCTTTTCCAACATTGCTGCAGCTTTATCTTGGGTGAGCTGTCTCCAGATAGTCTGACACCTTGCTCTGAATTTTAAGATGAAATTGTGGGGGTCATCTCTAAATGCTGAAGTGTGTGTTTCTGTGTATTTTGGTGAAGAAAATACAAGTATTCACCAATCCCATTTTCATGGAATAGGGGGGAAAGTGAGAGGGATTAAAATGGTTTTCCTGTGCCTTACTCTGCACCTTTTCTAGTGATGATCTGCACACCTTTCCATAAGGTTTAGGAATAAAAATGTTCTTTGGTTCCCCAAACTTTGGATGTTTCCCCAGTGGGGTAAATGCTTGTGTCTGAGGGTGAGGAAGAGGGGAAGCAAATAGTTCACGAAGTCCTCATTTAAGGCTCAACAAGCTGAACCTAGAGAGTTCAAGAAAGTATAAGCACCATCTTAACAACCATACGAAGTTAAATTTTGTCTGTTTCCTTAATCAAACAAACCAGAGGAATTGGAGTATATGGACAGAAAGCATAACTAATGCAGGCATCTCTCCCTCTTAAGAGAGGGTAAGTTTCATACTAAATCCTGTTTTTTACTGTCCTGAAATTGTGCTACTAATTCAATATTTTTCACTGCTGCTGCACTTTTGTGACAGCATGTCTTAAACTGCAGTCCTGAGCTGTTAAATTCTTCTAGCCAATATATTTATATTTTCATTTTATAGAGTATTTCTATAACATGTTGAAGCAGCAATAGCTTCACCTGCCTGGAACTTCTAAACTCGAAAAGATGAAGGTTGTAGCTGGCATTCCCTGATGAGGAGAGGTGCTTTGAAGAGAGGTGAACGGAGACTTGAAGGATTCTTCTCATCCTGGATATATCCAAGCCAGGTAGAAGATACTCAACAGTGAACTCTACAGCAGGGACCTCCACATGGATAAAATTGTATGGCTAAAGTAACACCATGGAGCCTACTCTCCATCTGGCTTCTTACTCTGGTAAAAGAACCCTACATTTAAGAGGGGAGTAGCTATTTTCAGATGGTCCCTCTGCCAAATTTTTTTTCTCTGAGCACCATCTGAGCCACAGACATGAGTTTGGAGAGGAGAAAACGGATTTACAAACTGCTGGCTGTACACACTAAGGGTTTGTGGTGATTAGTTACATCCCCATTGCTGGGAATTGTCTTGCTGCATCCATAACTCACAGTGTGCTGTGGCTGGGATCTGAATGCTTTGATACCATAGTGCTTTGATTAATCAGGAGTGTATCTATTCACACAGAAAGCTGCCACTGTGCCTCTTGTCTTGCTCTCCAGATATGACGCAGAGATATTTAATGTCCCTCTCAATCAATTTAGTTGCTGAAATAATAGAAGAACTTTGCTTTTGGTTATTTGATGTCTACAACTATTTTTGGTCCTGTACCTTTATCAACAAACGTTGGCTTCCACATGCAAATCAGATCATTGCCTGAGCAAATAATGACTGAGAGTCCAAATTCTGTTGTTTGCACAAACACCACTTGAAATGTGAAAAAATTTAGAATTGTATAATGTACAACTGAGCCTTGTCTCAGGCACTCGAGTGGAAGAAATCAAATTCTGAGAGGCACCACCACGTAGAAAGAGACTTCTAATTTCTAGTATGACTCACTCTGGTATCCTCCATGATAATCTTTCCTGTCTGCTAAATTAGCACACGGGTGATGTTCGTTAAGTCATGGTGTCTCAAAGACTCTGCAACTGGCTTCCAAGAAAAACTAATTTTAGCTCAGACATTTCTGAAGACTTGGAAGAGGTCTCCTGGTTCATCAGGTCTTTCTTACCATCTTCCAGCCAAAATCTGTCTTGGATGAAATTCGAATTTCCCTTCACCTCTGTTCTTACTGGAAGATTTTCTAGAAGATCTCTGCTCTTTTTTTTTTTTCCCCACACACATTGAATATATCTTTATTGTAATGCAATCAGAGAAAAGTACAGTTTCAAGGTGTTGTATCTAATTGTCAGTTTATTTTGCATGTAAATTCCAGTATTTCAAAGAGTGCAATTAAATATTCTGAGTATCATTTAAAATATTTACAATTCTCTTAGCCAGATAAGACACAATATTTTTAGTTGAAGATATTCCCCAGACATCTGCTTTTTTCTAGCCCATATGGTGGAATGTGTGCCACATCTCATCTGTACGTTATGCTGTACAATTGCTGCCAAAAAGAATTCTAAGCTACTATCTGAAGCAAAGCTACTCAGTAATCTGGCAAAAACCCTTTCCAGTGCTCTGTCTTTCGTAATCTCTGAGCAACCAGACACCAGTGTCATATTCTGCCCCTTTTTTGAAATGATGTTGGAATATGATGGAATCGTTAGTGGTGTGCTGGCTTAGTCCAAGACCCCCTTGAACAAGAGATTATTCACAGTCCTCCAGCTGATCTGTATCTGTTCCACCAAAGACCTTCCACCAACGGACTTTTTTTTTTCTCTGGTCTTGTTACCATAATCTAAAGGCTGCAGTGAAACTCCTGGTTACTACCTAGAAATTAAATAACAGCAGAAATGTGTACTGGGTCTGTTTTGTTGCTAGAGCTACGGTCTTCATACTGGATTCAGATTTTCTCTGCTGTGTTTTGGGGAAGCAAAGTTTGGTTTAGGATATTCTCCAATTGAACTGTGATTTATAAACTATATAAAATGTGATTTATAAACTATATTCTGGTATTTCAGCTAGATTTAAATGACAGAGAAAAAGAGAGAGAGAGAGGGAGAGAGAGAGGGGAAATCATAGAATCTTAAGAACCATCTAGTCCCAACACCCCTGCATGGGCAGGGGCAACTTCCACCAGACCAGGGTGTTCCAAGCCTCATCCAGCCTCGCCTTGGACACTGCCAGGGATGGGGCCGCCACAGCTCCTCTGGGCACCCTGTGCCAGGGCCTCAGCACCCTCACAGTAAAAAATTTCTTCCTAATATCTGACCTAAATTTCTCCTCTTTCATTTTGTGCCCAATACTCCTTATCCTATTACTACAATCCCTTCCAGGGTCCCTCTCTGGCTTCCCTGCAGCCCCCTCAGATACTGGAGGGTGCTGTGAGGTCTCCACACAACCTTCTCTTTTCCAGGCTGAGCAGCCCCAACTTTCTCAGGGAGAGATTTCATAGGGGAGTTGCTCCAATCATCTTATCAACTTTGTGGCCTCCTCTGGACTTGCTCCAATGGTTCCATGTCCTTCTCGTGTTGGGGACACCAGAATGTCCCAGCCTGTTCTTCATCCACCAAGTAGTCCATCTATGAAATTCATGTCTCTCCAGTTTGGAGACAAGCATGTCATGCAGGACAGTATCATATATATTTATATATATACACATATATATATTTGAAATCCTTGTATATGGATTTGACACCAAGAATAAACACAGTTAAGATTCTGAAATTTGATTAGAGCCTACTGACATCCCAGGTTCATATCCCAAGTGTTGGTGGCCTTTTGCTCATGCCAGAGTTGGAAGTGTGTAAGAGTGGATGTACATTTCAGTGAGAGCCAAAATTGCCTAAGTCATTGTGCTTTGAAACTTCTGTACTACAAAGTCTGTTCTGCAGCCACAGGAGTCCCTGAGATTCTCATTTGAGCTGTGTCACCTCTCTGTGCTCTCTGGAACATTTTGACCAGCTGTATGGTGTGTGCATCAAATGAAGGGGTTCCACTTTTACACCAGTGTATGTTGTTATTATGTTAATCACCCAATACAGGCATCTGGTTGAGTTTAAAATCACTGCTGAAAAAGTTTCTGTACCTGGTGCTCAAAAAGATGTCTTCTTATAAGTCTCTTCTTTCTCCTTTATTAATGATGTCAGCTTCTTCAACATCCCTATGGAGTTAGCTCCAGTTCCTGGACAATTCATATAGAAAGACAGGTAGGATATTAGCTCAATAAACCCATTTTTGCTGTACTGCTTATCAGCCAGGGTCTACATAGTTTCATGCATTTATTCTGGAGGCAGATGTTTGCATGCAGTCTTCTTACTGCAAATGATATTTT
Source organism: Sterrhoptilus dennistouni (assembly GCA_013397095.1). Classification (NCBI taxonomy): domain Eukaryota; kingdom Metazoa; phylum Chordata; class Aves; order Passeriformes; family Zosteropidae; genus Sterrhoptilus; species Sterrhoptilus dennistouni. The sequence continues at coordinate 28,867 of VWZU01001232.1, forward strand.
CCTGATCTGCTGTCTAATCCAAACATGATATCTGCAGCAGAAATATTGCAGGGAAGAGGAATCAAGCTTTTTAACAAGGTGGGCAATGTAGAAGATTCTCTCTATTCTCATGTCCTGATCTTGAAAGGGGTGAAAGGAAAACACCATCAGCCTGCTGCAACCCCATTTCAGTTTTCTGCTCACCTTGCCCCTTTCCATTTGATGAGTTGCCTGTTCCTTTCCCACCACTGAGAGAGAGGTGTGAATTGCTCTTAAATTTTGTTTCAGTCCTGCAAGTAAATCCTGTTGCTGGATCCTCTCAGTTTAGCTGTTCTCTGTTGCAGACTTTATAGAGTGTCTTTCGATTATTGTCCCTATTACCCATCTGTGACATTTACTTTCTCTTGCTATGATTCTTGTCCCTTCCCACTCTCAGCAGAGGTGGGTGGTGGGGAATAATTGCACCCCTTTTTATTTAGGTTTTGGTGCCTTTCACCAGAATTTTTATAGACCTCTTGATATTCTGAGGACCTGTCTTTGCCTTTCCCAAGTGTATAATTATTCTTGTTATCTCTAATTAATATGTGCACGTAGATATATCAAATTAATTCCTTCTCTTTCCTCACCTTATTATAGCTCTGCAATAGGGGCAGTTTTGTTATTCTTTCTCTGATGAAGTTCCTGGGGGTAGTGGTGTATCTCTTACAGGCCAAGAAACATTAAAAACCCTCTAATTACGACCTTTCTTCTTGCTGCACCGAAAACTGAGGTGCTTCAGAAACAGCACATCATCCATCCATCCATCCCACTCCTTGTTTTCCCATTGGGACATGATGGAGTGAGGCCCTGATGTGTTTGGGGTTTCTCCATTATTGTTTAAGAGAGAGCTTGTGCTGGGGGGAGGGTTTGCTGCTTTTTGGAAGGGTTGCCACCCCATTAGAGAGCCCTGGTCAGAAGGGTTGGATGGCAGGTTGCAGTGAGATGTTATTCCACCAAAAGCTGGCTAAGAGAATCAAAGAGAAATAATAACCTTTCAACTCTACTTTTCTTGAGAGGTAAGTTATGTTCACTCAGTGTATTCAGAGTGTGATTAAGACCCCTGTGGTTTTAGAGAACAAACCAGATAAATACATATCATAGAATGATGGAATGGTTTGGGTTGAAAGGGACCTCAAAGACCACTTAGTTCCAGCTGCTCTGTCTTGGGCAGGGTCACCTTCCACTAGACCAGGTTATGTATAAATGTATATCAGGCCTGAGTTCAAGGAGGCATTTGCAGTGTTGTGTTTTAGGGGACAGCCTGTGTTCATTCTGAGCAGGGTTAAACAACAATAGATCACAGAGGTCAGTGCGCATTAAAAAGCACAAAACAGTGCAGATTCCAGGAATGTGTGTGTCTGCATTTTTGTGTCTTGTTGGCAGACAAAGGAGCTGGACTGCACAAATGTTTCTGTTGTATCTATTTTGTTCCCCTTTACAGTTCTCCACGGGGTGTCGGGGAAGCTGCTGGTGAACAGCTCCAAGTGCTGCTGTTGCTGGGAGGGGATTCTGCTTTCCTCTCCCACTACAGAGAGGCAGCAGCACTCACCTGTGGGCACAGGCACTGGCCACAGAGGAGCATCCACAGCCTGGCTATCGAGTACCAACTAAAAACCTGACTCAATGTAACCCAGCATGGGCACAGAGGGCAGAAATCACAGGTGAGGAGCAAAAGGACAAAAGATGTTTAAGTAGCCTCTTATGCGAACAACGCAAAAGCCTTTCACTTGCCTATATTAATCTTGGAGAAATTAGCATTTAATTTCTATAATTAGCCTTTCATGCACTCCAAGGAAGCGAGCATACACTTAGACACTCATTCCTGTTCCTTTTAAATCTTGAAGGCTTTGCCACTCGGTTGCCAAGGGGAAGCAAAGATTGGAGTTGGAGAGGAACAAAAAGCAGAACTTGCTCCCAGGTGTTGGTGAATCATCAGGGAATGGAGGTTTTTAATAATGTCTAAGGGAAGGCATAGGGGAAGTGTGTGGGTGTAAATTGAGTTTTCCTGAAAGGTGCAGAGCTGACAGTTCAGGGGCTGCTGTCCAGTGAGTGCAGAGGGCCAGAGGAGACAGGGCTGGTGCTGTGTCCTCTCTGCCTGAGTCACCACCTGGACAGGATGGTCCTGAGCATCAGACCAGCACCCTCAGTGTTCCTTTGGGAAATGATGGCCTGCTCAGCACAGAGTAGTTTTTTTTAAGAAAAGAAAAATGCCACAAAGGCATGAAGTCTTAAGTCTTAAGAAAATTGATTGAGGTTTTCAATTTCCTTAATTTTAAAACCAGGAAGATCCTATGTGGAGCAGTAAGCTAATGAATAAAAAGATGAGAATTGGAAGGAATTCTCCCACATGTGTTGATGATAACTGAGTCTGTGGAATAAACCTAGGGACTTTCATGCCATGAATTTCCAAAGTCAGTACTGTTTCTTAAATGTATATTTCAATATTTGCACCATAAATCTGATCCTGAGAGTTGCATTTTTAGTCCTGTGGCTGAAATTCCCCCGTCAGCAACTGATGCAGATCAAATGTTGAATTTCAAATATGTGCAGCAATCCACAGATCAAAGATTGTGCATGGAAACCTTAGCAAACAGCTAAGAAAAAAAATCCTGTATTCTACTTGTAGGTAGCTGGCAAACAAGAAGAGCTGCGGGGTGGAGAATGACTGGAGCAGTTTACTATGAAATATCTACTGGAATGTAGTTTGTCATCTGTGGCTGAGCATTATAAAGTGCTGCTGCAGCTCTGCCAATAAAATACTGATAGTGGAATTGCTGCCCAGCTGGAGCTTTCTCAGAAAACAGATATAATTATTTAGATTCTGTAGTCTTTGGACATTGATCATGGCAACAAAGACATCCCACAGTTATTAGGTGCCAGGTGATCTATGTTACTGTTCTGTGAGGGGTTCACACTTTCCTGCTGTTCTCTCAGCAGCTCCTGCCATCAGCCTGGGATGTGTTGAATGATTTTGTTCCAGATCAGAAGAGCTGAGCTGACTTGAGCCCTTGCCAGGGGTTGGATGCATCACCTTCCAAGCAGTGTTCAGCCACCACTGCAGCCTCTTGCTCCATGCACTGTGCCATGCAGGCTCTTTTCCTCAGCCAGGGGTTTTCCTTCCATCTACTCAGTCCCTTTTTTGTGGATGCTGTGGCTTGATCCAGCTGCTGGTAGCACCCAACACTTCCTGGGGTACCTTCTCTGCATCAACCTCCCCAGAGAAAAGATTGAAGGAAGATGAGAATGGTTAATGAGGAGAATTGAACCTCTAGTGCTACTGCAAATCAAATAATCAAGTAAGATAAAGGACAACAGGCAAATGAGAAGTTTTCAGGATGGTCCTCTCTTCCTCAACCACTAACAATAAAAAAATATAGTGGATATTCTATATTCTATTGATTGTGCCAGACCATCACTTGGAGATGGAAATGGTATCCTTTCATCTAGAAGGGACTATAAGAATTAAACAGTAGCCAAATGTCAGCTTGGTTAGTCAATAATATTGCCTCTGACTTTCTCCTGATGCTCAAATACTGTGAAACTTTGCCGAGGAGATTATTTTCTGCCCTGTTTGTTTGGGGATTTTGGAGCCTTGTTCTTTCACTTGCACACAGTGGATGACCTTGTCTTTGTCCTTCTGTTCTGCAGCAGACAAACTTCACAGCTTTTAATACCTGTTAGGGTTTTAGTGTGGTGTGCAAGCTTTCCTCTTGTGGTATAACTGCTATAAAAAGTGTCTTCCATTTTGAAATATTCTGTTAGATTAAGGTTTTAAAAACAGAAATTTACTTTCTTCTCCTTTTAATATTTCTTGGTATGAGTTCCTCACCCCACTGCTCCTCTTCATTGAATCAAGACTCCACTGAATATGTTGCTGGTATTTCATCTTGGTTCTCTGAACATCATTACTGAGTGTGATGCAAGCTCCAGAAGGTTGTTGATTATTTTTATTACTGTCTTGAAGCTCATCACTGAGCTGCCTGGCTCAGAGCTGGAAATGGAGCCGTTCCTTATGAAAACTTTTCAGGAGGGAGAGATGTAAGAGCGGAGTCATTCCTCCACATTCTAATATCAGAGATGAGGAGCTGTTTGTCTTGCTTGCTCCTGCTCCCAACAGTCCTGCATATTTTGGATGAGTAAGTAATTTGGGACTAGAAAGGTTATCTGTTAATTCCATCTGAAGTCAATGAGGTCGACTGAAACTGTATAATCCAGAAACACTGAAAATACAAGAAAAGCACCAGGAAGTTACTGGTGCTTGACAGTTCTTTGGTTTTGTTTTTGTTATCCCCTGCAAACAAACACAAAGCTTGATGATTCAGTGCATCTGCAGTTTCAGAGAAATATATTGGAGATTAGAAAGGGAAAACAACATTATACTGCTATGCAAAGCCTGCAGCAGGCAAGAATCTATTCTCACACTTTCTGTAGGACATAAAGAGGTAAAAACTAAGCAATACCTCATCACCTTGGATGAATTTCTTTTATTTGAGAACATGGGTCCATTCAACAACAGGAAGGCCTATTTTAAGTTCATTATGCTAAAGTTATAAAAAAAAAAGGGTTAATTGCAAAACATTTTATTCATTTCTGTCTGTGACTCCTCCTAGAAAACCTAGGAATAGATTATCTAGAGAATGTGACTGGTATTTTGCTTGCTTCTTTCTTCCTTTGCCTTTTAAAAGCAGAGCATGTGGGTGTGTAGGAAGAATACCTTCCAGTTTCTCAGGCATTATTTCCCTCAAGATTATTATGACAATACCCTGGCAGTATTTTTGTATATGTATATATATGCACCTTGAATTGAAAACACCAACAAAACCAAAACTAAGAACAGAATCTAAAACTCGAGGCACTTGTTAAATCTGAGCTAAGTTCCCTGCTGGGTCTATGTTGGGAAGAGAAACAGTGGAGCACTGCTGGGAGGGCAGTGTGACAGTGAAGTCCCTTGGAGCTGTCACCTCCACCTGGGCAGGGCTGCAGAAGGTGTCAGGAAAGGGGAGAGCAGAGTGCAAGGAGTGCCTGCCTCTGCTTCATGCTGGGGGAAGGAGCTGCTGCTAGGAATAGTTCCAACATGCTTCCTGCAGAGCTCTGTGCTTTTAAAAGCTCTGAGAAAGCAGCACTAACTTGCAGCACAAGCAAGTTGCTGCACACTTGCTGGTTGTGTTCATGCTGTTCTGTCAAAAGGGCCCATCTGTGTCCTAAAAACCAAGCTCTCTGGCTTTCTCTGTCATGAATCCTTTGGAATAACTTCCTAGGTGCTTCTCCTGGGAAGTTCAGGATGTTCAGAGCATCCAGGAAAGGTCACATTTAGGTTCTATGGGATTTTCTTTCCTTCAGTCTTGGTCTCATTGCAGGTATTGTACCAAGCCATGTGTCTCGACCCTTGCTGCCACTGAGTACCACTGTAGCAGATCTTTAAAAAAAAAAAATGCTTCTGCCTTCTAAATTACATCTACAGACTTTATTATTATTATTATTATTATTACTATTATTACTATTATTTTTATTATTAATGTGGTGCCACCACATGCTCAATGCATGGTAACCCTGAGTGCAGTGTGGGCACAGGACCTGCTCTTGACTCCTCCATGCCATTTTTTTAGGGACTGTGAATTGGGGAGAAGTTCCTGGCAGCCACAAATCCAGCGCTGAGGGACTGCAGGGACATGATGCTGCTGCAGAGCTGCTTCAAGATTGAGGAGAGGGCCCAGTTTGTGACTTCCCCACTCATCATTTTGGGGGATTGGAGTTGTTTGCTCTTTGGCAGTGCCCAACCACTGACTGTGAACATGGATAATCTTCTTTAAAGGTGTCCCCAGGCAGAAAAGCTCTAAGGAGCCAGAACCTGTGAGCTTTTGCTGTGGTCTGTAGCAGTCTTGGAGCCAGATTACATTAATATTTGTGAATTTACTGTCTTGGACTCCTGCACAAGGGAGCTGGTTGCCTTGCTTAGCTGTGCAAGTCAGAGCCCAGAACAAAGACTTCTGGCAGAGCTGCTCTGGGAAGGAAATATGTAACAGAGAGATGAAAATATTGAATAGGTGGCTGTTGGGTTGATTGCTAAAAGCTGTTTTACAGGCTTGGGTGCTCAGGTAGAAAAGAGCCTTGACTATTTGCCTGTCCCAAGGGTAAAACTGTGGGGTCAGTGTAGTTAGAGCTAAGCTTTTTCAGCCATATAAGCTATTGCATCTGGCATTAGTGCACTGGCCCATACAGAAAAAGAACTGATTGTCATCCTGCTTTAAAATTCAGATCAATAAAAATTAAGCCCCTGCAGTAGTCTTCTCTTTTGTTTTCTTTTTTACTCTATTGGAAGGACTCAGAGGATTAATTTCTCATATCGGTTCTTTCTATTCAGGTGCAAATGAGCAGAACCAGTGAGTGCTTATGCTGAGTTCTCTATCATTTGAAGCTGAGGCATCAGGATTGGAAGTTTTTCTGGAAGTTTTGTGTTGGGACAGTCAGAAGCCTTGTGGTTATCATACCAATGATGGGGAAACTGCTAGGTCAGTCACCCAAGTTTAGGCCAGGCCAAATGGCCAAAATTTGCTTTATCTTGGGCTCTCTCCAGGCTGTAATGAGAAATCTTTTCCATCCTATCTCCCTGCTTTGATTTCAGTGGTGGATTTGTAGATCTGTAAAGGATTAAATTTGTAAAGGACCAGAAGGAGAACTACTGGCTGGCTATTCTGACCTCCTCCTCAAGTTAATAATGTTAAAGTTAATAATAAAAGTTTAACCTCCCTAAAGTCCATAATGTTTCCCAGTCAAAAAACTTACACGAACTAAGGTAAACCATTATTTTAAAAAAATAAACGAAATATTCCTGTTTTCAATTAAAAAAAATACCTAAAATGATGAATCCACCGTTTTAAAGCTCAGGAAATGAGTAGTCAGCCCAAAACCTTAATATCCTTGGGATTTAACCAGGTTTTTAAAGCTACTTTTTACAAGCCTAATTTCAAGGTTTGATAAAAAAAGCCTCACAACTCCCACCATGAAGTTCTGCTAGACTTACTATCTACTTTCAGTCTTCAAAGCATGCGTGGGTGGTGATTGATGTAGATGTATTGCAGAGTGAATATAATTGTCAAAAATGTTAAAGCTCTTCAAATTTTCTGTTTCTATAGAAAAATGGACCTACTCCTTTTCTTTGCCATGAGATGGTGAAGTTGGTGTTCAGTTGTCTTGTTTATGGAGACTGAGAATCAACACAAGTTGTTTGGTTAAGTTTGGGTCTGATTCCCACACTAAATGTGTTGTGGTTTGTTCAGGATTGGAATAATAGTGTTCCTTGCTAAAAACAAATATGGATTCATACCTTCTTCATATATGGAAGATGATTTATAGGTTACATGATTTATGATTAATATGATTTATACATTATGATTTATACATTACTCACACATCCTTTAAATTTGGTGTTTTAAATGTAACAACTAGTGCACATTTAAAATATGTAAATGCTAATTCTCCAGCAGAAATCATTACCCCATTTTTTCTGTAAGACTGAAATTTATTTTATTTATTTTTATTTTATTTATTGTCATTATTTTCCCTTACACTAAGTGGTGGAATTTTTATTCTCTACAAAGCAGTGGTATATGACACTTCATTTGAAGTGTTGCACCGTTTTTGTCACCTACTTTTATGGCTACTGAGACTTAGAGCCCTGTTTGTGGTAGGCACCCACAGACCCCTCCCAGGGACATGGTCTATGCCCTGATTACAGACAGAGCAGACAGAACCAGTGCAGAGTGAGGCAGCATGTCTGGGATCACAGAGGAGATCAAGAAGAGAGCTGGGAGCAGGAGACTGTCATCCTGCCATGCCAGGCCAGGCTGTGTCACTTCTTGTGATGTATAAATCTGAGACTTGCCAAAGAATTGAAGAGCACTCTATTAAGAAGAAGACTTTGCTGGCAAAGCAGTAAATCAGGTGGTCTCTGAGAGTGGCAGCTAAGCAACANAATTAATTATATATATATAAAATATATAATAATTAATTGTTATCAAAGTGGAAAAAAACCCCAGTTTAAATTAATATTGTTTTAACTGTTTAAATGCCGACCTTGCAGCAGTGACCATGGCAGTTTCAGAGTTACCTGCAGAGTTGTCTGGCTGCCAGCTGATGATTATTTTTCTTGCAAACCATTTTGTGCACCTATATGCAAATACTGTTTGAGAAAACTTGGAACAACACTTCACCAATTTCTCTGTGTGTCATAGGAAATATGTCAAGGCACAGAAATAGCTGCCACCAGAGCACTGCACTCATCCCTCCCTGTTTGGCTGGGGCTTGTGTGGGAAGTTAAGCTACAATAACAACAGGCTCCACCTGTGGTTATCACTGCAGCTCTTTTACCTGCAGGGACACTGATGAACTTGGAAGAGCAGCACCTTTTTGTGCTCTTTGTCTTGACCTGAATGAGTCTGTACAACTAATCAGCAAATTACCACAGCTTCAAAGAGAGAATTTTAGTTATCCTGAAATATACCCTTTTTGAGCAAGGTATTTAAATATGTATTTTTCTTGAAGCAGGGGACAAATTGAGAGAATCAGCATTTTGCTTTAGGAAGCTATAACGGGATAGAAAATGGAGGATTTTGGTAGACTGGGGATTCTAGAATCTGAATGGAAGTTACAAGTGAAACAACTAGATGTGAGGCAGTCCTGGAGATTGCAGAAACTGGGGAAAAGAAGCAGCAAAGGCCGCAGACTTTTGGGAAGAGAAATCACATAACTGTTAGGTTTGACCTTGTGTATTAAGCTGTGGAGGTGAAGCAAGAGCTAGGCTTCTGAATTTAAATAGACCCACTTTCCCCAGAATGAGGGAATTGATGGGCATATATAATTGGGTGATGCTGCTGCAGGGTCACAGTGGAGGCGGGGAGGTCAGCTCCAAGGTAAGACTGCAGCTGCTAATGGCTCAGCAGAACCTGTTCTTTCTGGAAATAAATATTTAGAGGGGCTGGAATGACTCTGTCTAATAAAGAAATTATGCATGCAAGCTATGAAAGAAAGCAAGGCTTATAAAGGCTTTGGGAGGCTTACATGGACATTGGTCAGAGACACAGAAGTGACTTAAAAGAGGGAGGAAAAGAGAAAAATTTACATTTAGTCCATAAAATCAGTTAAAAATATCGTTTTGTACTCTGGAAAAACTGGTCAGAAGGAGTGATATGTAGATTGGTTACTGCATATTTAAACATAGATTGAAATGTGTTTGTTACAACCATTCTTGCTAAGGAATCTTTGAAACAAAGGGATAAGAAAATCCTGATTTTTTTTTTCCCCTGACTCATTTGGAGTAGACTGCAAGGATCCTGGGAAAATGCTTGTACATTCACATCATGCCATCACCTAAGTACATGGAAAATGCTTTTATAGGATGCTGAAGTTTTGTCACCAAACTACAATGGCATTGCATCACCTCTCCAACAATCTTTGCCACTAACAAGGTACAGTTAAAGTTTGAGATTTCTCTGAAGTATTTTGTCTCCTTTGTCTCCTTCTTTCTTTTCCCTTATAATTTTTTTTCTTGTGTTTCCTCCTTGATTTTGGTGCTTGTAGCAATGTTGTGTCATTGGGGGTGCTTCAGCTTTAGTTTTGATCAACAAGTTTGTGACAATGTCTTTTCCAAAGGAGGCTGTGTCCTCCATGAATATTGTAGTGTTTTGTTTTTTTCCTGCACCAAACATTATGTGTGAGTTGTGGGGTGGATTTCAAAGAACTTAGATGAGATTTTAATGGTCACCAGAATTTGCAGGTTCTTAATGAAGTATTTCATGAGGTGATTTGTAATTTATTCTTGAAAGGACCACTGGAATCCAGTTCCCTCCTCTAAGGATTGGTTACTTCAGGTTTCTCAGGGCCTTATCAAATACAGTTCCAAACATCTCTAAGTATAGAGACTACAGTTTGGGCAGCTCCTTTTGGAGTTTCGCTAAACTCACAGAGAAAATATGATTTTTTTTTTTTATCTTTTTTTTTTTTTTTTTTTTTTTTTTTTTTTTTTTTTTTTTTTTTTTTTTTTTGAGGTGGTTGTAGTTTATGGACTCAGCCTCTAGCTGCAATTACCATCCTGCCCATCTTTTTTCTTGTCCTATCTCTACGCACCTTCAAGAAATATCTGACAGTAAATCCTGCTGGTAACTGAACAAGATGTTTGAATTTCTGAACATTTTTGCAGTGAGGAAATGGAGTCCTCCTTGAGGTCACCTGCAATTCTAAGTGTGGAAACACCTAGAAATCTGGTCATGACCAGGCAGTTGTGGCAGTGACAACTTTTCCCTGGCTTATTTCTGATTCACAGTATTTGGTATCACAGTTAAATTGTGTTATACCTCGAGAACTTAGGTTAGAGAAATGCCCAAGCAATGCCTAAACAAAGCAAGGAAAAGCAAAGCAATGTGTGTGGAAACCTGGCCTTTCAAATGCATTTTTGCTTCCCCCAACAGTGGCAGCTGAAACACTAGGATTTTATTCTATTTCAAGTCCCTTTTAGGTTTGTCAAATAATCCAGTATTTTTCGGATTTAAAGCATTTCAGTTTTAAATCCATCGAAGTCCTTTTGAGTAAGAGGGTGCCTGTGTACAATATCCAGTAGACATTGGTACACAATTTCAGTGTGCACCTAAGTTATTAATTTGGCCAATGTAATATTCATAACTGCATAATTTAGACCTGCTAAGCTCTAAATGCTGAGATTTTTTTTTTCTCTTAAAATTGCTTTCTAGCTTGTAATTAGTGTCTTGAAACAACGGAAGGATTTTCTCCTTTTCTAACCCTAAAATCAATTTTTCCTACCAGTCTGCTTATTCATAAGTGAAGCTTGATAAAAATGTGGCATTTACAGCCACATTCTGGGGAAGACATGGGACATGAGATACGCATTTGGAAAAATCTCAAGGAAAGATTGCAGGTGAACAATTACACACAGGGAGATGTTGGAGGGATCTTAAGGCAGAGGAATAGCATCTGTGTGGGAAATTGTATAAATCTGGATGCATTCACTGTGGAATTGTCTGCAAAGATAAGAAATTAAAGCAATCACTCCGTGTTTCTGATGGCAGCCATCATCAGTACCCTTCTTTCTCAAGCTGCTGAAACAACAGGGCTATTAGCAAAGCTTTTTTTAGTAATTTATTTTCACCATCATTTATTTGATCTGTTCTGTTTTTATTCTTAAGAGGAAACAAAGGAGATGGAATTTCAAACACTCTTCTGTGGTAAGTGAGGATGGGATGAGGCTGGGCTTAAGAAAATAAACCAGGCCAAGAGAGTGTCAAGTTTCTCCACTGGGGCTGTGTTTTCCTATCTGCTTTCCCTTTGCTTTGCACAGCAACACAAGGGAATTTGTTTTGTTGACTCTAGTTTGCAGTATTGATGTTCAGCTTCAGGTCTTCAGTGAGGTTCAGCTATTCTCTTAGTGCTCTATAAGCAGAATCTGGAAACTGAATTTCTTGAGTTTTTCCAGCGTGTTGCAACTGGCTGAAATATCTAAATGTAGTCCACTTCGAATGGATTTATCTTCTTGTTGGTTAAAGCTGTACTGATCACAAGATGAGTGTACCCAGGCAGGTTCAATGCTTTTTGAACCAGTATGAAATCAGAAGGTTTGGAATCAACACTTTGCTCTTTAGCCCTTTTGCAGCCCTCCTCAAACTTTGTCCTCAAATTTGCCCAGGGGGATGACTCCTTCACTAGTGCCTGTGACAGGAATCTTCCAGCCTGTAAAACACTGTGTTTTGCCTTCAGGAGAAGGGAACCTCCAGGTCTAAGAGTGCAGACATCCTCAGGCTGTGGGTTTCTGATCTTCTTTTCTTCTGTTAGAGCCGGGATTAATACATGAGAGATGCAGTCTTGTGTTCAGACTCATTGTTTATTAATTCTAATTTATAGTACAGTGTCATGAGTTGTGAGCTCTATCCAGCAAGGTAGAAAATGGCTCTGTCTCTAACTCTTTCCAAGGTCTTTGGGCATAATTTATCCAATAACAAGATAACACAATATATTATTTTTACTTTTAGCCCAATAACCAAATACCCATGGTCTGCAATAAGGATCTTTTCACCCAATTACAAAAAACCACCCAAACCCATGAAGAAGAAGGTGAAAGAAGAAGGACTCAGCCTACACCCTAAAACCTCCATATTGCTTTATATATATTACTATATACTAAAACCTTAAACTCTAAGTTTTGCACCCTGTGACATTACACACTTCTATTCAAACTACACACCCACAACCCCAGTGCTATCACTCAATTTTGGATGCCTGTTCCATGGCCTCAGGTCAAATGTAGTGTTTGCTTGAGGGTCAGTGCCTTTTAGCACAGAAAGCTCAGAGTTCTCAGCCTCCAGGGTTCCAACATCAAGCGTTGAAATTCTCCATTTCACTCTCAAGGCTTTTCTTTGTGCTGTCCCATGTGAGGGAGGTTTTAGGTGTTTGCAAGCCCCTAATGGTGAGCAGCAGAGCCAGCTGGGGTGGTCTCAATCCACAGAGGTGTTTTGTGGGGCAGCACTGACCTGCACCAGCTGAGGATGTAACCAAGTTTTTCCAAAGCCTCACCTCGAAGCCTCCTTGTTAACACAGGAGCAAATGCACTCACTGCCATTAAATCTCCTTGTTCTCAAATAAACATATGCTGAGTTCTGTGCTTTATCACTTTGAAATAAGATTTTCCCAACTTTGCTAATTAGCAGCGTTGCCCAAACAGAAAGAAACATATGGCTTGTGCCATGCTGACTTGAAGCCTTTGGAGTTTCACTGGAGAATAATTAAAGTGATTTTGATTTACTGGCGTGATGAAGTACGAGCCACCCTCGTTTGGCCTTATGTCTGAGAGCTCTGAGACAGTGAGGCACCTTAGCAGGAGAGCTGTAATAATTAACACGAGCCAGATTGTTATTATTGAGATGGCTTTGTTGCCTTTAACAATCATTTGTAATTATCAAGAGGCTTTACGTAATTCGTGCTAAAATCTCACTTTTACCTGTCGCTGGAACCTCGTGGTTAGTTCAGCTTATTTCAGACTGAAAGCTTGAGAGATGGCAATGTTTCAATTCGACTTGAAATCATGTAGCTGGTTATAATGAAAAATCTCTCCTGTCAAATGAAATCCTTTCCTTTTTTGTTTTACTGATAACAGCAAGGAACATGCTGTCCAGTGCAGATTTTGGAAGGTATAGATTTATCTTTGTGTTGTCTTTTTGAAAACAGATGTGCATGAAATGTGCATATTTCTTCACTGATGAAGTGAAAAAAAATTGAAACTAAAATTTTGACAAAAATATTCAAAACCAGGTCAACATCTTCTTGTCTAGAAAATCAGACAAGAAAAGATGCTGATATACATAAAAACTCAGCTTCCTCCTAAGGAAAAAATGAAGGCAGAAGTTTAACCAGTGTAGATAATTCACTCTGTACTCCTGATGCTCACCATGAACTGGAAATAAGTGAGCCTGTTTGCACATCATTGTAAATTTTACTCCTCAGATGGCTGTTTAACAAAAGGTGTGTCATCTCCTGCAGGTTACTTAATATAAACACAAATTCCTCTGAATAATTTGAAATTAAACTGTGTAATATGGGTAGTGGATGTCATAAATACATACTGCTTATAAGTATACACCCCTTAGAAAATGCAGAATAAATAACTGATGCCAAAACCTTTGTTCTGAGTAAAAGGGTGTGAAAACCATGAAATAGGAAGAGCTTGAGCTTCTTGATTGAGAATCTTGCAAATAATTTTCAAAATAGGGTTCTCTGGACTCTGTTTATTGTAAGCCTCTAGAGGTGCTGCGAGGTGTCTGCATGTGAATCGGCACAAGTTGAAACTAAAGCCAAGCCATGGTTTCGTTTGCATCCAGGAGGAAATCTCAGGTGCTTGGCAGGCTCTGGTGAAGCTGAACAAGTGGAAGGATGCCTGGAACCAAGTAAGTTCATGAACACCTGGTCAGATGCAGTCTGATGAGGACGAGTCCCCTTGAAGGCTCCATCCTGGCCTGGAACTGAAATCACTTTTTAAAAGACTTGAAGTTAAAATTGTTTAACTTTTTCTCTCAGGAAGTGCATCCGAGCTACAGAACATGCTTGATGCTATAAATGGGATTTTAGGAAGCTTCTGAAAGATTTAAACAACAGAGTCTTTAAGCTTGATTTCTCTTAATTAATAGTAGAAGGTTTCTTGGCTTTAGATACTGAAACTTCTAAACTGGTGTAAAAATCTTACCTCATAAGTGGAAAACTGATTTTAGTTCTGTAAATTACTGAATATTTCATGTATCCCTTTCAGAAAACAGATGGGAATATGCACTTTGGAAATGTTCCTCTCTAATGCAGATGAGTAACTTTAAGTAATGTAGAACTGTGGTGGTTTTTTTTTTTTTTTTTTTTTTTTTTTTTTTTTTTTTTTTTTTTTTTGTTTTTTTTGTTTGTTTTTTTTTTTTTGTTGTTGTTGTTGTTGTTGTTGTTGTTGTTGTTGTTGTTGTTGTTGGAGGTAGAGGAAATATATTCATATCTAAGGTTTTCTTGTTTTATCTTACCAGGGCAAAATTCTGTGTTGGAAGGAGCTCCTTCTGTTTTTCTTGGCCTAACCTACTATGCACAGAAGTCACCTTCCTGCTTTTGACCAGACCACAGAACTCAGGAAAGCAATTTCTTCCCCATCCTTGCTGGCATCCTCAGGAGGCAAGTTCCTTAGGACTCTGATGTGAGACAGAAATGGAACAGGATTTTGCTGGAGTGGGATAGTTTATGTTTGAGGAAGTCAAAGTTAATCCGTGTCTGAAGAATCAAGAAAACTTGCCTTTTGTATGGGCAGATGCCACGCAGCTCCCTGCTCTGGTGGAGGGCACTGTGGTGCCTAAATAATTCATGATTAGTTGAAAACTGTTGTGTTTCATTGCTTACACATGTTCTACTCAAGAAGAAACTGTAAAATTGATCTGAGGCCCATCCTAAGTGTGAATCTTTGTCTCTCTCTCAAAGAGCAAAGCTCTCTTTGAAAAATGTAAGGCTGTGTGTGACGCAGGAGTTGCCATGGAAAAATACATTGAGCCAATCATTCATGATTTATTTATAGCAATTAGAATGCACATCCCAAGATCCAATGGTAACTTTGATTTTAAAAAAAATAAATAAATCGTCCAGACAAAGGATTGAAGCTCGTAAATTGTTGGGAACACTTGTGAGTCTGTATGGTTAATATATTATTTAAAAAATTGACTATGTATGTTCCTGGACAGGGCTTTGAAGTATAAGTGCTGCTAATATTTGCTTCTATATTTCTACTGCTGATAATGTTATTGCTGTTGTCCTATACTTACCATCTGTTCAGTGCCTATTTAATGGGTATAGTAAATAGCAGTTCAAAGTGAGATTTTTCTTCTAATCATCTCTTTTGGAAAACATCTGTGTAAAAGTGAATGCTTTGGAGAAATCTGCGCACCTGTATCTTGCTGGAAACATAGTCCCCAAGATCGTTAGAGCTGGATACACTTGTATGTGGTGCTTTGACTACTACAGGCATTGAATGCCTCCCTCCTAATTGCTTCAAATTGCATTCAGTGAGAAACCTTTTATTTATCTATTTTGATGAACATTAACTGTATTTCATCGTTGACTTTTTTTTAGGCAACTACCGAAGTATGGAAAATTCCCATCTCCCACGCACGGGGGGATCTCAACGTCCATAACTGTGGATGCCCCATCCCTGGAAGTGTTCAAGGCAGCTTGGATGGGGATCTGAGCAACTTGGTCTAGTGGGGAAGGTGTCCCTCAACCAGGGGTGATCTTTATGGTCCTTTTCAACCAAACCATCTTATATCTGCTTTATCTTGGGGCAATTATAAAGATCAAACAACCAAAACCACAAGTTTTCAGGTTAAAGTATTTCTATTTCTCTAATGAGTATGGACTCTTCAGGGTTTCCTTTTCCTTTCTTTTGTCCTCCAGGGACATGTCTTATATCCATAAGATATTTGGCTCTGTTAGCAGCTAAGGAGCTTCTCTGGAGTTTATTGCCCTTGTCCTTCTATGATTATGTGGCTTGCTGAGTTTCATTTCAGTTTGGCAGTTCATAGGCCTGTCAGCTCTCTGTGATGTATAACCCTCAGAGGTTAAATCAATAGTGTTTTAAGCGTATCTCTTGCTTTCCATGAGGGCAATGCTGGAGGAGCTGTGATTTTTTAAGCTCGCATATCTTGCATTGAAAATGTAATGTTGAGAAACAAAATCTACCTTAACAAAAATCTGAAAGCAACTATTGCATAGCTGGTTTTAATTGACCTGGAGCTGATATGAGGAGTAAAAAGCTTGAGTTTTCACTGCCATGGAGCTGGGCAGGAAAGGAGGCTTTTCTGATTGTACTTGTGCTTGTGCCTGTCTCGTTCTGGACCAGTTCCATGAATCAGTGAACTCCTGATGGGAAAGGCAGCCAAACAGCTGCTGGAGCTCTTGGGCTTGTGCTGCTGGGCTTGTAATCAGTCAGGATTCCTGAGAGAGGCTCCTTAACAGGGAATGTGCCTCCATCTGCTCCCAACTGCATCCATCATGTGGTCCAGCTCCTCCTTCCAGAGGGCTCCACTGCAAGTATGCAAGAGGTGAGGTGCATTAGGGACTGAGAGAAGGGTCAGAAGGCAGAGGCTTGGGTAGGAGGCCTGGGTGTAGGAGAAGGGAATACAGGTGACCTCATCCCTGATAAGTAACAGCTGTATTATTACCGAATACAGCCTTGGCCCTGGTGAGTCACTGCTGTAGCCAATAAAGTGTGAAAAAAAGGAGTGGGTTAGCTGGTGAGGGGAAAAATCATGAAGAAGAAGGAACCTGGGCAAAGAGAATCACTGTTTGTGAGGTCAGTCTGGATCTGCAGTTAGAGCCTGTTAGAACCTGCAGTCACAGTCTAGCTAGGTAAAAGCCTGCAGTCAGAATCTGCACACTTATACCTGCAGTCAGAGTTTAGCAGGAAATAACCAGCAGTCAGAGGCTGCAAGAGAAACCTACAGTAGGAGCTGCTGCAGCCAAAGTCAGTGAATGGTTGGAGTCAAGATGGCTGAGCTGTAAAGAGGAATAAACCAGGACCCTTTTCATGCTGTGATAAACAAGAAGTCTTGGCTCATTTCTACCCTCTAACAAGAGGGCTGCTGCAACAGTCAGGAAGCCCTTCCACAAAAGAGAGGGGCCGTCAGAACTATGCTGGCCACACAAGCAGCATGAGACAGTGGCCTTTAGGATCTGATCTGAGCTGCTGGTTGGGGCCACATTATGCACTCGGCTGGGTGAGGATCTCATCTCTCAGCTGCCTCCACATCCTTCCTTGATTTGGCCACAGGCTAATAAACAGCTGCTCCTGGAGGGTTTTGCTGTGTTACTTTGTATGCCACAGACTGTGGGGGGGTTTCTCTGGTGTGAGCAATAATTTTGCAGCCACAGAGAGATTTAACATAATCGTGGGGTTCTTCTGGAGGTAGCAGTAGAGAGCTGTGTCTGTTGAGAGAGCAAAACATAGCAGTGCTGAAGCTGAGTAGAAGTTACACCCTGCATCCTGTCTGCAAAACCACAACTCTGAAACTTCTCAGAGAAACAGGCTGACAACCAAGAGATTGCTTTCCCTGCTTTGCTGCTGGGTATCACAACTGCAGCTGACTGGGAGGAGCTGAAGCTTCCTTTGTCTGCAGGCTGAACGTGTGGCAAAATGCTCTCCCATCTTTATTAGTACAGCTTTCACCTCCAGTAATGTAGAGAAATGCCTGGGGTTGGGATGACATTTTGAGCTGGGATGCTTCAGCTGGTAGACATCTGCACTTCAAACTGACCTGTTTTCGAGGCTCCCTTCAAAGCTGATGGAGAGAAATGAATATATTTAAGAAGTGATTTATTTCATACCATGGCAGCTGTCCAAAAATCAGTCAGACATGTTGAACCTTAGAAGTTTCTCTGCCTTCATTGGTGAGAAAGGACTCTGGACAAATAATTTGTCTGTATACATTTTGTTCAGTTAAATCCAAACCTTGCAAGTTGTATTATTGATATAAGCAATATTTCAGTCAAAGGAGGCTAACATATAACAGTGGATAAACTGTTCTCTGCTTGTTTCTTTTGTGACAAAATTTGCTGGCCACAGATTCTTGCCCTGTGTGAGTTGTCTTCAACCTTTCTAGTGATACAGGTACATGGACTTGTGAATATTTGCAAGGATCGTCTGGACTGCTGATCAACTGTATTTTCCTGGACAAAAGCAGACAGGTTTTTGTTTCATTTTTCTGCCCTAGCGTGAACACTTTCCAAGGTGTAGCTGTCAGCTACCTGCTAAAGCTGAAGAAACAAGAAATGTGTTGGCCCAGCCATAGCACAGGCCTCACCTGCATGCTCTGTTTCCAAATCAGCTTTGAGACTCTGCAATTCCAATCCCTCCTACTTTTTTAAGCTCTGGCTTTTTAGGTTTTTTTTTTCATGAGTCCTTCTAGTCATAAATTTTCTGTTTAGGTTTAAAACTTCTACGGCCAAACATAAATAGCTGGGCTGTGTGTGCCCTCCTGTGAGAGGATGTTCTTGTGCTGTGGACAGCCTAGACACATGGACATTGCAGTGTCACCTTCTTTTTCTGGGGAGGGCACAGCACAGTGCTGCAGCCACCATCCCAGGGGTGGTTGTGCTTCTCTGCTGGTCCTGGGCAGAAGAAGAAAACTCCAAACTTAAATTATGTTCTTACACTGGTGAAATCAAGAGAGCTCAGGGTTTTACACTCTGGTGTAAATGGCAGGTTAAACTGACCTGCAGCCACATGGAGCTGAGATATGTGTAGTGGAGAGGGACTGTTCATTTCCTGGCTGGATTTGAAAATGCTGGTCAGGACTAGGGGTGTACCTACCCCAAGGGATGCCCTGCTGTCCAGTGGGTGATGCCTGAAGAGACCTTCTTTCCCCATGTGACAGCAGTCAGACTTGTGCCCTCTGAATCTCCCTTTAACTCATTTGTTCCTTCCCTGCGGGACTGTCCTTGAGGAGGTGAGACTGAAGTATATTTGTCTGTCCCAAATCAGTTTTTACTGATGGGACCTGGAACAGGAAAGGAGTTTCTGAAGCCAAATGTATGCTCAGTAGTGCCCCTCAACGTTTTTTTTCCCCACCCTGAATGTGTTCTTTGAAAATCACTGGGATATGAATGGTGAAGGCACTTTTACTTTGTGTGGGAGGACTGTGCATGTGAAAAGCAAACATTAATATTTCATGGAGGGTTCATCTCCTAATGGCAGGAGGGTTTCCAAACCTGAGGCTATCGCAGGGGTGCCAGTGTTGATGAGAACTAGCAGATTGATGATCTTCCTCCCCTCACTGGCAAACAGGGAATCATCAGAAACAAATGCAAAAGTCTTGCAAAAGCTGATGTGGGAGGCAGAAATAAAGCTGTTGAGGAGCTGAGCTCATCTACCTTTGTGTCTGCTGGGAGGTGTCTCTAGTGAGCTGTGGCTCCACAGTGATGGGCAGATGCCAGCCTCACATCCCCCATGGGCTGCACATGGAACAAGCTCTTGCCAGCACTGACACCAACAGTTTATATCCAAACAAACAACGTGATTCTATCTGTAATTCTGATGTTCCCATGGCAGTTAGGAGATAGTCAGGATAGGCCTCATTTGAGATGTTCTTGGAAGTATTACAGTATTACAGAGCCCAGCATTCACCTCTCCTGGCAGCAGTGCAGTGTCTGGCCACTACCACATTCCTGAGCAGCTGCCAGGAGCTTTGGCAGGGTTTAGCTGCCCTTTGTGGATTGAGTGATTCATGCCCTGGTGTTGTGAAGTGCTGCTGACTGTGTGCCTGCTGTCTGCCCTGGCTGTGCCAGTCTGCAGAGTGGGCACATTTGCTTAGGTCATAATTCTTTGATACTAGATTTTTTTTCTCACCAATGCTGGAGTGACTTGTGACTTTTATTTATGGCACTGTGATCTTTGCCCAGTTACCAGTGTCCAGATTTAGAAACAGGCTCTGTTGGACAACTCTCTTGTCATTTGCTTCTCACTGCCTAAAGCCATCCCAAATCCTCCTCTGTGTCTGTTCTTAAACATTTCTCCATCAACAAGTGCCTGCTTCCTCCTCTTCTCTTTCTTCAGCTGGAGGCATCTGACTTCATCTCATTCCTCCATCTTTCCAGACTGTAACAGGGCTTGGGCTGAAAGCAAATTTGGGGGAATTTTTGCTGAGCCTGGCCCAAGAGTTGATTTTGGAACATGAAGGGCTAGAACAGCAGTAATAAATGCCACTTGCAGCATGACCAGGAGAAGAAACTAAAAGGCTCCAGCAAAAGAGCTGTTGCCACAATGTGTGCATTCCTCAAAATCACTGAGGGCACACCAGTGCTCTGCTCAGTTTGATGTTTTCTCAAATTGGCAACTTCTTGCTATTTATAAAGAGTACAAGCATTTCAGGATGGTGTGAGCCAATGAGGCTGTCTGTATAAATTAATATATCAAACAGCTCAAATTTCTCTTCTAAGCTCACCTAGGTTTGAGTTAAAAGGTAAAAAGCTGGAAATAAACCCAGAGGCTTATTTTGTTTATTCAACAGTAGCCCCTGGATCTTAGTTTATGACTCAGACCTCTGTTCTATTCCATACAAATCCCCAAAGTTGGCAGGAGTGTTGATCTGCTGGAGGGTAGGAAGGCTCTACAAAGGAATCTGGACAGGCTGGGTCAGATTGTATGAGACTCAAAAAGACCAAGTCCCTGCATTTCAATCACAACAACCTCAGGTACCACCACAGGCTGTGTGGAAAGTGCTCAGTTTGTGCCAGGAGAGCTTTAGATTGGATATTAGGAAGAATTTCTTCACTGAAGGGATGTCAAGCACTGGCACAGTCTGCTCAGGGCAGTGGGGCAGTCACCACCCCTGGAAGTATTTAAAATAGTGTGGATGTGGCACCTGGGGACCTGGTTAAGTGATGGGCTTGGCAGTGCTGATTCAACTGTTGATGATCTTAAAGGTATTTTCCTACTCAAATGGTTCTAAGATTCTGTGAGAAGATAATCTCTTCTAAAGGAAGAGTCTCTCTTTTTGAAACTGTCTGCTGTGTAGGCTATGTATGAAACTTCCTTCTGAGGCAGGAGAACAAATATTCCCATAATGCTATTTAAAAACCCCTCAGCATTTGCTAGGTCACCCCAAAATCTATCCCAATTGTAGATGTAGAACTGTGCAAGTTTCACTCCTAAAACCTGATGTTTTAAGTAATCTCTAGGCTTTTAAAGTATACAAAAGAGTCAGTGAAGCTAGTGCAGTCTCTATGAGCCACTTAATTTTTGGTTGGTGAGGCAATATCTCTGTTGGGAACCAATATTGACTCATGGGAATGTGAATGTACACCTGGAGAATCCCTGAGGGCCCAAACTGCAGCAAGTTCACATCACAAACAGTGTAAATGACAAGCTTGAGCACAGCTCCCTGCTGGGGCATTAACTCTTCTTCCCAAATGCTTTCTGTGGGGCTGCCAGTCTGAGTCACCAGCTGATGTGTGGAGCAGAAAGGGACAATGCACGTCTTACCTCTCCTGCTGAACATGCTGCAGACTGGAGAAGAAAATCTGTCTGCAAGAATAAATTCCTTTGTGCTGCTTTGCTGCACGGAGAGCAGAGGGAAGGCTCATTGCCAGCCATGGGTAGGAGCTGAACCTGGTGAAGTGGATCACAGTGACACGACACAAAAAGAGCTTTTCTGCCTCAGATCCTCTGTGGACTAAGCTGGGGCGCACTGGCTTTGTAAATTTCTATAAATTCTTGTGGCTGCTTCCTGTAACTCTCACCAGGTGAGGCAGCACAGGGAAAGGGGAGAGAGGTACAAAATTGTTGTTGGGCCCAAAGTTGGCCCAAAGCCCTTAGGGAGCTTCTCTAATGGTGGGAGGGAGTGTGGTGGAGGATGGAGGGAGTGCTGGGGTTTGAAATCATAGCCTGACTTATGGCTAGTTCAGGGCTTTTGATTAATCTGAGAGATAAAAAGGAGTGCAATAATGTGAGTGGCATTGAAACTGAGGACAGATGATTTAGATTTCGTGAGACTGAGAAGTCAACCTGAACCTAAATTTTTGTATTAGGTTTTTCCTCTAAAAATAGGCATAATGACACTTGGGGGTTTCTGTGTTGAGTTGGGGTTTTTTTGTTGTTGTTTTGTTGTTGGTGGTGTTGTTGTTGTCCACCTTTCACTTACCTTCATTTTAAAAGTTTTATGTCAAAAATACCTCATATAAGAATTTCCACTTAGCATAATGGAACATGCATAGCAGTTGCACTTCATATTTGTGCTGCAAGTACCAGGAGTTTATTGCTCACAAAACCATTTTATTTTACATCTCTATAACGGTATAGAAAAATCAATGAACTTCTAATTAAGACTTAAAAAAGAAATGCAGGCTAGTACTTTAATCTTAGATCAATTTGCTTTTATTTCATAACAGCATAAAAATTTATCTGCTGAGACCATTATTAACTACATCAGGTTTTGGATACCTGGATACCACACTTTGGAAGAAGTGCAATTGAATTATTTATTTCACATCCATCCTGAAAATTCATAAATAATAATAACATTAAGGGAGAGGACTTAAAACACTGGTTTTGTACTGAAGGAAGGAAAAAAGGCCCTGGATACAAAAGACATTTCTTGCATGAAACTGTTGTCTTTCCTGTGGAAATGTAAGTACCACACACTATTGGTGTGAGGTTTAGCTCAGGAATGTTGTGTATATTTTTGCAAGAACAAACAAACAGCAAAATAGCACTTTTTTGGTAATTTAATTTTCAGAAGAAAAAAACAGAGATATATCTAGTGAAAATGGACTGGTGACAGACAAAGCTCAGTGCTGGTGGTTTTCAGTCTGGGATGTTCTATTGCAGAAACCAAACTACTGCCTCTCCTCCACTGTACCAAGTTCAGCTCTCAAAAACACAATTGGAAACAGTTGAAAAAGGGTAGAAATAACTCCAGTTGTAGAGCTGCAAATAACCTTACAGCACCTAAAACTCCAAGCAAAATCTTTATGTCCCATTCCTGCCAGGTGTTTCCATGTCTGATCATTGGACAGAACACACCTTGCACAAGGACCTAGAAGTCCCAGCCTCTGGTTTCCACCTCTTGTAGATGCTCATTTCTTCACCAACCAGAAAACAGGATATGGAAGGGCATCTAGAGGGAAAACACCATTCAATAATTTTTTTGTACTCAAAGGCATGGTTTTGGAATCTTTCCTCTCTGTTAGTGAAACGTGTAATTATTTCAACTGTGGGACTCAACATGTTTTGAGATATTCTACTCTTGTGACAAATCAACCAAGGGGCTCAAAACTTTTGGAGGAGTTATGTATGTACACACACTGCCAAGTGGCATCTATTGTGCAAGTTTAATTCTGCTTGGAAATGAAGGCAAGAATGGCAATGGTGAGGGAAGGACGTTTTTCTTCCAAAAGAGATTGAAGGAGGTTTGAACTTGAAATAGGAAAATTAAATCACTGCTGGACTAAAGAAGACATTTGCTGTCAAAAGCATAAGCTTTGGGACCATGTCTAGAGAAAAAATTGACAGGTTTTTTGAATCTCTGGTTTGTGTTAACAAAGCCAGTCTATTATAGTTGGATTGAACTCCTTTACAAGGTGTGCTTTGTGGATGATAAAAAACTCCTTGAGATCAGAGAAGGAACAGCACAGGATCCTGGTCCACTCACAAGCAGACAATGTGAGTGCTGCTGTATTCTTTACTGATTTTCTGGCAAGCAAAAAAGTAAAATTATTTATTTTCTTTTATCAGAAACCTATTGAAATATAAAAATAGTTGTGTGCTGCATTTACAGATATAATGAGTTTAAATTCTGTAGGTGAGAAATTTCCACCCCTCTTGTTATCTGACACATCTGGTGATAACCTCTAGTTCTGTGCAGTCTGTGTCAGGATGATGAAATAAGATATTGAGCTGCCTGGATCTGCTGTTAGTAGAACTGATACAATACAGAGCCTGTAAGTAACACAAAGCTTCCATTTGACCTCCAAAGGCAGAGGATCAGATTTAGGAGTGAATACAGTGCTCTGCAAACAGGTCCCTTGCAGGACTGGGGAGGGGGTGAAATGGATTCACCTATTATGTTTCCATGTTTGAGCATGGGAGGATCTGGGCTTAAATTCAGCTTTCAAAATCAAAGGGTTAGAGTTTTACCAGAAAGCTGCTCAGGATCTGACGGGAGCTCACAATAGGCTCTTTTGTTCACTCATTGCCTTAATGCAGGAGTTGTATAATATTTAAGCCACTTTATATGGTTCACATAATAGCAACCACCATGTCAATAACAAAGTCCCTCTGGAATCTGCCAAACAAAAAACGCTATACTTTTTTGTAGAAACATTCTGTGTTATAAATGATGGTTTATACATCTGAAAAGTAGTTTGGGAGGACTGCTGTCTCCAGCTCTGCTTTAGAGTGCTGGATCCAGAGCTTTTTAAAAAATTTATAGTCCACTTTAACTTGACTACACTTCTGGAATGGCCTTTCTGGCATGCCTCAGCATGGGATTGACAGAAATAAAAACATCCTTTTCCCCACCCCCACAGATTTCAAATGCCTCAGAGCTCCTGATTGCAGCACAGCCTGGACAGCAGACATTTTTTCTGTGTGTTGCTCCTGTGCAAGGTTTGTATTTGAAGTGCAAAGAGCAGACAGTAGCTTACACAGGTGCAAAGAGCAGAAGTTTGCCCCTGTTTCTCTGCTGTGGTGGGCAGTTACATTTGTGGTTTTATTTAACTCCTAGTAACAATCCTGACAGAGCCAGAAGTGTAAAAAACGTGGTTTTCAGCAAATGCAGTCAAGCTTTGCTTTGCTGTCTGCATTGTGCTCCTGCCCAGAGGGTCTCCTGAGAGTCAGCAGAGGTGGCACTAAGGACATGCCAGGTGCTGCTGGGAGGAGCTGCAGCTCCTGTAGTAATCCAGAGTTAAGCAAGGAGAGACAATGCAGAGGTGGCTTCAGGACAAGGGGAAGAACCATGAAGCTGGGCACTACTTGGAGCACCCAGAGATGTGTCAGGCCACGAAGTCTGGGATACTCTGCATTCCCATGTTATCTTTGTGTCTGGAATTGCAGCTTGTCACTTGTGATTATCATCACTTGGGCTTCTCAGGATGGTTTGAAGAGCAGGAGTGGTGCTGCCAGCAGAGATGCACCACAGACCTTTGGGTTAACTCAAAGATTCTTCTCATGCAAGATTCCTCAATCCTGTCAACCACTCCACTGGAGTCCTGCCTTGTCTCTGTGCACATTTTCTGCCCCAGCAGGCAGAGGGGACTGCAGCTTGTTTAGGGGTATCCCTGGGCCAGCCGAAAGCCCTCCAGTCAGCCTTGGGGATGTATGTGCTGCTATCCACAGAATTCACAGAATCACAAGGTTGGAAGAGACTTTCAAGATCATTGAGTCCAATCCAGCCCTAACACCTCAACTAAACCATGGCACTGAGTGCTACATCCAGTCTTGGTTTAAACACATCCAGGGATGGTGATTCCAACACCTCCCTGGGCAGGTCATTCCAGTACTTTATCACTCTTTCCATAAAAAACTTTTTCCTAATATCCAACCTGTATTTCCCTTGGCCCAGCTTCATACTGTGTCCTCTCTTTCTGTCAGTTTCTACCTGGAGAAAGAGACCAAACCCCACCTGAGCACAGCCACCTTTCAGGGAGTTTAGAGAGTGACAAGGTCACCTCTGAGTCTCCTTTTCCTCAGGCTAAACACCCCCAGCTCCCTCAGTCGTTCCTCACAGAGTTTGTGTTCTCAGCCCCTCACCAGCCTTGGGGTCTCCTCTGAATGGGCTCAAGTGTCTCAATGTCCTTCCTAAACTGAGGGGCCAGAACTGGACACAGCACTCAATGTCCTTCCTAACCTGAGGGGCCCAGGCTGCCCCATTTCTGTAAGCCCCACATAAAAATCAGGTTGCTGAAGGATGTTTCCTCCTCTCACCACTCTCTGCATGGTTGATCCAGAAAAGGGTGCTTTTGTTGAGACTCGAGTATTTCTGAAGGAGGGGGTGAGTGTGCTTGTGTGTGTGGGGGGAATAAAAAAAGAAACAGCGTGTTCTGACAGAGCCACGTCCCCACTTAACTTAATGACAGACACCCACCCACTTCACAGGGGTCAAGATTTCAGTATCCTGTGTGTGGGGGATCTGTCAGTGATGCTGTCCTTGTTACAGCAGTAGCTGAACTCCTGTTAGCATAGCAGGCTACGGGGAACTGCCAGTTAGCAGCTCTGTCACTTCGGCTCCCTGCATGCGAGTGTTTGTGTCTGATTGCTATCTTGGTTAGCCAAGAAAGCTTCGTGTTCCTGGAATGTCCCTGGAGTTATCTTAGTGCTAAAAGAGAACAAGGGAAGAATCTCTCAAACTGGACAGTTGAAGTCTCATGTCCTTGTCTTGGGTCTCATCGTACATGAAGATCATCTTTACCTCTGTCACCTCTTCTCTTCCCTCTCCTCTTAAACCCTGGCACAGAGTCACCCCTGACTCTCATACTGAAATTCAACCCTTTCCGGGCTTGTCTCTGTAGAGTAGAAAGTAAAAGTCTTCTGGGGTCTATACAGTAGAGGAAAATGAGCAAGGGCTCAGAAATTGCTATTGTGACCCTTGGGAAAGAAAGAACAAGATGGCAACAACCATTTAACACTGACTTCATACCCCATGAATTGAAACTCTAGAGCTGTCAAGACTCTCTGGGCACTTAACTTTGATGGAATAATTTTCTGAAGATGTCTGTTCGAACAAACCTCTACAGAGAATGATTTCACCTATGCACAAGTGCTCTTTTATCACTCGACTCTTCAGGGCATAGTTGGTTTTATTCCTTCTGGGACCTTCTTTTTCTCAGTGCTCTTCAGAAAAAATCCCCCCTCAGAATGATCAGTATGAACTGGATCTAGCTCAAGAACAGTTCATCCTCCAAACAGCTAGAAAATAAAACATTTTTGAAGCACTGCATCCACTGTGGAAGCATTAATTCTTTCAGCAGTGGCTCTCCCACTGATGCCTGCATCCCTGTTGTGGTGGGCTGAGGTTCAGAATTCTCACTAAAACCAACAAAATCTCTTGTGTTTCTCAAATATCTGATCCGTGTACTTTCTTCTCAGCCTGTTTTAAATACAATGCTGGTTTCCTGAGACAATTTGCATCTATTTTCTTCCTTTCTGGTCAAGGTCTTGATAAACTTCCAGATAAAGTGATCCATATTGGGACTCAAAGCTGTTTCTTTCCTGCTTACGGGAATCTCTTGACTAAACTCTTGTGGCACAGCAGGCTTGACTTGGATTGTATCTTTTTATTCTTCACACCTGTGCAGCTTCTGACATGGGTAAAAAATTCCCTATTTTACAGCTTCAGAGCGTTGCCAATAAAAAGGTTGTGATTCAAGCTAGAAATAGCACTTTGAACACTTGCATTTCTTCAGTTGAAAAGTAATGCTGTTTTTGTTGCAAATGCTCTTCTGCTCTATAAATCTGTTTTAAAACCTGGAAAGACTGGAAAAGCTTTTCAGACAGTGCTTTTTAAGTCCTGATTTTGTCTTCCATGTTCTTACTTCTGCATTTCCTGTGTTTTTTTTAATGGACTTTGTATACCTAACAATTCCCCATTGTCACTAAATTTGCTAAATATCATGTGCAGGTGCTGCAAAGTTTCCTCATCTCCTATTGAAGCTTTAGATCTGTGCAGGTAATACACAAGTGATAGGTACTGATAGCAGTGTTTTAACCACAATAGTGTTGCAACTTGGGAGCACAAAGCTTTTCTTCCTGTGAAGAAGACACCAAAAGCTGATATTCCAGTTGTAGCTTTGGTTTAATGTGGGGAAGTGTGTAAAGAAGAGATTGTTTCTTGAAATTTCATGATGTTAATCCTACTCACTGGTGGTTAGGATTTGTAATTTAAAACTGGCAAAATATGAGATGGATAAACTATAGCTGTTTCTCTCAGGAAAGAGATGGATTTACAGGGACAAACAAGAAGCTGTTCATAGCTCATTATTTTTTACCCCAAAATCTCTAAGAGGTAAAGAAAAGCAGGAACTTAACATTGGCATGACATGGAATACATGGCAAAAATAAGTCCCCTTTGATGTGGCTAATGTCTGATAAATTAATTAATGTTAGATTGAGTAATTAGAGAACAAAATAAGAGAGAATATGAAGTGACAAGTCTGGAATTCAGGCATTTTTTCCAAAGGACTAGCTTGTTTAATGTGGGATCTTTTTAGACTAAATGAAGGATCTTGGTAATATACAAGATATTGTGCAATATTTTTTCATTATAGAATATTGCTGCAATTAAGTAAACATATTTTAATATTACTGTGACACTAACTAATGCACTTATCCTAAACAATTGACTATTCCATATCTGTCAGATTATATGCAAAATACATAGTTAAGAAGTAAACATGAAGATGAAAAGGGGATTTTGGAGCTGTTTCTGAAGATGATGTGGCATCCTGCCTGCTGCTAATCATGTTTCTAACATAATGGGGTTTAGGCTGGAGTTGGTTTAAACAAATTCTTGTGAGGCTGATTAACTCAGTTTGTTTGGTTTATGTGAACACACTTCTCTAACAGCTTTGGTCCTATTTAACAGGCAAGGGGTTATCAGTCTGAGAAATAAGCTAATAAACTGAAGAAATAATTAGATCTTTCTAAGCAGACAGATGGCAGGGTCATGTCCTTTGATACCAAGAATGCCAACAAGCTTCTCTGTTTTTACAATTAGATTGTTTCATCTGATAATTAAAAAAAAATAAATACAAAAACAGACCTAAAAATAATAGCTAAAAACCTCCAAACAGAACAGATAATTGTGTAAATCTTGAGTTTTTTCCTCTATAAGCAGTCTTTACTCCAGCAACATTTTTACCATGATCTAAAGCCCTATAAAGCTATTAGTGGCATCCTAAGTACCAAGCCGGAGAGAACACTGGCATGCTGTTAAAAAAAATAAAAATAAAATAGGAAAAAAAAAGAGAAAATTTTCCAGGGTTATGAAAGCTTCCTTCAAAAGCTAAGCTGTTTAAGCTCATTGCTTTTAGGGAACTAGGTCTGGTGTTGGAAGGCAAGGAGGAGAATATGGACTGGTTGGAAAAATGTGCAAGCCACTAGAATAGCAGCAGAAAGACATTTGCATTTGTGCTGGATCTGGGTGTGCTGAGTTCGTAAGAGGACATTGGCTGGGAGGGGGCCACAGGAAAGTCCAGGGCAGCACTGCCTATAGAGGAGGGACAGGAAGAGTCCTGGCCACCAGGAGTCAAGTACGAAGTCAAGTCAATCAGAGGACCTTTCACTACACGTTGCAGAGGTCTAAGCAGTACCAAAGAAGTGTTACCAAATTGCTTACTGCTAAGTGGGTAATGTCTTAGCCTTTAAAATGGGATATTGGCTATTTTCTTGCAAGTCATAGAGCCATAGAACAGTTTGTGTTGAAAGGGACACCTTAAAGACCTTCATGTTCCAACCCTCTGCCATGGGGAGACCTTTCACTACACCAGGTTGCTCCAAGCCCCATCCAGCCTGGCCTGGGACATAGAGATGAGGCATTCACAGCTTCTCTGGGCAACCTCTTACAGAATCTCACAACCCTCACAGTAAAGAATTTTTTTCCAATCTAACCCAGCCCTCTTTCAGTTTGAAACCATTCCCCCTCATCCTGTCACTCCATGCCCTTGCCAAAACTCCCTTTCCAACTCTCACATCCCCTTTAGGTACTGACACGTGCTCTAAGGTCTCCCCAGAGCCTTCTTTTATCCAGAAAAAGAAAACAGAAAAAAAGCTTCAAAAGTCCTGCATCCCAAAGAGGAGGTTAAAACAGTGGTACTTAATTCACAGAGACCTCTTGATCATTGGATGAGGTCCAGAAGGGAGTAAAATGCTGCCACTGAGAAGGAAACATGGGAATGTTTAATTCTTTGTAGCTGCCATTTATAGCCATAAGAAACTATATTTAGGAGTCTTAAAGCTCTTATAGACATGCAATAATGTGATTTTAGATGTTTTAGATCTTTATGTACCAAACTGCACCTATTTATAGTCTTCGCCATGCTTTGTTCCCTACATAGTAGTAAATTTCTGTTTGTAGAACAGTTTATCAAAACTTTCAGTCATTAAAATAACTCCCTACTCACTTCAGAAATGTTCTATAGTGACTATAAGGAAGAAAAAAAAAATCTTTACTTTCTAAAAATAACTTGGAGTGTAGGAGAAGGCTTTGAGTTCAGTATTGCAGTCCCTGCTCTCTGCCTCTACTTACACCATTCTGCTATTGACTGGATGTAATGGATTCACTTGATACTTTATCCAAATAGATTCAAGCAGCAGACTGGCTCAAGGCTCAGTCCTTTGTTTTACCAGGAATTACATAATTGGATCTCTCTGTCTACTTATGAAATATGGGAAGTTATCTTTTTAATTGCTTTGGTCACTACTATTTCATGAAAAATGAATATATCAATGGATTTCATCTAGTTTATCACAATGTCTCTTTACATACCAGATTTTGAAATAATAGTGGAGGTCCTAAAATATAAATAGCTTTGAAGGGTTGCGGGTGACCACAAAGCCTATTCCGTTTCTGGAGAGATGCCTTTTTGAGCTTAATTCAGAGTTGATGGTAAGAGATGTGATCCTCTGAGGCTGCATCAGGACATCTGAACTAGGTCTGTCTCTCTCTGCAGGAATCTGTTTCTCTTCACTGACTGTGGATGAAGTTTGGGAACCTTTTCTCCTTGTGCTGACATGAGCCTTTGAATAACTGCTGAAGACTTCATAACTTTTTTCCTCCTAATGAGGTCCATTAGTGCAATTTAAATCTCATTAAGCTAATTGTAGTCTGTTAGACTACACATCTCTGAAAATATGTTTAAAAAACATGAGGGATGTTTAACTCATCAGCGTGTTATATGAAGTACTCAATTAATATTCAAGTAAATTTCCCTTGCAGTTTTGCTTGCATCTGCAGCAGTTGGGCTGAGGGGATATTCACCATAAAACATCAGTAAAGTATTGTGAGGTAATTGCCCTTTTCTATCATCTATAGGAGTGTTCTTCCTAGAAAATTAACCTCTTAAAGTGATGGAAAGATGAGATAATATTCTTGGAATATCCTCATTCAGGGGATGGGTCTACATGTCCAGGTTTTTCCTTCTGTCAAAATACAAATCAAAGTTCCCTGGCTTCTGGGGTCCCTCCCAGATGCATTGGCATGGATGCTGCTGCCTACCTGTGAAGGAGTGTTTTTCATTTCCATAAGATTGCATTTCTTTAACAGGTCTCCCAAAGCAGAGGTATCCCAAATCCCTGCTCAGCCTAGGAAAAATCTTGGCTACTGTCTAAGGCTACAAGACAGAAATAGAAGAGTTGGCTCTCCTGTGTTAGAAAGCTCTTTGACACGTTCTTGTTACTGCAAAATCTTCTCAGATCTTTGTTTCCACAAAGCCATGTCAGGCTTGAGCCTTGAATGAATTCCTGCTGGGAAAGGTTGGATTTGCTTCCTGCAGGCAGCCAGACATGGTGCAGGACCTATTTCTCACATCAGGGCCCTTCCAGAGATTTTTGCCAGCAATATGCTGGGTTGGCAGGGCAACCCCAGCCAGCCCTGTTGTTCTTGGGGAATGAAGCAAGCTCTCAGGAACTCGGATCTTATTTCATGCAGGTTTTTTGTGGGTCAGAGCTCACATGGTTCTGACTGGGAGTGTTCTGAGGCTGTGTGTTCACAGCCTTCGCCTGGTGAGGAACTGGCTTTTCCCTCACTACCTTTTTCTACTGGTGTGTGTCTGATCTCTGGCCCACTGAGATCAGTACAAAAAAACAATGTCCTCTATGAGTGGAAGCAGGTAGAGATCAGTTTAACAAGCGACACAAATAAGAATTGGTGGGATTTTTTTTTCTCATATAATACCAGAAAATCTTCAGTTTTTCATGTTGAACTTATTGCTTCCCCATCCCAGCTCACCTGCATTGACACTAAAATCTCTGCAAACACTCATGGGGAGCTCAGACATTAGAAACTTAACTTCTTTCTTCCTTTCTTTCCTCCATGTTTCGTAGTCACTTGACTTCCCAGATCTGAATCTTGGTCAATGTTACAAATCCTCCTTGGGCTTGTACCCTACTGGGCTAGTGAAGCCTGTCATGAATGGAGGTGGTGAGTTACGGGGAAGGATTTTGACATCTGAGAAAGAACTGTGAGAGAAGGCTGTACTAATTAGTAAAACTTGTGGTTAAAGGAAGTATGGGGTAGGGAGTGAGAGGAGAGAGGTTGCTGCAGCAACAAAAGCTGTGCGGGTGCTAAATGTGCTGATTATAAGCTTGAACTTGGAGAAAATGGATCCTGACGGCTTATTGCTGACAAAAAAAGTGGTTTAGATGGAAAATGGAAGTGTAACGTGTTTGGGTATGTGGAAGTGTTCTTTGTGGCTTTCAAAGTGGGAGAGTCACTCTCCATTCTGCTTAGCAATGGGAGAAATTAATGTTAAATTTGGGGGTTGTAATAGGAGTAGAAATTGGAGAGGAATGAGACTTCCGAAATCAGGATGGTAGATTAGTGCAGTGCTTGGTATCAATTCTTGTAATGGTTGGTAAATTTCCAATGGAAAAGCAGCTATATAGTAGAGCTCTGTCTTTCCTGTAATGACACAAGAAATGTGCAGCTGCTCTCTGAGTAGTGGGAACACTGAGAAATAGGGGTGGGAGGTGACCCCCACCACCACTGATATGGCTGGAGACCAAAGAGCAGTAACAGGAAGGTTACTGTCAGCCAAAGCTGTTCTCATTTTTAACACTCCCTCTATTTCAAGAGCAAGGATTTTGTTTTGGTGGTTGTTTATTTAAATCATAAGATGCTCCTTGAATCATATCTTTCCAGAGAGGAAGAGTGAGAATGAACTATTGACAAAGTTGGTCAGGTTGCTTGGTATGGTACCAGAAAGCATCACAATGAGCTCCAAAACACAAAAAAAGCAATGAGACGAAATATGGAGGGCATGGAGGAGAAGCACCCTGAAAAGAGGGAGGAGAAACATCAAAGCAGTTCTAATCTGGGAAGACTGCAGGGTAACATGACTTTAAGAACTAGTAAGGAGATAAGGCAAATGTTAGGGAGCTTTTTTTGCACTTTGTTTTCTTTTTTTCTTTTCTTCCAGTTAGAAGAGGTTTCATCTGGAGAAAAATGGTATATTGACAACGATGAGGCTGGACTTAAGCTCAGGAGGTCAGGTCTTCATCAGATTTTCATCTTTCAGTCATAATTCAGAGGAGAACTGAATAGAAAACAAATCTCTGTGAAATCTGTTTGAGAACACACTGAGCAAAACATTGAACTATGTCTCTTATGATCCAGTCAGGCATATCATTGAAGCAATAATGTTTCCCCACAGAGGTAGGAATTGGTATGCAGATCTACCTGTTGTCTCTTGACTTCCTGGCACCCAACAGATGAGTCTCTGTCCTCACTGCTCTTCTTCTGAACTTACAGCTCCTGGGCCATTGGCTAGAAAAGAGTTTTTAATTCGTTCGCTCTTGTACAGAAGGCAGAAATCAGGATAGACATGTCAGCTGCTAAGTGCAGAAAGCTTCAGCCTGGATTTTGATTTCCCTGATGCTGTTTTCTGCAGTCCCAGGATACAGACCCATGTCCGAGAGTGTGGCAGTTTGATATGTGTCCTCTTGACTTCAGCAATGGTTGCTTTAAGCGTCGCTTATTCAGCGCATCCAAGTGCGAACCCTCATGAAATGTGTAACTAAGCAGTGTGAATTTTATATTTTGAACTGTGTTTTTATGCATTTGCAGATCTTGCCATCATGCTGCTGCCCTTTTAGCTTCTGGCCTCAAAATGCTAGGGCTCTGTCTGGTGCAATGTTTGAGTTCAGCTGGGGCATTTCTGAGGCTTTGAGAAACATGATCTCTCTCAAATATCTTTTGTCTTTTACTGGTAGAAGTCTAAAGAAAAACATCTTATGTAAAAGATACTCTGCCCTGATTGAAAGAACTCAAATGTAAGAGTGAGTTCTGATATATTTTACTTTGGACTGTGGCTAAACTCACCATATGTTTTGCTTATTTCTTCTCGAACTTCAGATTCCAGTTTTTGCATCTTATTTTACTCCACTATCAGGCACTCATCTGTATCTGAAATCTTGCCCCCAGAATTATTAGAACAGGTGCAAAGTGCCAGTCTCTAAAGCAGACGCTACGTAATGTAAAATACAATGAACAACCATTTATTAAAAAAAAATAGTGTATGTGCATGTGCATCTCACTGCCTGATTTGAAGCTTCCAGGTGATAAAAGCACCTGGCACAATGAGGATGTCGTTTTGTTCCTCCATTCCTGTTCTTTAATAATATCAGAATTTGAAAGGCATAAATATGCAATGAAATTTTTCTCCCCAGTTATTTTTATATCACAAGGCACGATAAGAAAAGATACTTTAGGTGAGGTATTTTAATAATGGCCCTTTTTCTGTTGTTGATGATTGAAGAACAGCAGCAGTGAGGTACAAAACCTGTCCATGAGGCAGCTTCTAAATAATTACTAGGCACAAGCTTGTCAATGCTATATTAAAGCATTATTAAAGTTAGGGGAATAAAATCAGCAAGAGTTGTTTATCAGCTTGCTTATGTATCTGGAACAAGTTGAAGCAGACTGTTAAGGGGTTTTCACAGCAAGTGGGAAAAAGGCTACAGTTCTTTCTTTGGGTGGATTGTCCTTAGTAGAATTGCTTCAGCAGAATTGTGCAGATCTTTCCCTTCTCCTCTTCTTACATGTCCTTGTCCCAAAAATCACAAGCAGAATGGAGCAGGCTTTCACAAAAGGGAGAAAGCTTTCTGGTCAGATCAGCTTTAAAGCACCATTTCTCTGCAAAGGTTACTTCTTTTCTAAGTGAATAAATACATAAATTAGTCTGGCCATTTGACTGCTGTCATCC
Source organism: Sterrhoptilus dennistouni (assembly GCA_013397095.1). Classification (NCBI taxonomy): domain Eukaryota; kingdom Metazoa; phylum Chordata; class Aves; order Passeriformes; family Zosteropidae; genus Sterrhoptilus; species Sterrhoptilus dennistouni. Next base: position 63,865 of record VWZU01001232.1, read on the forward strand.
ACACCATAATGGATGTGAAAAAAAGAAAGCTCAGCTGGAGAGTGAGGAAATATTGGGAGACAAGGTTCCATGGTGGTTTGATGCATTTCTTATCCCATCAAGAATACTCTATTTATTTAGGTTTAGAAAGCTATAACACATTTAATATCACTGAATATGTAAGTCAAGCAATCCAAAGTTGAAGCATGGGAGACAGAATTAGATATGATGTGTGATAGAATTTATGTATTTCAGTATGTCTTCAATATTTTGTTCCCATAATTGTGCTAAATAAACCTTAGAGCAGCAGAAATTATACTTTTTCAGTTCACATACAGGTTTTGGTAAGTAAAGTCCTGTTTCCCTCCATCTTCCTCCCTTTTTCTTTGGAAATCTGGACAGTCAAAAGAATCTGGGAATGCTGCTATAATTAAATATGGAGTATATAGTGCAGTGTCCTTATCTCCTTGGTCTCTCCCACAAGGAAAGCTCTGGGGTGGGATGTGTTTCTATAGAAAAGATAATGCTTATTATCCTCATGACAGAAGATGAGGCACAGTTAGTTGCTCAGAGATGGCTGTAGAGAGCTGATGCTCCCTCAAGAGAGATGGACTGATGTCTCTTATCTCAGGTTATTTGCAAAATCAACAGTGTAATTTGTTCATAATGATGTTTTTCTGATTGCTTAGCTGAGAACTAAGCCTTTCCTAATGGGAGGACATAGAATTGATTTGAACAACTGTTCCTTCTGAAATCCTGAGGAAGAGAAGAGGGTCAGTGCAGCACAGGCCAAGGTGAGCCATCCTGATATGAATGAGTGTTTAGACCTTGCATTATCAGCACAAACGGGAAGGAAATTCAGTTTAAACATATGAAAATACCTTTTCTGCAAATGTGTTCATAGAGTGAAACTGATTGCCCACAGGAGTTGTGAAATCTCCATCTTTGGAACTATTCAAAACCTGACTGGGCACGCCCAACATGCTCTCCTTGGCCAGGTTTTGAGCAGGGAATTTCAACTGGAGCTTCCTTGCAGCCCCTGCCATGCTGTGATCAGAAACTCTCCCAGACTAGGAATAGCCTGCTCTGTGTGCTATTCCCAGTCTAATGCCCTGGATGCCTTGGGAAGGCTGGCCTGGAGCAGAGACTAGACAGAGCTAAGAGAATAAAGCTGGTATTTATTAAAAGGCCTTTAGGATACACCTTGGGCAGGATAAGAGCCTGGCCAGGACTACACCCAAGGTGGACCCAAAATGGTCACAAAATGGACAACAGATCATGAGGTCTCACACTTTTATAAGTTTTTGTCCATTTGCATATTGGGGTTTAATTTTTTTGTTACAATTACAGCTTTGGGTTGTGAGGTCTCATCCTTCTTTTTCCTCCCTTCAGTCCACCATTGTTTGTGCTTTTGGGCCTGAAAACTTGTAGTGGTTGTCCCTGGTCTTCAGCAGGAAAAGGATTTGTTTTGTCTCCCTACTCTCTGAAGAGAGGTTACTAACACTTAATATGAGGCTCAGAACTGCACCCTGAGGCAGCACAGAATCTGAAAAACATGAAAGCTAAAACTTAAGGCATCAAATAAAGAAAGGTGAAGTGAGCCAAACACAGTACACACAGATAACCTGCAAAATTATATGTATTAAACATATTTATTTCTTCTGAATACTCCTTTATCTATCCTTTTACTATCACCATTCAACCTTGAGTCCTATTTCCCAACATCCCAGTCTGTTCCATCCCTTACAATGGTGCACTCCAAAGCCAGGTGAAGTTTCCATGTTGTTTCCTTCTGATTTTGGCAAACAGGGATCATGTTCCGAATCCAGCCTTTGTTCTCTGCTGGTGGCAAATCTGGATTGTAAAGAGGAGGCATTTCCCTCATTGATGACTGAGTCTCAGGCTGCTGCCTGGTTATTCTAAGACAGGATCTGGTGGAAACTGCTGGTTTGGGTCTCTCTAAAGGAAAAACCTGGGGGAAAAATCCTCAGTTTTGAGGCAGTTGATGGTGCTGCTTGGGATACATAAATTAATCACCCTCCAAAGTGATTTGTCTGCAGAAAATACTACTGTGCTGTGACTCCATGGAGCCTCACACACTTCCCTGCCAGTCCATCCTCTCTGACTGGCAGCTGTTTTTGCAAAGCTGCCTTCTGTTTTGTCTCCTGCTTTCCTGCCTTTGCTCACACACGTCTCTCACTGTTGCCATCCCTCCCTTTCATGGGCAGGGAGCTCTTCCACCACTTGAAGCTGCTTTGCTTTTCATCCCACTCCACCATCTTCACCATCATGGGCACTGCCCTGAGAATTCTTTGCATTCTGAAAGATGGATTTCCAGTTTATTATTGACAGACTATTTCTTTTAATACATAACCATGTGCCAAATGTCCTTTTCTTTTTTTTCACAGAAACTTCCTTTGCTGCAGCCTTTGTCTTACAGGCACCTGCAAGCTCTTTATTGATTTGTCTTTCCAGCTCTCCCTGCTCAGTCTCCATGCTGTCAGGTCTCTGGATCTGTTTACTTCCTGAAGCTTTCCTCTCCTCACATAAAGGTGAAGGCAGATATACCTGTGAGGCCTCTATTGTCAGCAAAAACAGACCTCCACTGTGGCCAGCAGTATGAATATCTTTCCTGTGATCTCATACAAAAAAATAAATTTAAACAAAGGTCTTTTATCTGTTTGCACCCACAAAAAGTGCAAAACCACTCTGATAGTGTATTTTTCTATAGCTTTATAAATAGGCTGTTCCTTTCCTTTCCCTGCTTGCTCAGGGCAGTTGAATGAATACTGTCCAGGGATACTTAGTGCCCTCCACCCCCTCAGTAGACATGGCATTAAAAAGAAAACACAAAAGATAAAAGGGTTTGATGTAAAATGACCATTTGCTTCAAAAGAGCATTGACTGAATAATAGATCAAGCTTCACTTTGGTGCAGTGTTTTTAATAAAGGATGTGCCTTTGCCCACATGTTTCTGCTCAGCATTAACTTGAGAGACTGAAATGTTTGAGTATTCTCTAATTTAATAACCAGTGGTTAATTCTCCTCTGGCCTCTTCTGATCATTTTGCTGGCAGGTATTGGCCACTCAGAATATGAAGCTGAGATTTAAATTGAGCTCAAGCCTCCAAAGTTTTGATCAGCAGAGTAGCCTGGATTTTTTTTGGCAGAAACCAAAAGGTGTTGGCATCTAAAGTCTCAGCTAGAGGAAAAGCAGAAGGTGCTCCTGCAATCCCTGCAGTGACACTGGCTGGTTTTGGTGACACAGCTGAACTCCGTGGTGGGGAAGAGCTGACTCAGCCACACTGAAGTCTTTCATACTTTCCAGGGAGTTTGCCAGTGGTTTAAAATAGAGAATTTGGGGTTGTGCATCTTGGATCCCAGTCCCATGTCACCACAGGTGAAGTGGGACTTGTCCCCAGTCCCCCTTGTGCTGCAGGAGTGCTGCTCCTCCTGTCAGTGCTCACAGTGCCACTTTAACTCTTCCTCCCTGTTTCTGTCCCATGGAAAACTCAACCTTTCACCCTCCATGTGAGACTTGGTGAAATTCTCAGGCTCCCATCACATCATGACCTCTCCTACTGCCTGACACCAGGAGTTGTGCTGCTCCAGGGTCTGTCCCAGCTGAGTTGGATCAATGGCATTTGATCTTCTCAGGTTGAAGACTGACACTGGTGGCTGCTCTAAAATGAAATTGTTACTTCCATGGGCAAAATTCATGCTAAACATCACACTGGCTTTGCTGAAAGGGAAAAATTAGATCATTTGTAACCCATCTTGTGTTGAATTGCTGTGTATTAGCTTTGACTTTATCAACATTACCTCAAAGACATTGGGGACATTTGTTTGAACCTCTGTGAGATGGGAAAGGATAATTCTAGATTTCCATGTGGTTCATTAAAATCAATCCCTGCTCTTCTCAGGGAAAAAAACCCCAAAACACCAAAACCAACATTTATATTTTTGTAGTTTCCTGGTGGCAATTTTCTGTACTTGGTGAGACCCACATTCTTTAGACCCTAAGATCAAATTTATTTAAGTTCCCAGTTACTCTCTATGGAAATTTTGCAATTTACATGAAGGACAATAAATTCAGATCCTCACCACCAGCATAAATAGTTAAACCCCTATTGCTTTCATCCAAATTCAAATTGCTTGCTGATAATCTGAGCAGTGAACTGGCTTTGATAAATTCCTTTCCCCACGTTATTTTATCATAGTAATTATTTGCTGTTCTGCTCTGAATCTGCAAATTATCTCGTACAGTTATATTTACATATGCAATAAGACCGGGCACATGATTTATTGTCTTGTCAACAGCGAAATAAATAAAACTCTTTGTCAGAGATTATCCCTGACTTTTGGGCAGAGCTGTAATAAATAAATAAATAAATAAATAAATAAACAAATACTTAGGTGATAGATTTTTAGAAGGGATAAGTATGAAACAATTTTGAGGTGCAAACCTTTAGCATATGAAACAATTTTGAGGTGCAACCCTTTAGCAAATAGACAGCTGTGGGAGTTTAGTCTGAAGGCTGACTCTGAGGTCCTATTCAGATTAGAGATGAAATTCCAATAGGTTTCTCATTTTGAAACATGTGCTGATAAAATATTCCTGTGCAAGGGAACACAGCCTATGAGTTGGAGCATTTGTAGCTTAGTCAATAAACCTGTCTAAAAGACACAGTGGATGAAGGTCCATCAATCACATTTTATGATTATGATTGCAATGTGGCAAAGAAGTAATGTACCAAATAAGTGTTGAAATTGATGGCTGTAGCTTTTATAGATTATAAAGAATAAAAGATTGGGAGATGTATTTTTAGTATTGTTGGTAAATTACTTGGGTATTTTGATTGCAAATATTATAAAATTAGATGTAGGATTATTGGCATGCATTTTTATTTCCAAGAATGTGTAAAAAATGCTGGTTTAGAAGACCACCAACCACATGCAGAATAAAAATCCACACATAGAACCTTCTCTCATGGTTTTTACATTTTTAAAATTATTTTTCTAAATTTACTGATAACCCAAACTTCTGGTTAAAAATATTTTTAATGAAATCAGTTAAGTATCTGAGAGCCTCATCTGAAATTACCAAGGCAAAAATTAACAAAACAAATTTTACTTGCTCTTAATTTTGAAGCTGACCCATGAATCTCCACAGCACCTTCAAGATTTGGTGACAAATCAGTGCACTCTATTTACTGAACAATAAATAATGCATGAGCAGTCAGCACCCTGCCAGAAGCTGAGAAAGACTGTTGCAGAAATGTAACTGTAAAAAAAAGTAAATTAAAATATGGTGGTGGAAGTGATTTGGAAATGGGTCAACAATGTCAAATTACCAATCTCTTCTGAATGACTCATCCAGCCATAGTACTTATAGTAGTGTGCAGTCAGCAAGAAGGAATTGGGACAATAACTGTGGATTTCCTTCATTTTTCCTTTACATTGACCTAAAATTCAAACTATCCCAAGTACTGCTGGGACAGAGTGTATCTTAATACCTCTCCTAAATTTGCCCATCCTCTCTTCAGTCCCCCAAACTCTAGTGGCAGTTCTTCAGGTCAGCAACCCCTTTTTATGTTCCTTCATGTTCTCAGTTTTCCCCACCTGAGCAGAGCCAGGTTTGATCCCTGCAGTGGGGAAAGTCTCTTGTGAGGAATTGTGGTTACCCTGCTGTGCTCTGTGAAACAGGCAGTGCCTCTCCTTGCTGGGGTAGGGTACTGGGTGTGCTAACCTCATGTTTCTGAAGATGCCATCAAACATCAAGTGGGTTGGAAAAGACCTCTGGGGTCATTGAGTCCAACCTTTGACTGATCACCAGCTTTCCAACCAGAGCACAGCACTGAGTGCCACATCCAGCCTTTCCTTAAACACCTCCAGGGATGGGGACCTTTGGCCATGGACCAGAGGAGGTGGTAAAACCATGATGACAAAAATCCTCCTCTACATGTCTCAAACTGATTTTAGATGAACCAGTCTGGATAACCAACAGCCTGTGGATATACCCAGATGCAATCAAATCTCACCTTTGGGACTGGCAGGAGTTTGGTGTCTGCAGAGACGAAGTGGACTCTGTGGAGTTCTGCCTGGAATAGGAAGACCAGAAAAAATATACAAATTCTTAATGTCCCTGTACTATTCTGCTACATCCTATGCACTGCTTCCAGCCCAGAGCTGCCCTGTGGCACAGTGGCTGAAAGGATGAGATCTTGCTGGTGACACATTGTGTTCTGCTGTCTCAAGGTGCCTTCAGAGCTCCTCAGCTCCCCTGCAGCCTTCTGTGGAATACAAACATCCCTGTCTCTCTCAAACTTGTGGGGTTTTCCCGTGGGGATCTTGGCAGGTGCTGAAGGCCTCTGCCTTTCAACATGAGTGAATTATTCTCAGGTACCTGAAGATGAAATTTTTCTCTCTGCTTCTTCTTCTGCTAAGGGTCCTTTGATCTTTCAGGCTAGGAAGCCTTACTCTAATGAGCCAAGGTTTGTTTGTTTTGCTGAAGAAACATCAAAAAAGGTAAAGACCCTCTTGGGTTGTGTAAGAAATAACCAGACATGATCTTAACCTTGTGTATATGCAATGGCTGATCAGTTTGTCTGGAAGGAATCAACACAGACTCACCACACTTAGAGGAGTGAACAAAAGCAGAGCAGAATTATTGAAAGCAGCAAGCCCCAAGTTGTTTATCAGTTGAATCAATTCAAGGGGAGCAAGAAACTCAGCGTGGGATTTTTTTTTTCCAGTCTATCTTTGTGTGCAGGTTGCTGCACTATGATGTCTTCTCCCTACCTGCAACACTTAAAACATTACTATAGATTCCTTGTAAATCAGCACTAATAACAGTCGTTGAAATACTCTGTGCCAGCCTTTTTGCACGGTGCTGGAAGTAATCAACTCTGTGTAAAGGTAATGTGCGTGGAATGCAATGCTCCCCTGGGGAATGATTTGTCTTGCCACATTGCCTTGCCCATACCCTTCAGGTGTACTTTCCTTAGCTGTGATTGCTTTGCAAATGAGGATATTTGCTTTCACGTAGCTGCTTAAATAGGGCTGTGAGTACGAGCCTGGGGTGGTGGTTCATTCAGCTTTTAGTCTGAAAGAGTGTTACAGCACCAAGTGAGCTGCTGGAATAAGTCCTTCTGCCCCTTAGCTGCACTGGCAGATGTGGAAAAGGATTAGAGAATATGGACTGTTTTCTCTTTTAACTTGCACATGGGGTGAGAGAGGATATCTGCTTTAGTTTCTAAATGCCTTTGCTATTGAGCAGAGATATTTGCACCCTCATTTGCTTTAGTGAATTTCTGGAAGGAATCATGGAGAGTCAAATCCCTGCCCACAGATGTATGGACACCTCTCCGGACACAGGAATGGGCAGCAGTGAACTGAGTTGAGTACATGGTAGACACTTTTGCTTGCTGTGTATGGTGTTAATGTTCTGTGGTGTTTCTTTGAATGGTAGCACCCTGCAGTCATCACTGGAGTTGAGCCTTGTTAAGTTCTGCAAAGGGACAAAAGTGGAGTTATAATTTCCAATTACAGCTGAAGAAGCTGAGATCTCTGTCAGATCCAGGTAATTTCTGTGAGGTTGTGCAGCCCACACACAGCTGAACTATGACTTGAACTAGGGATTCCAGCAGTGTCTAGTTCTCTTGACACAAATGAAGATCTCTCACCATTCTTGTCAGGAGACTTTCTAATGCACAGAGCAGAGATACCACACTGAAGACTCTTTCTCCTGGACTACCCACACCTTTTTCCAGGTGTGCATGGTCTTTTTCTGAGGAATATGGAGCTCAGGTTCTGCCTGCCACCTCTGTGCTCTGCTCTCCCTGCTTGTGAGTGGCTGAGCATTGAGCAGAGCCAAGTCAGCTCCCGGCTGCTCTTCCTCAGTGTGGCCATCAGTGATGCTCAGTCCATGAACAAGAGGAAAACTTGGAGTCTGGTGGTGACTCCCAGAAAAAATGTGTTTTCTGTCCCATTTTGAAAGGATGAAACCTGAGGTTAGTCCTTATGCAGGGCTTGTGCTCAAACTGCAGGATATACCAGAGCCACACCCCTGCCCAAATTTTTCCAAGTGTGCTGGAGTTGAGCTGTGTGTAATAGCATGTCCTGATAACTGTTTCACTTAGCAAAACTGCAGCTTGTGTTAGGCTGTGAATAACAACTCTTGTCATTATTAGCAATTAATCATGTCCTGGAGTCTTGTTGTTCATCCTGTGTTTACCAGAGTCCCTTACAAATATTGCTCACCTACCTTTTGTCAATGCATGTCCTGTGCTCTAAAAGCCCTGAGTGAAGAAGTTCAGAGGAGATTTCAAGGTAAAGAAATATGAGTTCTGCTCTTTAGAGTTAAAGCCTCCAGGGATCTGAAAACTCTTCCCTTGAGTTTGCAGAACTTTATTGTTCTATATCCTCAGCAGCCATCCTGCACATACAATATTCAGAGTGCAAGAATGCCCAGCTCTGCCAGCATATTTGGGCATTCCCTTTCTCTTGGGAAGTTCTGCTTTACATAAAAAAATTAAATGCACCTGGCAACATAAAATGAGAGCTGTGGAAATGGACAACATGAGCCAGGAACAGGTTTGTATTTTTTATATTAACATATTTATATTCATAGGTATTTGTATATTCACATATATATTTACATATATATGTATGAAAATATGTTTTCGTTAAAATCCAGAAAATGCACTCATTCCCAAAAGCCATTTAAATGCTGCCTGTCAGAAGGTGGAAAAGAACACCTATGCTAATTTAGCAGGGATGAGATGGCTGTCTCCCAAATGCTAAAGAAAAGGACTTTATAAACTGGAAACGTTGGGTCCTTAGTAGGAGACACGACTTTCTAGGACTTCTGTTTTGAACATGGTTATAGGTTTTCAATGAAATGTTTTCATTTCTCCACAATACAGGAGCTCCACTTGGGGTTTTACCTGGTGTGGGGCTGTACCAGGGCAGGGTTGCACACACACACCCCAGGGGGTCAGGGCAGAGTGGGAAGGGAGTTTCACCATGGAAATTTGGGGCATTTGTCACCTGAGTAACAGACACCCTCCACCAAACCAAAATATCACAGCAGGCTACTGTTAAAAGTTCCAGGCACTGGCAAACTCATCAAAGCAGTGCTGAGGTGTACACACTGTGTATCTGTTGTGTATCTCAGTTGTATTGAAGATTGATTGAGCAGCACCAGCCTATCTTAGCAGTCATCTGACTCAGTGCACTCTAAAACCAATATAAGGCTGTAAATCTATTTAACCTTCCCATCTGGGAATGCATTTCGTTGAAGATGGCAGCTTGATGGTCATTAAAATTAAAGACAGAAAATAATATTAGATAATGCAGTGCATTTCCCTTGGCAATGTAGGGCTGGCACCTCCTTGATGTTCCAGTTTGACCCTTTGTGTTGTTTTGAGAAGATTTAATTTGTTTTCCTGTTATTTGGGATATTTTCTCTCATTGCTCCCCATGCTACTTGTGCATCTCCTTCACCAAGTTTGTCTTTTCCCATTTCCCATATTTTTGGGAGGACACAATACCTAAATAGAAGAGTTTTACAGCTATTGGCCTTTCTTTTAGCATATAACAATTGTCAGTAGAGAACACTGGGCTTGTTGTAAGACAAAGAGGAAGAAAGGAGATGCAGCTACCATGGTACAAAAAAATGTTTCTTTCATGATGAACATCACTGTGGATGTTTGGGTTTAAAAGACCAACAACAACGCTAATTTTGTAGATATTATATGCTAGTTAGAGCTACAGAGGCATCTTCCCTCTGATGTGCATATGAACTTGTTTGATCAGTAACTACAGGATTTTTCAGCCTAGCACAATTCTGGCCTACCTCAGGTTCTGGAATTGGTCTGATTTCTCTTGAAAAGCAAGAACTGGAAATAAATAGCAGTTTTTAAAATGTTGAATGTGGAAGATGGTGCTCCTAAAGCTGTAGCCCCAGGACTGGAGCAGTTACAGATTCAGAAAGGCAATATTTCAATATTAACATGTATAGACCCTCTACAAAACATCAGGATTATGATAATGGAGTGAATGTGTGCTGGGTGTTCAGCTGTCTGAGGTCACTGCTGTTCCAGCAGTGCTGCTGATGTACAACATAAAAGAAAGAGTGCTCTGGTTTTTTTTGTTCTTTGTGGAGGATTGTTGCTAAGCAATTGGGAAAACAGTAAGGCAAAAGATATGAAAGCATAATTCACTTTGTAAACAATAAAGATCTTTACAATTTTGTAAGAAATGCAGCAATAATACATAACATTAGAAAGGAGAAGCTCTACAGAACATCAATAGAACATTATTCAGGCTCTTTTTTTTAAGAGTGCCAGAAGATTGACGACTTGATGCTGATGTAGAATTGAGTTACCATGATTGATATCAATCATTTCCCTGCCATGGTTCACAGAACCTAAAACCACAATGATGTTAGAGAGGATTGCACATGCAAAGGCTCCCAGTGCAGATGTATTTCACCAGTGTGGCTTTATCATATCAAAACTCTTGACAAGTTTGCAGGTGAGGAAATTTTCTTCACATTAATATGACTTTGTACAGTTATTGCTTTGCAGATGGTTTTGCATAGTTTCATTTTGTTTTTCAAGAGTGCCAATAAACATCTGTATTGCAGTGGCTTTTGTGTATTAATAAGTACAGGAATCACTGATTTCTCAAAGACAGCAGAAAGTTTCCTGATCCTAGCAAAGGCAATTTCTTGTTTATCACTTTTACAAAAGGTGTTGACTCCCTGGCTGGGCATTTCCAGCTCAGACCCTACCCAGGTGTTCTGCAGCATTATTCCCTGTTTCAATCCTTGTCTGATTAAACTGATGCTGCCCTTTTGAAATCGATGGAGTTAAGTCATTTTACATTGCCTGAGGATCTCTTCTAATGTGGAAATACTTTGTTTTCTGTCATCTGGCATTTTCATCTGGCTTGGAGGTGAGTTTGAAGTCTGCAAAATACTTTCATCTTTTAAATCAGCTGCCAATACATTAAGAAAGGGTGGGATAATCTGTTCTCCTGTCATCTTTATAAAAAAGATCCAGTCTTTCCTTTGAAACTCCCAAAACTGGGAGCCCACAACTGCTCAATGCTCCTGGGTACTTTCTGAGAGATTGCTCAAACCAGCTCCGCATGTTTAGCACAGAGGGATGTGGGAAGATCACACATCTTTCATCTGGGCCTGGAAAATTTTGCACAGAAACTTTATTTCTGCCTGTATTTCACTACAGATTATTATCCTTCAGCAAATTTAGGGGAGAAAACCCCAACATTCCTTTGTAAATGTGGATTCTGGAATCCTCACTTGAGCCAGCCTATGTTGTACTGCTGCCTTTTCTGGATTCATGGGATGGGATGGGATGCAATGGGATGCAATGGGATGCAATGGGATGCTGGACTTTTCCAAGCTGCCTCCCCTTTGCCTTCATGAGAAGGGAGACCTGCAAACACGATTGTAAATCCCCAGATAAGAGACAACATCTAATGCTGCCAAGAAAGCAGCATAAATGGGACCTCTGGTGCTAAACCTCTAATTAAATGTCTGAAATTAAATTCTAACAAGTTCCCTTACAATCCTTTGAAGCCAATGGCCCAAATCCTGGTGATTATAGTGGATCCAGGCTTTCTCCTAAGGTGTTTCTGCTGCACTCAGACCCTCAGAAATGCTCAGGATGTCAGTGTCTGCTCATTTGGTGAAGAGCCTTCCAAGTTCACAAGGAGACAGAACAAAAAAACACTCTGGGTTTTGGCCATCTAAAGACAATGCAAATGTTTGTTTTTTGAAGTTTCAATTTGGGTTTCATATTTTCATTAAACAGCAGCAGTTCAGATTTTATTTTCCACACAATTCTGGTAATACAAAGAGTTTGTTTGGTACATAGGCAAACTCATCCATGACAAATTACATGGAAACTATGGAAACACTCTGCTTAATGGAGTACAAGGTCAGGCTGTCTTGTACTAAAAAAATTTTAATCATCCCTCTGTTTTTTTTTTTCACAGGATTTCTTGGGAAAAAGAGATTCAGATCAGTAGGACATGGGAAGATTAAATAGTGGGATTGATTAGACCTAGCTGAATTAATCACTGAGAACAAGTTGCCTCACAAATTTATTTTTTTCTTTTTTTTTAATTGCTTCCCTTTGTGTGAGAGGAAGTGTTCATTTCTGCAAGTATTGCTCAAATGATTTACCTGAACACATTCTGGAGCACTCATGTCACTCATAGATGTGTCCTTATGTCCCCTGGGACAAATAGGCCACTCTACTACAGACTGCCAAAATATTTTCAGGCCATGAGACATGGATTCTTTTTGTTTCCACTCAGTCTGACTGTGGGAAGGTTGGTTCTGCACTGGCTATTTGGATTAATCCCCAAATGAAATTTTGTATTTGCCCTTTTGGCAGCAATTATCTCTTCTTTTCTACATAAATCTCCTGTCCAAGACAGGTTTATCCAGCATTGTGAGTGCACAGCAGAAAAAAAGATAATTTTTCATGGATTTTATTTTAGGTTGATTTGAGGTTTGAGAATTTGATAAGATCTCCAGTTATTTCCCCCTCCCCCCTCCCCCTTCAGTGTTTTTAGATTGTGATAGAAGTGGAACCATTCTTTTAAAACTGAGATAATTCAAATGTTTGCAATTCCATTTAGTGTGTAAACCCTTGTACATTTGGACTCATACCATACAAAAATTATTATTGAGCAGAGGAAAGGTTTCATATCTGTTTGTGTCTCTTTTGCTTAGTCTTTCCTTTGTGACATGCTGTGAAAACTGTGACCTGCTTAAGAGAGTGAATCCTGAATTCCAGCTGGGGAGAGGCTTTATGGATTCCAGCAACAGGAGAAACGAGCTGCCATATACACAAGTTTGCCACCCTTAGTCTAATTTTATTTAATGCCAATACTTAATGGAACAGAGTGGGCTGTACCAGGTAGTTTGACCTCAATAGGATTTCAGCATATGCTTCCATGTTGTGCTGACATTTTTATCATTTTGATGAAGCAGTGCAATCACAGCTACAGTTTTCTATAAGAGTGAGCTGTTTATGATATTTTCTTTAGAGAGGAGATAAGGGGAGAAGGGATGGAGACTGCACTGCCAGTATTTGGGACTCTGGCTGGGCTGGCAGGAGAAAACTCCCCAGGGCCGTGCCCTGCCTATGTCAGAGACCTGATGTATGAGGAGCTTGGCTGTGAACAGGCTCAGGGTGCTGAACCTCAACCTTTCCCATCCTCCCCATCTGTTTTTCCAGAGGAGGAGAAATCAAATCTCTATTTCTGTGGCTACGTTTTCATTCAGAAAATTTCCCTAAAACCCTATTTGTCTTTTACCTTTTAAGCTTTGTTGATGATTTTCAACTATTCTTCCTATAAGATTTGAAGTATTCTGCTTCAAGTTCTCCTAAAACTTGACAGTTTTTAGTTTTTCCTTTTTTTCTTTTCTTTTTTAGGCAGGAAAGACTCACACAAACCCAGCTGAGACCTCTGGGCTCATCTCACACCACCACAAATCTCCTGACCAAGGCTTGTCATTTTTTGGTAGTGCTGAGTATCCTGCAGCTCTGGGATGTTTTATTGCTTTGCCTGGCACTGAATTCTCAGTTCCATATTAGAACACTTGTGTACAGTTTAGTATTTTGAACAGCCACTGAAAATGCCACTTTCCTTATCAATTATTGCTTGGATTCACTTTCCTCTTCAAGCTGCTTTAGTTCCCACATAGATCTGCTTTCCTCAAGTTTATGTTAGAGTTGGTATCTCTGAGTGCTGCCTGGCTGAAGGTCTTCCCTTGGCATTTACCTGGCATGAACTAGGAATGCACATCCATTTTCATGAGCATCTCCACTACTCTGTAAGGCCAGAAAATTTTTAAGGATTTGGTTTCTGCTGACTTTCCCATTTAGGGTTATAGACACAGGCACACCTGAAGCTTTTCTCTCTAAAGCTGCTTATATGGGGATGAATGATGCATGCAGGGGAAAGGAGAACTTAAACCTGGGAAGGAATCTGTGGTTGCCATTCAAATTCCTGTGATTAGACCCTCTGGCTTGTATGCTTAGAAGGAGCATGAATCACCCGCTTGAAGCTTTTCTGTAGCTGAAATTGACTTCCCTGCAGGTTGATTCAATATTGCCACAGCTTTGTCAGCTTCCCCAGAGTGAGTTCACCCACCTTTTCTCCAAGGAAAATAAGCTCACATCGAGCACCATTAATAACTTCCCTGAGCGTGGGGATGAGTCCACAGCCACTCCACTCCCAAACTTCAACCAAAAGTATTTCTGAAGCTCAGTGCAGGCTTCTTCTCCTTCTGCCACCCTCTTTACCTCCATCTCAACAACCTTCTTCTCCAGGCAGATGGCTCCCACCCCCTCCCAGCTCCCCTTGACACCCTGCCAACACCGTGCCCAACCACCCCTGTCATCTGCCTCTTGTCTCTAACCCAGTTCCCTCAGATTTGACAGACTACAGTCTCCTCTCTCTCTCTAAAAAGGAACACTGCACCAGTACCCAGGAAACCTGCTCAAACAAATGGGGCTGGGGATCAGAGAGGGGGTGCAGGCTTTTCCTGTGGAAGTTGTTTTTTGCTTTTCAGCCTGTCTAACGGACTTTTTCTAAGGTGTTTCTTTCTTCCTGTTGTTATAAATGTATATTATAAAATTGGCTTTTCGCAAGATGTGTGCAATATGATTGATAATGTTGTGGTAAGAATATAGAATATAAGTTTTTTATTTCTGCTATTAGTAAAGAAAATTAGGCATAGTGGTAGTAGTCGATATAAGTATGTTTAAACTCTCTGTTTGGTCAGGGTAACATCCAGTGAACATGTAAAGAAGACTCTGCCATTGATATACCAACTATCAGCATCTACCACCTGAAGAAAGCACGGACCAAGGCCCAAGCTGGAGGTGATAATGAAGACACAGCCACGAAACACTCATGCTCTAAAAAGGTGGACCCAAGGAGGGACCATGCAAAACAGTTCCTGGAATATGGAAACTAGTTTATGGAAGAATATGAGTATTCATAAACTGATGCAATAGAAAGGGTATTTAATGAGTGTCTCTGATATAGCGGGGTGTGGACTTAGCTGAGTGCCAAGTCACCCGGCCAGCCGTACTTTGCTTTTTTTATCTCCTAATTGTCTTAATTTTTTTATTAAACACATTTCTTAAAATTTACCGAAAAGTGAACCTCGTTTTTCACACTGTTCAAAAAGAAGGAAAAAAAAAGAATAAATAAAAAAGAAAGCAAACACGCCCTCACTTCCTCCTCCCAGTCTGATTAGAAATGCTGCTGAAGCACAGTGTGGGAGCTGGAGTTCAACACTTGGTGCCTCCATCCTCTCACGAGGCTTCCTGACCACCCCCCAGCAGAGCACCAAGCCAGTCAAGTCTCTTTTATTTTGGCTTAAATCTGATAAATTTTCAGACTACAAATGCTTTTGTTTTCCATTTTCTCTAATGCGTTAATTTTTTTTTAAAAAAAAGCAGGACCTCTCTTTTTATGGGAAAAAAGAACCTTAAAAATCACAAGGTATTTTCATTCCCTCAATTTCTCTTCAAAATGTTTTTATCAACTTTATTAACAGGCTGATTTCTGCAACATGTAAGGTAGCCTTAAAAGTGGGATTTTTGAGACATCTCTCTAAGATCTGCTAGCTCCATTCTCAATAGGTTCTTTTTTTGTCTTTGGTACTCCTGAAGTCCCCTGATCAAAACTTAACCACCCTGGTTAAGTTTTCTTTGTGTGTTAAACAACTTTGTGTTCTCATCTCCCAGCACTAGACTTGCACACAAACCCTTGCAAATTGGCCCCAGGAGAACCTGGGGAATTTATAATCAGGATCACAACATAATCTTCAATAAAGTGTCCTCATGTAAGATTTCACATTTGCAGTTAGACACATCCCTTTCTAGTTCAGGGAACAATTTGGAACTGCTTCTGTCTTTAAACACATGGCTATAAACTACACTTAATCCATTGCCTCCCACTGGCACATTGGGCTTCCAATGATCTGTTGGGCAACATTTCATCCCTTCTCTTCATTGATCTCTTGTTTGTTTAATGTATTTTCCATCCCTCAGTCCTGCAGCAATGTGATTTCTCAGTTGTGTTTGGCTTAGTGATACTGGAGAAGGCAGATTTAAGAAACAATCTTTGTTTTCCTTACTTTTTTAACACCTCAATACAGAAGCTCTGTCAAGAGAATAGTGCTAGATAGTACTGCTGAGGGTTCTAAAGTACTTTCAGAGAGACTCTTCAGGATTTCTCAGTGCTTGATACATATTTCAGAAGACAGAACCCCAGGTTAGAGAGCTAAGAAATCAAGGAAAAGACTGCTATAATTTGTCTCCATGCAATCTACATACATATTATCACATTAATAGATATTTATCTGTACCTTGGAAGCATTGCAGTGGATGTAGAGAGTTGTACTCATGCTGCATTCCTTGGTGTGGCATGTGGGGCAAGGGGACAGCTGTTCCTTGAGTTTTCATTTTACTTTCATTTAGTTCCCAGAGAGTTATCAACGAGAAATGTCAGTTTAACTTTTCATTGTTGAAGCCGTGTTAACATTTGAAAACCTCACTAATTACATTTATAAACCTGACAGAGGCCAGGTTGGACAGGGCTTGGAGCAACCTGCTCTGCTGGAAGGTGTCCCTGCCCAGGGCACCAGGGTTGGAACTGGGTGATTTTTAAGGTCCCTTCGAACCCAAACCATTCTGTGACACTGTGATTAGAAGTGGTCACTGGCAGAACGAATGAGCTGCTTTCTTCTGAGACACTGAGCTGTTATCAAAGAGTCTACAGGGCTGAAAATCTAATCATAAAAAACATAAACAAGAACTTTATGACTTTCAAAAGCAGCTTGGTGTCTTGGATGACTGCTGATACACTGAAAATCAGTGAGACTTCTGTTCTTTAGCAATTTAGGTTAAAATCCCCTCCTTCACTACGTTTGATGCTAAAGCTGAGATAGGCAAAATCCCAAAAGTGAGAGGTGAGTCAGGAAGACAACACCATTGTTTCCCCAAAACTGAAACAATGATCAGCCAGGCTGTGGATCCCATTTTATCTAAAATTACTGCAGCTCTTGAGGAAAGGATTGTATGAAAGGCCTCAATATTTTCCCTTTTGTCAAATTCGCCCAGGAAACCTTTATAATATATTACTGATTTTCAGTGTTTTTTTACCATCAGTTCTGCTTTTGGTTTCAGCTTGGACAATGTAAATTTCATTGACCTAATTTTAGCCACACAATATTTTTGTTGTTATTATGCAGCAGCCTAGAAATAGCAGTGGGAATTGAGAAGAAATTTTAATTTACAAGACTCAATAAACCTTACCAAGCACAACGGTTTGTATTTCAATTTACTGAAGGCGCACAAAGCTGTTCTCTGTAGCTGTTACACACAAAAAAAGTCACATTCTTAACATAGATATAAAATGCAGAATAATAAATTTGGAGCCATGAGCAGTGTCCTTCTTTCCTAAAACTCTTTTCTGAAGAGTTAAGTGATAATACTATTAGAAAAAAAAAGTGAACAACTAAACACTATCTTCCAGAAGCAGCTTTTTCTGGGGTTCTATTTAACCAGCTTCATTTAGAAAGCTTCAGACTCCGTGATGTAGGTTTAATGACATTTAAATTTAGCATTCATATTGCAGGACAAGGAGATGGTTGCCCCTGTGCAGCAGGGCCCCCAGTTTCCATACAGGTGCGAAGTCAATAACGATTCTGCTCATGGTGCCATGGGTAGTAACCATGAAAGGAAAGGAATACAACACCCTGCTTGCCCCCTCGTTGCTAAATAAGTGTTTGGTGAAATAATAACTGCTCTTCTTTTTTTTTCTTTTTTTTTTTAAAGCAGTTGGGTTAGCATAAAAAGGGAAAAAAAATAATCACTTCGCGCTGGCTGGGGCAGCAACCCTGCTGGCTGCCTGAGTGTGACAAACAGCAAGGGTGGGAGAGGGAGCAGACAGAATATTCATTATTTTCCCACTGAGAAAGAAGGAGGGCAGTCTGGGAGCCAATATCTGGAGTCCATGTAAGCCATGCTGGCTGCCTATGATCCCCTTCAGCCCCACCCAAGGACCCACTCAGCTGCTCTCTGGGGAATTGGTGTATCCAATAACCCATCCTTGGTCACTTGTTGCAGGAGGGAGCTCTGCCTGCTCTGCTCACCAGCTGCCACATCCCCATGGACCAAATGTCATCCTCCATTCACCTGATTTCAAGCTGTGGCTCTCAGGTGTCAAAGACCAGATGCTGTTGGTTAGGAGGAGAGGGGAGGTGGCATCAGCAAGCCCTTTGCTGGAACATGTTGAGTTCTGGTAGCCACGCTGAAAACAGAGATTGGAAAACTTAGAAAAGAGCTACAGAAATGTCTGCAGGCATGGGGCTGTGCCCTGGAGAGGCTGAGCTTGAAGGTGAGTTAGTTTTCCATCTCTGCAGATGGATGGCCTCTGAGACTGGGGAATGGTCTTCAAACTAATGATGACAGAATGTGGTAAAGGAAGTGGAACAGAAAACTCAGATGAATTTGTGCTGAAAACAGAGAGTGTGATTTTGATAATAAGGACTATTGAGAACTGAAACTGCTTGTGAGGAAATACATAGGAACATCATCATCCTAGACCTGAGCAATCAGCTTTCAAAAACATGGGTTTGATGGTGGTTTTGGGGTGGAGAATCTTTGATCCCCAAGCTGTAGGACAAGGTACAAGGCTCAAAACAATTCCATGCACTTTTTATAGGAAACACTTTCTAGACCAAAACATATTTTTCTTTACACACTTGGGGTATTTCTCTCTGTCCTGGAATGAATAAAATGCTATTCTTAATGTTCTGTTGTTTTTAATTTAAAACTGCAACATTTGACAGAGATTTTATTTTTTCCCCTTAGAAACTTATGCCTTTTCTCTGTTTTTATGGCCTGGAGGTTTTCTCTACCTTTTTTTATTTATCATCTCATATTGCCATGGTTTGAAGATACACAGCAGTGACGCAGGCTGCTGTAGGGTTTTGGTTCTTTGACTGGTTTCTATTTTTAGAGTGCTCTTAGTTGCACTGAAAACAGGCAGCAGCAACTGTATTGGCCCCAGTATCTGGCACAGATTTTGTCAGAAGCTGCACTGTGAATGACACATCTTCCCCTATATTTAGGGACTATGAAGAACATGATCCTTTTAAAGAACATACTCTACCTGTATAAATAACAGCTCTTGTGGCTGCCCTGGTGTGTCTCTGGACAAAAGGGACCAAAATTAACTTGGCTCAGCATCTTCCCTGAGGCAGAGTGCTGTGACCAGCAGTGTTGGCTCACTGTGCAGAGAGCCAGGTGAGCTCTGCTGCTGCCCAGCTCCCACCAACCACCAGGCACTGGAGCACTGGGGTTCTGCTTGGCAGCCCAGAGGATCAGCCCGCCTGTTCCTTCTGCCCAAAGGCTGATTAAAAAGTGGAGTGTCTCCTCCAAGAGCTGGAACAGGTCCTCATCTCAACCCTCAGAGCAATTAGAGATGACAGAAGAGCCAGGATTAGCTCTTGCTGGCAGAGCAGTGCCTGTCCTTCAGCTTGCCAGGGTCCAGCTGAGCAGCCTTCATGCAATCAGACATGAATTTTTTTTGCCTTCTCTTGTATTCTTCTCTTTGCCAAAAAAGCCCAGAACAACAACAACAAAAAAACAAACCCAAAAAAACCCAAAACACCCCCCAACCCCCAAAAAAACTAAAAAAGAAAAAAGAAAAAAATGAAAAAAAACCAAACCAAACAAAAAACCTCCAAAAAAACCCTAAAAAAACCCAAAAAATCCCCAAAAAACCAAAAACAAAACAAACAAACAAACAAACAAACAAACAAAAAAAAA
>VWZU01001232.1:83749-140721 GCA_013397095.1 Sterrhoptilus dennistouni
AAAAAAAAAAAAAAAAAAAAAAAAAAAAAAAAAAAAAAAAAAAAAAAAAAAAAAAAAGGGCTAATTTTATGGCAGGATCACCTGGGCATTCCCAAAATTTTCACCGGTCAGAATATGCATATATATATATTTAATCCCTGCTTAGTACCTGGTATAGCTTTTATCAGTTTGTGCCTTGGAGGAATCAGAAATTCCCAGTTCTATCCTTCCCTGCAGCCACCTTGTCTCTAACCCCAACTCCCCACAGGAGAAACCTTCACTTGGGATAAATAAAATGAACTAATTCTGTTAGCAGTTTCCTAAGAAGAAGCTTTGCCTGCGAAAGATTTGAAAGTGATTTTCTTGGTATGTGGTTTCCTTTTTTTAACTTGAATTTCCTCCGAGATTTTGTCTCTATATTTTCCCCTGGATTACCTAAAGTAAGAAACTTTTAGCTGAGCTGGATTTGAAGAAGGAACACCAGTATTAAGAAAGAATTTTTAATTTCTACCAATTAAAAATATTACTAAAGTTTGTATCAAAAAAACCCCAAGCTAATAAGAGTGAAAAGGGCTAAGTGAAAGAAAATGCAGGTTGAGTGGTAGTGTGGGCTTTGAGTAGATTATAATGGGTTTTTTTTTTTCCCCATCCAGTGTGAAAATATTATCCATGCCAGGCATTTAATGCTGTATAAAACTGTCCTGGGTGAGGGAAGAGCCTTGTACAGGCTGCATTACTTCTCACCTTTTCCTGTGACTCCTCTTCCCAGTCGTGTTCCCAGGTCTTGCCCTGTTCCTCTGGATATTTTGAGCAGTGATTGGCACTGAGCAGGCCATGTCCATGTTGCAAGTGCAGGTCCAGCCCTTTCCTGGGGTCAGCCTGGTGGCCCAGGACACCCTTGTAGGCACCAGTCAGGCACCATGAGCTGTTTCAGGCTGCACTCAGACTCCTTCCTGCCACACAGAGACATCAGACACAGTCCAGACAGTGAACTGACAGCTCTGTCCCCAGCAATGTCTGTCTTAAGTCAAATCTACTTAAGTCTGCCAAGAGACAGCGATGTGCTCAGAATCTGCATGGAGTGTGGCTCCCAATATGTTGTGTTCCACTTTATATCCTGGTTTTATCACCCTTTCCCCATCACAGACCAAGCCCATGGGTTGAGAAGTACAAGAGAGAACCTCACTGTCTTGTTTCCCATCTTGGATCAGGTCTCATGGACATTTGCCTTGTGACTACCCTTAAATAATTCTGTCTAGCATCTGATTTAAAAATACCTCCGAGTCAAGCTTCGTGCAATATCATCTGTTCAAGGCAACACCCAAACTGAACTGCAACTGTACACTCAGTGCCCCTGCTTGTTTCTGAGGAGGAGTGAATTCAGTCAGGAATGGAAGGGTTTCTGCAGCTTCTCTAGCTTCTCTATGAGAAACTTTTAGCCTGGGATGTGTTCTGAACTTGCAAAAGGCGTGAGGCTTCTCTGCTTCTGCATCTATTTGCAGTTGTCCTTATTAATTGCTACTTTTGCTTGCCCATGTTAAAATCTAAATGTCTCCTGGCAGTGTATTTTGCTCTAACTAAAGGCATAATAGAAAGTCATTGAAAACAGTTTTCTGGTGATTTTTTAGCTTAATTAGAATGTCATTAATATACTCTCCTCTGTATCAGTCCTATATCAGGCCATAATTTTTTTTTCCACTGTCCAGTATTTTGCATCTTCACAATCACCTGAATTGTTTTTTTTTTACCCTTCCTGCTCCTCTCAGTGCATCCCTAGTGACTGAACATGATCCTAATGTTCACAATCACCTAAACTGCTGTTTTAACTCCTCCTGCTCCTCTCAGTGCATCCCTGGTGACTGAACATGATCCTAATGTCAGTTCTAGGGCATGTTCCACTCTCTCCTGCCTGGAACACCCTTCCACAATGAAATACACTGTAGATGTCCAGGACAGATAACTGTTATCTGTATGTGATTAAAGGGGCTACACACAGGGTTAGGTATAGCAATACCTTGGTAATAAAGGAATAATTTGGGTCAGAAGGAAGGCCAGGAGGTCTTCTAGTCCAAAACAGACACAGCACCCCAAATGTAGCCTCACAGAATAGAGGGGAAGGATGGCTTTCCTTGACTCAGTGACTAGACTTGGCTGTTCTTTTTTGAAGATCAACTAGTTTTGAGCATAGCCAAGTTTGCCCTCAAGGGAGGCTGCAATGGAAAGAAACACCAACAACACTTCTCTCTTCTCCAGAAATCTTCAGTGGCACAGAGCCGCAAGTGGGAGTGATAGCCAGGACGGGGTGTGAAAGCAGCAGTGCTGAGGAAGTTTATTTAATGCTTCCTTTGGTGTGGGCCAGAGCTGTGGGTGCAGCAGAACAGGGTAAAGGGTCACATCCTGTCTGTCCTCCCCACGGGCTGCACAGGGTGATGAGTTTTGTACTTCTGTTTCACCAGAAAGCCATCATCTAAATCCAAAATAGGCTGTTTAGTACTTCATTCTGAACCTCCGCCTAACACAGGCCAGAGAATTCCTCCCAGTAATTCCTGCCCTGCCCATTGCATCCCAGCCTCTGTTTCAGCTAGAAAAGATCTCTCAGATACAGAAATTTACTCATGTTTTAACAACACTATGAGGTGCAGAACTTGTCACTTCCCTTGATAATCTTTTTAACCTAAACAAGGCCCTGAGTGGGACAATAGGCTTCAGACTATTCCAGAATAAACTGGAACTTTAAAATATTCTATGAAATGCTTTAAAATAGATTTGAGAACTATTTGGAGCTTAATCTTGCAGTTCTTCATCGGGAAAAAGGCATCTTGACATCATCAGCACACCCGGCAAGCATTGTAAGACCATTTTATTTCACTAAGAAATACTATAATTGCTCCACTATCTTAAGGTTATTCTTATGGACGTTAACCTTTACAGGAATGCAAATGTGTTACTGGTGTAAATGCTATTAATTAATAATATTTATTAATTTAATCTCACTTGGTAACATGCTGACCCAGCATGCAGATGCCAGTCAGGCAAAAAAGATTCAAAACCCAAATGACAAAATCTTGATGGATGATGCTTTTGTCATGAGCACTCATTCCCTATGCAACTGTTGATAAATCCAATGCTTTTCTTGTATCGTTGACCAGCAGCATGAGAATCCTGTCCTTTCATGTCAGTACTTTGTAAAATGTCATTTGAACATTCCTTTTTTTTTCCTAAATGCAACCTGAGATCTGGGTGAGACCCAGATGATGGCTGGACTTTAAGCAACCTGAGCAACCTGATGTAGTGTAAGACTGGAATGAGATGGTCTTTAAGGTCCCTTCTTTAAGGTCTTCTCCAACCCACATCTTTCTGATATTTGTGCATCTATAGAAGCCATTTGAAGACCAGAAATCTGGTGTGAACTGTTTGTTCAGCAAACAATGGTTGTTTCAAAAATTTGAGGAAAACTATTCCCTGGACAATTTTCTCAAAATTGTTGTGTCCCTGTTGTCCTGTATTCCTCAGGGTATCCTGCACTCAAATCAACCCCAGATCTCTTTCTGTCTCAGGGCTGAAGTTCTAAGCTCCATGGGGCTGTGGCACAGGGTAGGTGCAAAACCTCACAAGTGTTTGAACTATTTAAGCAAACAGAAGAAAAGGGGTAGAAGGAAATTTCTGACAGATGTGTCACTCAGAGCCAGAGAACCCAAGGTAATTGCTCTTTTTGAGATATTGTTGAACCCTCTGTAATGGAGTCATTACTGTATTTCATTCCTATGACTGGAGCTTCATCATAAACTCCTCTGTGAGATGACTCCAAGCTGTTCTCTGTGAGCAGGGGCAGAGCCTTGTCCTCCTGACAGCAGAGGACTGGCTGCAGCACACGCAGAATTCCATCCAGGAATGTGATGTTGGTACCTGCAAGGATCTTTCCACTTGGGTTAATTTAATTGTTATAAACTCCTGACCTTTACTTCTGGGAATTGTTCACACAATTAAGACATGTCCTAAAAGATTGTTAGTGTGATCACAGCTGAAAAGATTTTGGGTACAAGAATAGGGTCTGAGATTGTACCAGAAACTCTGCAGTATCTCCTTACAGTGTAAATTTGGGTGGTAATGGTGAGTGCACCCCATGTGCCTTTATCTTTTTGTTCACCATTTTTGAGAAAGTAAAATATTTAAGCACTTTTCCAGCACAGACAGGTGTCATACCTGGTTAAAGTGCATACCCCTGGCAAACTCTATGTGGAAACATTTCTGGTCAGTCCCAAGGACAGCACAATCTCCATTTCACAGTTAAGAGTCTCTAGTGATGGAGATACCAGGGCAAAAGGATTTTTTCATTATGATAATCCAGTACCAGAAATAGTAAAAAGCCATGCCACCAGGGTTTCCCAGAGCCTCTGTCACTCCTGTAAGCCTGCTTTTTTCTCCAGGTTTTTACAGTGTAGTAACTCCCCAAATGTGGTGCTTTATCAAAAAATGCTACTTATGAAGAGATTTAAAACTACTTTAGGGGGAAGAAGTTTGATCAAGTAAGTGCATTCAAACTTGCCCTTTGCAGTGCCCACTGAGCTGGGATGACACACAGCTGGCACATCTTCATGGTCAGAGAGAAAAGGCACCATTCCAGCTGTAAAATCACTGCAGCTGGATTTGTAACTTGCAGTGCAGGACTGATCTTTGCAGTGAGTCTGGTTCAAAGCAAACATCCCAAAACTTTTTGTACCCACACCTTTGTGAACCCAGAAGCATTTTTCCATTCACAGTATGAAGTTCAATCCCTTCTTCACCCAGATGAAAGTCTCACCCTCTCCAGCATGCCAAAATGGCCCAGCAAAGAGATGCTACCACCAACAGGCATCATCCTGCTACCACATTCCATTGACTTCAAGCTGTTGGAATTTTTGTTGGTTTCATCTCCTGCACAGAAAAGTTTATTTTTCTTAGAGCCAGCTTCTTCATGATTGAAATGGAGCATAAATTTTATTAAAATATGTTCTCTTCATTTACAAAGGTCAGATGATGGTGTACTGTATTATAGTGAAACATTCTGCTCCAATGCTTAGTTATTGTCACCATTCAAAATGTCTTATTCTATATTTGGATTTTGCAGATTTAATCTCCAAGGATTGTTACCTTTGCTAGTTTGAAGTGTCCTTTGCATGAGCCCCATTTCCACTCTTCCTGTCTCTTTACTTCATTTAAATCACACCTCAATTTTCTCACTGATAAAGAAAATAGCATAAATGGAAATCAAAAGTTCTGTTCCATGAAGGATAATGGGTTGGGATATTTACACTAATTGGGTCAGAACACAATGTCTATTAAACTACTGCAAAATGCAGGTAACCTGTTGGAGCAACATTAAAATACAATGTTTTAATGTGAGTCAAATATTTCAGTTGGTGTGTCTCTGAGGGAAATTTCATTTAAATAGATGATTTTTGTATTGAAAACTTCTCTTATGAAAAGATAGCTTCAGATGTGGGATCGTGCAGTTGGCAAATTACTGCTTTGCTTGGGCTCTTTTCTTTCAAGAAGTATCTTTAAGACAACGCAGTTTCTCAACATCCTTTTAGAAGATTTTTCCCTCAATGGCTTTATTATTCCACACGTGAAGATATAAACAGAGTCTATGACACCCCTTTATGAAAACAAAGACCTTGTAGGAGCTCTTTACATTTTGTTCCACTTAGTTCATTTTCTTGCAACAGCTTCTTTTTCAATAGTTTCCCATATTTTCTCGGTCAATTACACAAACGAATTGCCAGGGAAGTAATTTGCTGTCTGCTCGTGTCATTGCCGTGCAGAGTTTGACTTGATTAGACTTGCCACGCCACCTTGCTTCCAGTCTTTCTGCCACTTACTCTGCCAAATGTGATGTTAATCCATCTTTCATAAATGCAGCTCAGTGGTTTCATTGTCAGTGATTTTATTAACCAACAAACCGCCTCGCTGCCACTTGTTGCCCTCAGCTTCATGACATGACCCTCCTGGGATCCAAATAACTGCTGCCTCGTGAACAATTCTCATTTCTTGTACAAACTGTAGACATCTGTGTATCCTTGGTCTCTGCATATTTTCACAAGTGCTTTTCTACCTTTATCACTTTGTACACAGCTGATTGTCAACCCTCAGATAAATCCACGGAAGTTGTTGTGGATGAGCTGCACCCAGCAGGGAACTGCTGAGAATTTGGCCCCAGACAATTTCTCCTCCAAATTTCACACACTTTCTTTTCTATTAGTCTGTCTTTAGCAGTGACTCCATCTTAAACAAGCCCAGGAATGAGCTGAGTTTGTGACTGCCTCAGTGATAAGCCTCTCATGTGGACGGAGAAGTGTGATGGTTCTGGCTTCTTTTTCTGCCAAAGTCTGGTTTAATTTACACGGGGATCATAGTTTTGTGTTCAGACTTGGATGTTTATTAATTCTTATCTGTATTACACGAGCCATGAGCTTTAACTAGCAAGTTAGAAAATGAAGGTAAAATGGAGTACCTCTCTATCTCTACAAGTTCTTTTCAAGGACAATCCAGTTATGAAATGCCTCCTAAATTATCTTTACTTTAAACCCAATAACTAACTACTTGAAGTCCTCAATGAGGACTTTACCAAACAATTACAGAAAACCACCCAAACCTATGAAGAAGAAGGATTAAGAAAGTGAAGAAGAAGAACTTAGACAATGTCCAAAATCCTCCATATTGCTTCACATATACTACTATATACTAAAAGCATAAAATCCAAGTTTCCAGAATTCCAACAGAGAAGCCCAGTGGGAATGGGATCCCTTATGAGTTGTGGATATGAGGGAAGATGGGCCCAATGCACAGTTTTGGGAAGCTGAGGTGCAGACCAAGCCACTGGGGTCTTCCTTCCAAGGTCCCACAGCCACATTTGCCTCATACACAGGTTCTACTCTGGCATCTTTGGTGGCAAAACTTTAAAATTTCTTTTGATTGCCATGTTTTGTTTTTGCATTTATAATCCAGAACCAGGGTCTGAAGGCTGGGACTGTGCTGCCCTACTTAGTCTCTGATCCTTGTTCCCTGGTGGTTTTCATCCCAGACAGGGCTGCATCTTGTGGGGAAACTCCATTCTTAGGAGATCAGAAGCTTTTGATCAGCCAAGGCAGATGGGAACTGTGAAATCTCTGATCAAAGGGGAAAGAACCTGAGATACTCCAGATAAAGCCATGCCCATGAGATGAGATTCAGCCCAAGTGTGCTTCCAGCTCCAGAATATATTTCTCTCTCTATTTTTATTCCTAGGGTGAATTTGTTCAGTTTCTAAGTGACAAATGGCTACTTCAGCATCATTTCTGGTTTCTTTTTGCATGTCTGCTGTTCTGCTGACACATAAACTCCTCCCTGTTCTTGGGGAGAATGTCCTAGATCTGAGTCTCCAGAATTGCTGCTTTCCTCACTTTGTTTTATGTACAATACAGAAGAGAACAGCTCCAACAGAAGAATTGTGGAAAGGAGTCACAACCAGCCAAATGTTTGGATGTAAGGACTTTTCCCTATATTGCAGATCTGCAGGTTCTGAATTTTTACTGATACCTTATGCACCTTAAACTGGCATAATTTTGTGTTTGGGTTGAGCAAAATTTTGAATTCTGCGTTAAAGTTAAAAAACCCCTCATCAAAATCATTATATTTCCCTGAAAGGGTTTGGTTTCAGTCTGACAGAAGTTTTTAATGCACACTCATAGTAATTTTATTTCCCTCCCTCAAAAAATTCCCGATATATTTCCTAATTACATGTCCAACAAAAGATCGCGAAAGATGGTTTAAGACCCAATTGTAGCAGGTGTGGTGTGAATCTTCCAAAGAGCATCTGTTCATCCAGGTATCAGGATGCATAACCCAGGATATTGCATAAGTATGTAGGCTATTGACAAAGAGAGCACAAGATTGTGCCTAAAATAAACAGAAAAATATAGAAAATTATCTGTCAGCAAAATCACCTCCAAGCATGTTTCAGAATTTTCCATGAGGCATCAGGAGGGATCTTTGACCCGAGCTCAAAAAGAATTATTCTGCCTTCGTTATGTATCTCAGTCACAGGCTGACACTTCAGGTTCATTTCAGCAGTGTCTGTGCAATCAGAATCCAGTGTGAATTCTCCTGTGACAGCATTAGATCAATCATGTTTTAAAGAATGCAAGTAATTGCATCTACTCCATCTTCTGAGGCAGTCCAAAACTGACACTTTGGGTTCACTGCAACCTGAGTTGCTAACACGGGTTGGAAGGTGAGGGAAAAGTATCACAAAGCTGTATTTTTAATATTCTTATGTAAAACAAGTTGGTTTCAAGTTAAAAAAAAAAAAAAAAGGCATAAAAGGGTTATGAGCAAAACACCTAAAATCAAAAAAATCAGTTTTTGAAAAATGAGATAAAATGATAAAAGTTGAGGACTTCGCTGCACTCAAAGAGCTGTTAGCACTTATTGAACATACACTGAGGTGATAATTTTAATGGGTAGGTCAAGGTATTTGAAATATTGGTGTCTCCAATAACCTCTGTGATCAAGGTCTTAAAAGGAAATCTTTGCTACAGAGACAGACCTAAATGGAGAGTAGAAAATGCCACTTGGGCCTAATATCTTGGTGAAGGGCTGGTACTTGTGGTCTTTGAGAAAAATTGGTTGCAAGCCCAGCAAAAGAGCTTTTCCTCATGCTGTAGGTGTTCTAAAAGGCACATTTTGTGCATCTTTGCTAAACCTGCTTTTCCTTTTCAGAGCCTTGTATGCAGGCACTGGGAATTCCAGACAAGCCAAAACTAGACTAGGACCAGACTGTGCTTTTCATGGCAGTGGCAGATAATCAGTGGAGCATGTGTGGAGTATTCCTGTCAGCTGTCTGCTGCTGGCATGTCTGAAAATGGGATTAGGTGTTTTGCGAAATGGAGCTCAACTTCAAATGGGGAAAAGTCCCAGGAAGTTCTCAGGTATATATTGCACAGAAAGTCAGTCTAGATAATTGCAGTATTTTCTCCTGACCTTGCAATGTGAGGATATATTCTACACCACCTGGCAAGGCGGTGCCACCAGAAAGGAAGGGCAGTGGGAATCTACAGATTTTCACTGTGATGAATTTGCATTCAGAGAGATTCCCTCTGGCTTTACTGCTGCCATCCTGCTAAGAGAAAAGCTCTACACATTCCTCCTGCTCTTCCCATGTGCCTCAAGGGGCCACCCCTGGATGGGAAGGTTCCCTAAGGACATCCTGCAGCTGCACCTCCTGAAGGCTTAGCTGAGGGGAATGAGAGACACTGGAAAAGCTATTCCCTTCCTTTCTTCACATCCAGATGGAGCTTAGACCTGGTATTTTTTTCAGGTGGAAGGAGGGTGAGCACTGAAAGCAGTTGGGATTACATCTTTTCCATTTCTTGGGATCCCTAGTCAGGATGGGCCAGTAAAATTCTTCCAGATAGCAATGAAGAAACAAAGGCCAGGGGGAACAGCACAGGAACTGCACAGGTATTAAACTTTCTCCTTCCCACTTTAATATTTTCATTAGTCCTTCCCAGGCTTCATCCACAGGTAAAAATGGGTGTTTGATAGTCATTGGTTGTGTCTGGGCCACAAGTGTAAGATCTCTGATGAGGCTTGAATGAGGACACATCAGGACAGTTTTGTCTCTTCTTGTTGCCTTAAGCTATTCAGTTTTCTACAAAGAAATGGGAATCAAAAGGTTTTATTGATTAACTTAATCATCTGAATCTGTTTTTCATGTTCCCTTGATGCTGTGAAATCAAAGCACTGCACCCCTGCCAGGCACTGAGAGGTCAGATTTGAGGGTCATTAAAAGCAGCAGCAGTGCTTAATCAGGAGCCCTCACAGAGCAGCACAAGCACACCCCTCCCCTTCTGCACACGATTTATTTTTTAATAAGAATGACCAAGATGGCAGCCCATGTTAACACACTGTGCTGTGCTGGCTGCTCTGCAGCAGGCCTGGTGATTTGCAAACTCTCTCTGCAGTGTTAATGTCTGTGTGAGCAACCTGGAGCAAGCAGTGCTGCCTTATTGCTCTGAAAGCTCCCCCCAGCCATGTGGGTCTGACTCACTCTGGGTCCAGGGAGCAGTTGCAGGACTCATTATGCAGATATGAATCTTTAAATGGTGTGGTTTTATTGCCTTCTGGTTTCCTACACAGACTGCACTGTTGGGTAGCCCAAGGTACAGGAGCTCAATCTCTGGATCTTTTGTGGGCTATCCAGCCTTCACCAGAAGATGCTGCCTGGTTGTTTTGGTAGACTTGGCTTATTAGCTTCAAAGAGCAAGGAGGATGGATGTGGGACTAGATGAACCTTCAGCTGAGTTTTTGTGAGGGGGAGTTGAAAGCAAAGCTAAGCTTTTGTCCCAGTGTGTTGTAGCCCCAGGAATCCCCTTGTGTGGGATTCATCACTTCAGTTAAGCACAGGGCCTCCTTAGTGAGTGGCATGGACCTCACAGCATCATCTTCTTCAGGGCAGTTTAGAAAGCAGAGTGCCTCCACCAGCTATCCACACATTTTATAGAGAAAGAATGTGGCCTCATGTGTTCATGCCCTAAAGAGAAACAATCAACCTGCCCTGCATGGTCAGCTGCCTCCCCTTCATGCTCTCAGATGAGACTCACTGCGCCATCTTCAGGCCCCACAGCCACAGTGGCTCAGGGGGGTTGTGTGGACCTCACCCTCTCCTGTCTGCAGCTCTGCCAGCTCCACCTGGAGCTCAAATAATGAAGCCCAGCAGCAGCTTTTGGCTTGGCTGCAGCAAGCAGAGTCTCAGTGGTGAGGGACCAATGGTTTGCAGTCACAGCCCTCATAATACAGGTGTGTACCCAGCTTGACTCGTTCTCCTGTAGCAGAGGAGTTGTAATTAGACACAGCACCTGAGAGCACAGAGATCAGGCTGTGAAACAGGCAGCATGTACCAGAGGACTGCACCTCCTCTGTCTTCCCACCTTCCCCCCTTTGGGATACATGACTATTATGCTAATTTTCATGAAGAGGAAAGGGTTTAAAGTGGGAGAGGGCAGGCAGAGGGTGACGACGTGAACAATACATGAGTGACAGAGGCACTTGCTGTCCTAAAGTATTTTCAAACGTTAAAAACATATAATTGGGGGCAGTTGAAAGTTGAAAGAGTGCATGGGGAGCTTTTAAAGTGGAGGGCTGGTGCTTACATGAAGGATTGCCCTTTCATCTCTCTGATCCTGGCAGCCTCCAGGAGCAGTCATATTCAAATGGTGAAGGATTAGGAAAAGAAGCTCCATGTGGTGGACAAAATAAGAATCACATTTGCCCTTTCCTTTCAAGTCGTCCTTTTTCATTCTGAGACTTTGCTAAATAAATAAATCTTCACACTGAGAGCTACCATTTATTGTCTGCAATTCTGACACAAACCTGCCTTTTTCATGCTCTGCTTTGTGAGCCATGGAGACCATTCCAAAACCCCGGGGAAATGCAATTGTGCATCTAATTTCCTACTGGTGAAGGCAAAGGTTTTCAAGCAGATCTGATGACTGTGGGCAACCACTTTGTGAGAAATCCAAAGGGAACCTGCAAACTCAGAAAATGCTGAGCCTTCTGAAAGCTGTCTGCTCAGACAGAATTTGATGGGGGAAGGAAAAAAAAAAGTTTGCTTGTGGGTTTTTTTTTTTTTCATTTTTAAGTTTGCAGATGGAGTTCAGCTCTTGTGGGAGCAAGGGATGAGTAGCATTGAGATGAGCCAGACATAGGACTGTGGGCTGTGTTGCGACTGCCCCAGATAGAGGTGTTGATCCCTTGGCGTGAAGCATCCTCTGCTGTTCCCATCCCAAACAGCTCCTGATCACAGACTAACAGCTGAGCTGTGCTGCTGGTTTATCAAAACACTTCAGGGAAGGTTATGGAGGAGCCTGCTTTTTTATCCAAGACTGAATCGGGAGAGTTCGTCTCCCTCTAATTAAACCAAAGTTTTCAGATCAGTTGTGTATATTTTGCTGATCTTGTTGCACAAACTTATCCCACTTGTGTGGCCCTGAGATAGAAATATTTGAAGATTACCATGTGTTTGCTATGTGTGCACAAGCTCGTTCAAAGAGCAGTGAAGGCAGAAGCCTCCGATTCCTGTGTCTTTCATTATAAATACCCTACACCAATGTCAGTGTCACCATTTTTAATTGTGACACATGAAGTGTAGATGTGGATACATGGAAAAGTATCATAGAATGGTCTGGGTTGGAAAGGGTGTTAAAGATCATTTTATTCCACTCCCCCTGCCGGGGGCAGGGACCTTCCAACACACCAGGTTGCTCAAAAATCCCTCTAACCTGGCCTCGAACACTTTCTGAGATGGGGCATCCACAGCTTCTTTGGGCAACTTATATCAGGGCCCATCACTCCCACAGGGAAGAATTTCTTCCTAATATCTGGTCTAAATCTACTCTCTTTCAGTATGAGGCCATTCCTCCTTGTCCAGTAACTCCATGCCTTTGTCAAAAGTCCCTCTCCAGCAGCCCCTTCAGGTACTGGAAGGTGCTCTAAGGTTTCCCCTGAACTGCCCCAGCTCCCTCTGCCTTTGTAGGAGAGGGTCCAAATCATGAATGAAATCACATCCTGAGGGCAAAATGTTCTGTGAGTTTCTGAATAACCATGCAGCACAAAAAAGATTTTGCTCTCATCTGAAGGACCAAGGTGGGTTAAACACTTCTGCATTCAAGAATTCTGAAGTACTGAATGGATTGTGCCAGGAATTGAACTTCTTCTAAAAGTTCACTTCAGGCAAAGTGTTAAAATGATGCCAAGTGTTTTGTTATATGTGTCCTAAGGTAACTGAAAGAAGGACCTCATGTTTGCAAACCACAGTATTTCTTTACCTGCTTCTTGCTTTTTGAGAAAACACCTATCCTGCCCCAAAATCAATCCCAGATATTTGCATGTGGAGTGGTCTGAACTCAGAATATTTCATTTTATTCATGGAAAGTGTAAATATTTTCTTCTATGCTAGATCTGAAGCTCAAGGCTGAAGAGATAAGAAGATAACACAAGTTATGTCTGGCTCTGGCAGCCTCTCCTTGAGGAGTGTGTGAAGAGGGTAGCCACATTTATCTGTCAAGAGAAGGTGA
Organism: Sterrhoptilus dennistouni; assembly: GCA_013397095.1. Classification (NCBI taxonomy): domain Eukaryota; kingdom Metazoa; phylum Chordata; class Aves; order Passeriformes; family Zosteropidae; genus Sterrhoptilus; species Sterrhoptilus dennistouni. The sequence goes on from VWZU01001232.1 coordinate 96,823, forward strand.
TTTTGGAAGGTTTGAAGCCCTTTGGAAATTTTGAAGCCATTAATTTATCTGGGGTTTTCTGTATTTTATTATTATCCTGCATTGTTAATATTTCCAGTGTGGGTTTGTTTTTTTTTCTTGTAAACCATATTGGTAATGTTTGAGAAAAAAATTTCAACTGACTCTGTCTCAAGTGGAAAATTTAAATTTTCTTTGGAATGATATTTTCATATTGTGAACTGGACCACCTATCCTCAGAACAGAAATGCACATAAAAGCCAGCAGAGCTGTGATGTGGCCACAGAAAAGATTTTCTTTGAATCAGAGCTGTTGCATGGCCTGAAGCAACACAAGCTTTTTGTGTGCCTGCATGCTTCAGACATGAAACATCAGCAGGGAACACAAACAGAGCAGAGTTTGACCTAATGGACATGGAAGATTCACATATTTCCTGCAAGAAAATCTCCCAGCAGGGTGTGGATGTGTATTACAAGTTCTGGCCTTTTGGACAACTGTTCATTTGTCCTAGTCCTGTCCCCTAAAAGGAATGCTGCTTTTTAAAGAGCCTTCTTCATGCTGCTGAGACCATTCCAAACAGGAGCACACTAGACCTAGCTGGGCCACTTAATGAATATTCATCATTAATGCATAAACCATAATTTGTATTCAGGCAGCTATTGCTTCCCCCTCTATGGTGGCATCAAAGTAGTTACAGGGGTTTTAAATGTGAAGGGCTGATTAAGAGGAGAGGGAAAGGCAAATTTCACACTTCAATTAATGTTTTAGAGTCAGTCCCTCTGGTTGCAGATTGCCTGAACGCAGTCGGCTGCTCCCCACAGCTGCTGCTGAGGATGAGAAGCAATCCAACTTGCCCTGAAGTCTCTGGCTAACAGCAAAGGTCATGGGAAAGCAGCGTTTGTGGTATTTGACAAGTTAACACTGCAATTAAAGAGGGGCTAGGAAACAAAGCCCTGCTGATGACTGCTTGTCAGCGTCATATCTCTGCGTGCTGGCTGGTACTTAGGACAGCTGCCCATGAAAAGCAAATGAAATCCATCCCTACTGCACAGCCTGCAGCAGGAGTGTGTCTTTCACACCAAGAAAGGCACAGACAGGACTCAGAACTGCTCAGACGTGTCTGCCCCGACCACGTCCTGGCAACGTGTCCCTCTGCTGACAGCGGGGTTTGGTGCAGTGCAGCCAGCTCTGCAACCTCTCCAGAAGGTTGTGTGTTGGCTTCTGGGGCTGTCTGTTGGCTTCTGTTATCCCCAGGTTCACTCTTGTGGTCCCTTTCAGATCCTTTACAGCCCCTCCTTTTCCTCTCTATTTTAGGTGTTGTGGCTCAGGGAGGAGATGGAAAGCATGGGAAAGAGGGGATGCTTTAGACAACTCACAGAACTTGCTCCCAGTGCAAGGATCTCCAGAAGATCAGGCTGAAGGACCTGGATCCTTGCTGGATGGGAGGGACGGTTTGCCATGGAGGCAGAGTGCAGACAGAAGGACATGTGTGTGCTGGTAAAGGTCCCATTAGCAGCCTCTTGGCTGTTAACCACATCTCTGGTCACCCCCAAACTTAGTGTTTTGATTTCATGGCATACAGCCCACTTGAGGGGCCAGGCAGAAGATTGAGGGGTCTCTCTGGAGTGGCAAAAGTGACCCAACAGTAATTTTTGGCCTTTATACCATGTGGAAGCAGAGAAAGAGGAGGAGCAGTCTGGACATCCCTTCTGTACCTCTTTCCATCTTTCCTCTCTCCCTGCTCTGGGCTGTGTGGGACACTGAGAGCATCCCAGTTGAATCCCAGCCCAGAGGAATCCAAGCTGGTTTCTCCATGGTGCCTGGTGGCTGGGGTGGAACAACAAGCCATGGTGCTGCCCCAGTGCAGAGCTGTGCATCACAGCCCCTGCAGGTACCTGCTGCCTTCTCCCCTCGCTCTTGGGCAAACATGCTCAAGGATTCTGCAGAATGCAATGCTCATTTCTGTAGCCCTCCATGCTATCCCTCAGCTGAGGAAGCACTATTTTAAGATGTGAAATATATCAGAAAGTGAAAAGAAACTGGAACATTTAAATGTCTTCAAACTGTGTAAATCATTGAACATCTTGGATGGGAAGAGGTTCTTCAATTAAACTCCTCTGTGTGGTTCCTCCAGGATTCTTCATCTCCAGTGAACCCCCATCAAGGTGTGGGGGATGAGCATGTGCAGGACAGAAGGAACCACAGAAATACCTGGTCTGGTCTGTTCTCCACAAAAATAAGCCTTTCCGAAGGGCCTTTTCATAAGGCATTCACCATCCTAGAAAAGCTGAGAGGTGCACACCAAGTATGTGGGTAAAGGAAATGCAAACAACCTAAAATTCCTTAGGGGTGTCTCCCTCCACTCTTTCTCAGATACAAATAACTGTAAAAAAAATAAATTGGAAGGTCTAAGTCTGAGTTATTTATCAAACCCAGAGAGCAAACATCTGCACTCCATTCTATCTCTGCAAATTGTGTGAGAGACCCACTGTCAATCCTGAGATGGGTAAATGGGTTCTTTTAACTCTATTTCCTCTCCTTTTCTTCCCTTCTAGTGCTCTCTGAAATGGGTTTCCTTTCCTTTGGTTTATTGGATTTGTCTGAATTTGGCTTTGTAATATTTTAAAGTGATGAAGACCCCTCCTGGCTAGTTTTGCAGGCTGATGGACTGTGTGCAGCTCACTGCTGCTGTCCATGAAATATTATTTGATGCCCTGTGAGAAGAGGAGGAGGTTCTTGGCAGACCAAGAGACAACTGGAACATTGTCCCATGGCAGTGTGTGGAAATAGACACATTTTATTCCTCTGAATTACATTTGAAATATCTTTACTGAACGTGACAGGTCCGAAAATAAAATATTCAGTCTGAAGGAAACTTACAATTTTATTTTCAAACAAGCACTAGAAGTCAAAATTAAATACCAAGTGAAGTTGGGGAATTTTTTTGTTCCTGAAATATTGAAATATCTTGATTGAAATGCTTCATAATGGTAATTTAGAACATTTTGCTCTTATTTCTGCTTGTCACAATGGTAGCTGAAATTATTCTATTGAAACAAAATTATTGAATCTATTACAGTGAAATGTAATTTCTGCTGAAAGAACTGATGGAATTTGATACCTTCCTGCAGCATTTCCCAGTTTTGTCAAAAAAAACCCTTATTGTTGTAAAACTTGATCAATCAGCCCTTTTGGACCTGTTATTCCACTTTCATCTGTGATATTTTGTAAAATAATCCCAATGGACAGAAAGGCAGATTTTGATATCCAGCATGGAGCAAGGCATCATGGAGATTTAGGTCTCTTTCCATCTGATTTTCTGTTCAGTTGACCTAAATATTTAATCTCAGAGTTCCCTTGGTCCCTTCAAGTATTTGTCTTAGCACGAGGATGAACATCTAGCCCATGATGACAGCAAAACCCATCAAAGCTCTGTGATCATCATCTTCCTTCTAACACGGAGTTCCTGCAGCACCAGGCAGGCGCCAGACCTGACAAGATTTTCTCTCTCCATCCTGACTGGACTGCTGGTCTGTCGCTGTAGGACATGAAGGAAAGACTCCAAATATTTTAGGAGGCAAAGAGCATAGAAAAAAGGCTTTATTTTCTAATTCTTATTACCTTTTTTAGGGTGTTCTGATACAGACTTAACATGACTGGTGAATAGGGACAACACTTTTCTAATCCCATTGGTTAAACCAGAGAAACAGCAAAACACCACCTGGAGAAAGATTGTTTTGAGAAAGGAGAGTTGCTTGCCAAGATCGTTCTGAGAAGAAAATTTCTTGAGAAATTTTTCCTTGGGCAAAAGTTAGCAGCTGCCAGCAGGCTAAAATCTCTCAGACCCAGAAATATCAGTCCTACACTGGCCATGTCTGCTAAACTCAGTGTTTTTGGGCAATCCCTTAGAGCCTGCCTTTGCGCAGGACGCCTCCATTCCCACTCTGCTCCACTTTTCCTGATGGAGGCTGTGGCTTTATTTATTTCTGATGGAGCTGAGCTCAGGGGGCTGTAACAGCCATGGAGGGTGGTGTGTAGGGGTAGAGGAGGTGAGAGCCATTAGATGCTGCTTCACAAAGTGCTTCTGCTGGTTAACCTCCTTCTCATCTGTGCTTTTCAAAGACCAACCAATCCTTTGAACAAATTGGGAACTATAAATGTTGAGTTTTTTGCATCAGGTGGGCAGAGGGGCACCACGAGTGCTCATAGGGGCTCCTGGAGAGGAAGATCCTTCCCACAGGGAGCCCTTCACCCACCTTTGCAAGTGTGACAGCTCTCTAACACTAATACTCCTATTACCTCTAACATCTCAGCTGTGCTAGGCAGGAGCATAAAGCCCACAGTATTAGCATCCAAGATACTTGTCTATTAATAGCTGCTCACCAGTTCTTAATTAGATTGGCATATATTGAAGATATGTAGCTGAATTAAAGCAGACTGGATGCAGAGCTGCTATCAGAATTTCCAGACTTTTAACTAGATTTTTCCACTGTTGCCTTGTCTTTATGAGCACAGTGAAATTTTCCTTAGGAGGCTGCCTGGACAAAATGCAGGGCACCTATAGAGAGATAATAAATAACCTGTTGCTCATTCCCCATCCTCCCTTCTGCATGATTGAATTTTTCAGCACCTAATAACTGTTCCTGCCAGCACAGCATCAATTCTAAATCTCAACACACAGGGAAAAAAAGTAAGTTTAGACAATATTGAAGTGAAGCAACTAGAAGTTGGAACTGAAGTCTTTGCACTGAGTACAAAGACTGAAATTTATTCTGGAACATCCCAAGCTCCACTTAGGAAGTGCCTATTGTGGAGATCTTAATTCAATGTCTGAGGACCTCATGACTTCATTCGGGGTTTTTAAAAAGTCTATTAAATGTTCCAATTGCTTTCTCCAGAATTCACAATTTTCCTCTGTGACTTGTGTTTTGTTATTGGATTTGGGGTTTTTTTTTTACCTCCAGCCTCAATAATTCAGACCTGTTAAGCACTGGCTCATTTTTTTCAATGCTTTAAAGAGCACTAAAATTTCAGCCAGGTGCTGTAGCTATCAAGTTCAGGCTATGAAAATTCATAGGATTTCCAAAAGACCTGGCCTGTTCCCACTCATGATGCAGCTGTGCCAACCCATTCTAACATTTTTGACAGACGTGCAGTGATTGGTGAAGGCAGGCCAGGGAGAGCAATATATCACCAGAGTACAGGATCAGTCAGCTATAGCAGCAACAACAAAAACCAACAACACTCCCTCCAAACTGAAATAGAAAGTAATGTCTTCAAAAGTAGACACTCACTCCTCCAGTGGGAGTCACTTGCCCAGGTTGTCAGGCACCCACGCTTTATGTACCCTATGGGGATGTTGTAGAATAACTCCAGAGCCATCAAGTGTTTGTGCTTTTATAACACTTAATGTTATGCAACCTCTCAGCCAGACCACGCCTCAGAAGTGCCTGTGTGGCCTCTAACTCTGCTTGTGTCAAAGGAGTATTTTTGCTTTTGTTACACAAGCTGGTAGTTAAATTCGCCTAAATGTGTCAAATCAGAAATGCTGGAGTGAGTTTTCTGCAAGAATTTCTGATCTCTTCAGAAAAGGTGGCACAGCAAGCTGGGGTTAACATGGAGGTTTGATGCATTATCTAAATTAGTGAGAAGGGAAGTGAATAATAAAATTAATTAATTTACTGATGGATTTAAACACAGAGATCAGAAATTGAAGGTGCTGGAAGTGGAAAGTCAGTTCAGAAAATGAGAAAAAACATGAAAAGAAAATTTGTCATTTGACCATAGGTATTAACTTTGGGAGAGGCTGGCTAGGGGAGGCATGGCAGGCATTCCAGTGATGGATCATCAGACATCTCAGGAGAAGTTCATCCCTACACAAGCCCTTCACTCAAGTCTTCAGTGAAATGTGTTTTAATTCCTGTCGTTTACCCTTAATAATTCAGCCTTCCAGTACCTGACGTCAGCCTACAAGGAAAGGGACTTGTTACAAAAGCCTGTAGTGTCAGGACAAGGGGGAATGGCTTTGACCTGGGAGTAGATTTAGGTGAGATATTAAGAAAAGATTCTTTACTGTGAATTTGGTGAGGCCCTGGCCCACTCTGCCCAGAGAAATTGTGGATGCCCCATCCCTGGAAGTGCTCCAGGCCAAGTTGGATGGGGCTTTGAGTAAGGTGTCCTTGCCCATGGCAGGGGAGTGGAAATAGATGATTTTTGAGGCCCCTTCCAACCCAAACCACTCTGTGATCTGTGTTTCTCTGATAGTACAGGTAGGTGGGTTCCACAGTGCTGAGCAGAGGAGGTTTGGCTGTCCTTGCGCAGCTGAGAAACATAAGGGAGAGTCATGACCTGTTCTGAAACCAGAGAGCAGATCTTCGTCTGTGCCTCTAACCATTAGGAACTGATGTTTTCTTTCACTATTTGTGTCTTGGGAGATTCCAGATGAAAACACTAAGAAATAATACCACAACAAATTTACATGTTGCTATTATGTGGAATTACACAATGAGTCTTTTAAAACAACAAAGACTATTATAATTAAAGTAGCATTATAAAGACATTCCATGGCTTTTGGGCTCTCAGTTGCTTTAGTATCTGTCTGGGTTAATTGACCATATGAGAGAATTGGCCTCCAATTTATACTGTTTTAATCAAGATTGAGAACAATGCAGTAATGCTGCATCCTTGCCTGAGTCTGTAGTGTTTGAAATACAGAGTTTTACTCTGAAATGGGCAGCTGCACGCTGGTGGAGATTTAGCAATTTAATAAAAAAATCTGCACACTTCCAATTGGTATGTGCTATCTTTTGAACAGGGAGATACAAAACCAGGAGCTTCGATCTAGTTGTTATTTGTTGTTAGTCATGCCTTGGTTCATATCCTGATGAAAAGAAAATAGCTGGGGTTGACTGCCCACTCAGGCTATCTCTGTGGAGAGCTAACAAATGCTCTTCCTCAGCAGCTTTTCTTCAAAATCACAGACGTGCAATGGTGGAAAAGTGGAAAAGCTTTTCTGGGGGTGGGAGGGAAGGGCACCTGTGCTTCTATTGTAAGAATAGAATTTGTCCAGAAACTGCATTACCTTTGTCTAATAGGACCCTCTCTGCTAGGCAACATTTTGGTGATCTTTCAGAAGGATCTAAATATTAATCACAGACATCATATCAGTGTCCTTGGGTTTGGTTGAACCTCAACCACTTGTTGTGATAGGAGATTTTTATTGAGGTAGAGATCAATTCCAGGGATGTACAAAACAGTGCTGCGGGTGTAGTGGTGGTCATTCAGGCTGTTAACTTTGCAATTCAAATAAATTGGTGCCTGTTTAAAGTGGGGTCAGTTTAAGGAAGGTTTTGTGTTACGCTACACATACACTAAAATGTTTGGATGTAGAGCATAATGATTTAATCACTAAGCTTTAAGATCTTCAGATCCTGGGAATCCACAGCACTGGGATACACTAATAGGAACTAGGGGTTTTCCAGAGGAAATCACACGGTGCTGAGACCTTCACTGATTTTATGCCTGTGGCAAAATAAAAAATTCTGCAGATGTTATTTCACAAGCAACAAGCTCACTCCCAACACACAGAGGTCAGAATCTGCTGATGAGAGCTGCTGAAGCTTCTTAATTTCTTTTCTCCTGGCCTTTGATTAACAGACTGTCAAGGCTGTTCTTTGCTTGCAGCCCTGCAGCACTGGCAGGTATAAGTGAGAAAAATGTTGCTTTGACTGAACTTGGCTGGGCCAGAGCAGTCAGTGGTGACCCCAAAGACAGAGTGGATGTGTCATTGTCAATGTAGTTGCTCAGGGCACTTCAATCCATATCTAAAGGAAGCAGAAGGCCAAGCAGTGTCTTGCCACGGGATATTTCCAAAGACTGGTGCTCAAATACTGTATTTCTTGCTCACTTTGTCTTTGAGACTGGTAATCCTTGGAAACACCTGAGGTTTGTCACCTAGTGTGAGGCACAAGCTCCTTGCTGGCCACGGGGCCAGATGGGTGCAATGATTTCTGGAGTGCTCCGAAGCTTCTCAGCTTTGGTCAAAATTTTGTGTCATTTTTTAAAGGAACAAATAAAGGACTCTGGTCAAACTGGAGGGTCTGCTTGCAGGGCACAGCCTGTTCATGCTGCTTTGACTATTTTCAGTTGTATTGTTTGGTTTGTCCTTTCCACAGAGGTTGGTACTGCAGATCAGAAAGGCAGAGGCTGGGGAAGACAAAGGCAGGGAGAGCCCAGCTAGACACAATGGCTGGTGAGAATGGCCCAGGTGAAAGGAGAAGAAGAAATGGCCTTCAGGAGTGCCTAGGGAAAGTTCAGACTAGATATTTTTAAAAAAATAAAAAATTACTGAAAGTCTGATTAGGAATTGAGATAAGTTGCCACGTGAAGTGGTGAAGTCACCATCTCTGGAAGTGTTCAATCGCAACCTAGATGTTCTTGGGGATATGATTTAGGGGTGATTAGGCTGACAGCTGGACTAGATGATCTTGAAGGTCTCTTCCAACCTTGATTACTCTGTGATTCTGTGAATAATCACATTAATGTCCTGCCCTTGTGGGTGCAGTATCATTCAAATATGAAACACAAGCAAATAAAAATGATCAGAATAGAAAGCCAGCACACTCACTGCTGTGTCTTTTAGGAAAAGAAAAACCAAAACAAGCAAGGTATTTTTCCATGCAATTTTTATTTTCGGAGACTGAAACTGAATTGCCTGTAAAGTACATTATATAAACTGGCACTGTAACATTAGCCATTGCTCTGGAGAATCTGCAAGGTGGGAGGTGGTAATCAGGATGAGTGGAAAATAAAATCCTCATAAAACACAGGGGCTCCTAAAGCACTGGCCTTTTTATCTGCATGGTTAAAATCCTGCTTTGAAATGCTCTTGTTCTAAGGGAAACCTAATGGTCCTGGCATAGCATGAAGCAACCAATATCTGGATAGTTTTAGGAAAAGTTTGGCCCACCTCCTCTTTTTTCAAGCCTTTGTGTTCACGACACTGTCAGGATAGAAAGATTGCAGGAAAACATAGATATTATGGAGCATTTTTTTAACCCCCAGAATCCAGTTTTTAGGTAGCTTCAGGTGATGCTCTAGAACTTACAGGTTCATCTAGAGCTGTGGTACAGTTTCAGCAGCCTGGTAATTTTTCATCTCATTCACATTACTTGTATATTTTGCATTTAACGAAAGGTAAATGAAATACAAAAGCACAGGCTTGGAAGAGGGACCTCAGGGCTTTGATTTCAAGATTGATTTCCTGATTCATTGATTTCCTCCTTTGCAAGAGCAGGACACCAAGAAGTACTCAAAAAATCCACAGGTTTATCCTCGCACCAAGAAGCATTAAAATCATGTCCCATTTGGGCCTGTAGTAAGTAAGTAAATGCCTTAAATGTGTGACAGAAAGAGAACAGAAGAGATTGTGGGAGTCACCAATGTTTTTACAATCCTTTGATACCAGAGAACTCAATAAAGAGATTTTCCTTGAGATTATGGAAGAGAGAAAAGACACATAAAGGTGGCAAGCCAGAAACACCTCAAAATTCCTGCTTATCTTACCTAGGGGGAAAATTCCCTTCTAGGACCAAACCTGTTAGAGTGTAAGTCCTACACACTTCAGAGAATAGAATTTCATTGAGAGCCCCAGAAAATCAGCCTCTCTCTTATGTTGAAATTTTGCTGCTTTGTGGTGTCCAGAGAAAGCAGGGAAAAAAATCCACCAACCAGAAACTGAATTATGCAGCAAGATAAGAGGGAAATGTGAAATTCCTACTGTCTGCTGCATGTACCAGCAGCAGCCCTGAAGTCTGAGGTTTATATCATATGGCTAAAAAAAGAAGTCACTGGCTACTGTCTCTCCTTACAAACCTGCCTGGGTGTAGAACAGATCACACAAAATGCTTTATTCTCAGGGAAAATCTAGGATGACGAAAATAGAGCATGAGAGAGACTCTCAGAGGGGGTGTAAGGCAGAGACATTCTGGTCAGTATTTCCACAATGACTTTGCAAATCAGTGCTCGTTTAGCTCTCTAAGACAATCAGGTAATTGTCTTAATTGTTTTTAATTCTGCCAAGACCTTGACTCCCTCAGTGCATCTGGAATTATGCAATTGTTATGCTGCCTGGCCAGGAGTGTCTGTCATTTTTTAGGCTGTTTTATGCTTTCTTTGTTGAAGAGGAATGGGTCTAGGTCTTTTTTAACCTTTTCTACATATCCAAGCAAATTCTCTGCTGGACCTATTCTTTTTTAAAATTATTAGTAAAATGCTGGTGGATGGTCAACCAGGACTTCTGAAAAAAATCCCTCAGATGGAGTGGAAGCCTTCAAGTAACTGCTGAGAGTTGATTTTAATCTGAGTACAGGGATTTAAACATATACTGGCAGCTTTGGCCAATAAATGCTGTTAAAAATCTATTTGAAATGTCAGACTGCCTGGAGAGGATGTCTCCCCTTAGCTGCACTGTAAGAAGTGCTTCTTATTTGTCTCTCTTTAAAAAAAAAAGACTGAGGTTAATGTGGAAAACAGCACTGCAGCATGTGTCCCCTGGACACACAATTTCACACCAGAGCAATAAAACTGCAACAGAGCTTCCCTTTGAGCCACGTTCTACCTCTCCTCCAGCACCACTCCACAGGGAGTGGCTTTGTTTTCTCACTGGTGTCCTCTTTTCACCCCTTTGTAGAAAGCTCCTGCTCCTTCAGCAGCTTCAGGCAGAGCAGGGGCTGCATCTGCCCAGCCTCCAGACCCTCAGATAGCTTGGCAGGTGCTGGATCCTTGAATTTGGGGATAGGAACAAACAACCCTCACATACTTTTGTCTTCCCGTGTGTAACAAATCTGTTTGAAGCCATTTTTGGTTGGCAGCTGTGGTTAATTGATCTGGTTTGGGCATCTGAGGTCACAGATGTTTCCTTCAAGTAAGGCATGTTTTGGGGTGAATGGGGCAAAAAGTGATCCAAGAGCATCCTGGCAGAGCCTCTGTCTCCAGTATTTCAGTTCTTTCTGTGGTCTCTCCACAGCCCCACAGGTGATTTCTTTAACACCTCTCCTTTGTTTCCCCACAGGAGCCTTGTGAAGGATAACATCCCTTCTGTCAGCTTTGCCTGTAAGAAAACGGAGCAAAAATGGCAACAAACCATCTCATTTGTGCAGCCCCAGCTCTTCCCCATGTCAGAGACTGCAGCTGGCAGGCTGAGGACATTCTTACCAGAGCAGCAACTGAGCACATGGAGGGTTAAAAGTCTTCAGGACTCTCTTTCCTGCCATCTCCTCACCAGGAGGGACGTGCAGTTATTCACTTTATTTGGCAAAGTGAAGCAGCTCCCCACCAAAAAGGCTTGTCCTCTGCCCTCCAGCCCTGGCAGCCTGGATTGTACCCTGGAGGAGTCTTCAGCTGAGGAGACAACCCATGGATAACTCCCTTTTGGACACCCCAAGGGTGGGAGTGGCTGTAGGGCATGGCCCAAGGAGGTGCAGTGGATGGTGACCTTTATACACATTGATTTCAAAAATTCAATATCTAAAACTTATTCCTAAGATTTATTATTATTATTATTATTATTATTATTATTATTATTATTATTATTATTATTTTTTTACTTCCAGTCTGGGATTAATCCCTGTTAAAATAACTTGCTTGTTTTAAAATGGAAAAACACATCTCTTGGTGTCACCTTATAGAAATTGCTTTGGAAAAGGCCTGAATTCACTTTGGAGGCCTCTGGCCAATTCCAGCAGTGTCCAGCCTGACTGTGTGCCCACCACTGGCAGAGAACCAAGGCAATATAAAATGCCTGTCCTCCTCATTTTGTGCAAGAGGGCTCAAAAAGGGGCTGATGCTGCACCAGGGGCATCCAAGCTGCTTTCATCTGAGGAGATACAGCCTGTCAGTGGTGCTCCTACTCCACTGCCTTTCCTTCTTCCTCCCCTCCTCTCCCTCTACGTTGCTGTGAGATCTCACCTCCTCCCACGGTCTCACTGGTGTCATAATGCACACTTGGCATCAGGAGGAGTCTCCAAAAGTGGCTGCAAGGCAGCAGGGTGGCTGCTGGATCAGACATTTCCATGCAAGGTGGATCTGTAGAAGGGAAGAGAGCAACTGAATGTGCAGGAATCAGCCCTATCCCTCCCTCACTTGGAGGTGGATTTTCTTTAATGAAAATCCAAGTTCTCCATGCTAAGATTTTTAAATGCCTCGTCCATTTACACAAGCAATGGATTAAGTCTTGCCAGTGAATGATTTTGCTGAAGGTAACAAAAAGAACCAGTAGCTGAAGTTTGGAAATCTTGCTTGGTTACTGGGAAAGGGGTGGCTGGTGAGTGGTTGGGAGAAAAATGAGGGATCAGGCCTTGGAGGTTCCATACCCAGCTCTGATTCATCTGGTAATACATGAAAACTTTCTTACCCTCTTTATGCCTTGGGTTATCATAGTGGTTCACAGTGGTACTTGGTTATCTCCAGGGCATTTAGGAGATTTATGATTATGAGGCTTGAAAAGTACATTGCCATCAGACAATGAGGGATATTACTGTCTACAGATGCCAAAAAGCATTTGTAGCCTCAGCACTCCTGGTGAAGGCTGAACACAGAAAATGTTGAGAAACAATAATAATAATAATGAAAAAGGAAGCTGTTAGATTTTCCCAAACCTGAAAAAATATATGGTGCAATTGTTTTTGAAGACTTTGGTCATAGTTTAGAACAGTTTAACCACTGCTAATCTTATCCTTGCAGAATAATTTTTTTCTGCTGCTGGAGAAAAACAGCCATATGCTATTCATTGCTTTTTATATGGCATTTACAGCAGAGTCACTGTACACAGAAAAGCAGTACAAGGTGAGGTGTCAGGAAAATCCAGGCTTCAGCCCCAAGAAGGAGAAACTGGGGAGCAGCAGTTTTCTTCATAAGACAAGCTGCTCGCTCAGCAGGCTGGGAGAAAAGTCTAAAAATCTTCAAGTGGAAAATCATGCCTTTAAATACTAGAATTGTAGGCTCTAATTTTAGGATTTTTAGGTTTAACTGACTGAGTGTAGTCATTACAATACTCCATTTTTAGGCACTGCAGGTATTGTAAGTCTGATCCTCTTCTAACACCCTGTTGCTAGGAAAGGCTGTGTTTGATTCCTTTTCAGTCAGTTCAGATGGCAGTGAACAAAGTCAAGCAGGCTTACAAAGCAGAACTTATCTGCAAAAACATTCCCCAAGTTGAACTTGTGCTCTCTGTCCCTTTTTTGACTCACAGGAGTGGAGAACAAGCCTGGCTGGGGCTGTGATGGAGGAGTGAAGTGGCACAGAATAGTGTGTGGCTTTGATTGCTGCTGGCTGAGTGCTACAGATGTTGGGGTCTGACTGTCTGTGGAGTGGCAGGCTGAAAACTGGGAACAGTTTTCCCTCCAGAGAGAGCAGCAGGATTTACTCACAGGCTTGGAGGCAGGGAGAGGTGGGCAGACAAATTCACTGCTGTTACGGCCCTGCAGTTTGGGAAGACAGGACTGCATGTCCTGTTGGCATCAGTGACACAAGGCTCGTGGCAGTGGGGAAGTGCCACAGCACAGTCTGTAAGTCTTCCCATCCTTCCTGATTATTCTTCATTTCTGGAAGATCATCTGAGCTAATTATTCTCTTAGTTTAGATTGACTGCCCAGTGAAAATTTAGTGCAGTATGGTGGGAGAATGCCAAATGAGGCAGCAGGAGGTACAGGAGATGTGAGACTTGGTGTGTCCTCAGAGGGGACTGCAGCAGGAGGGGTTTTATTTTGAGACACACACAACTGAGGCTGGATCCCTTTGTGCTGCTTAGGACTTTCTAATTCCCACAGGATTCCTCCTGAAGGAAGATTCTCCTGTCCAGGTTCAGACAGGCATCCCAGGAAGTCTGGCAGGGAGGATGCATGCTGCATGAGTTAAATAAGCATGGTGGAGCATCTGCTGACACTAATAATATAATTCAGACTTGAAACTGAGAGTTGAGGGAAGCTTTTGACATATACCTCCTTATAGGTAGCCACCAAAGACATGGAAATAAAAACATAGATGGAAAAATAAGAAATTTCTTGTTGCTTTAGGCTTATTTTAATTTGTCACTCAGTAGGGAATGCATCATCCCTTCACTTTGCTGATGTAACTAAAATTATTACTTCTTCAACTCTGAGTTTTGGGGGTTTTTTGTGGTGGCTCTGGAGATAATAAACTCAAAAGCGTGAATGCACCACCTTCCAGCAAATTATTATTGCTTGGTTTATAACCAATAAGTCCATGTGAAAAAAGGGATCAATCTCTCTAAAAAAGGAGGAAAGAGGGAATTTGAGCAATTTAACAAAAGGAAATGGGACACAGAAGCTGAGGATCCTCTGAGCACGGGGAGATGCTGAAGGTTCCAAACAAATGTAGTTGTTTGCTTCTTTCATTTATCATTGTGTGGGGAATTTGTCCCTGTCCTGTGTGATGGTTGCCTGCAGCTCCTTGTGTGTTGTAGCTCAATCAATATCCCCCTGTGCTCCTCTTTCCAGTCTGTGCAGGGGAAATCAGTGTCTGCACTTCTTCCTTGTGTCACTGGAGTGGGGATTGCTCTGTGTGCTGCAATTGCAGAACATTTCTGGCTAAGTTGCAAAATACTGAGGTTGGCTTCCTACAGAGCAAGGTTCAGGCTTTACCCCAAACTTTAGAATCTAAGATGACTTAGTGATCATGAAGCCTCCTACCCTCATCATGTTCAGAACAAGTGAGACATAGTGACACTGATGGAAAGACCTGGATCACAGTGTTCCTTAGCATGTTGTCGGGGCTCAGGGTTATTCATAAGAAAAATATTGGTGGGAAGCAGAGATTTGGTGGGCTGGTGTCCAAATCACTGGATGGTGGTTTGGGACCACCTGTCTGTGGCTTCTTCCAGCAGTAATATGTGGGTCTTAATCCTCACAACATCTTTGCAATACGAAAGGGTGACTTGACCTGGATGCAATTCCCCTTCAGTGATGATGTTTCATTTTCTGTAATCCTGGAGTGAGAAAAGTCTGCTCTGGCTGCTGTGTCCTGCTCTTAAATTTCTCCCTGAGAAGCCTCATTCCTAAGAGTCAGGAATATGAGTCTGGAATCAGAAATCAAACAAATCCTTGGCCTACTTTGGACCCCCAGCTCACTCAAAACCAGGCCTAGGCTTGTAATCTCTCCTGCTATATCTTCTTGATTTGTAGAAGGAAAGATCAGGGTAATTTTATCTGTGCACTTGTCTGGTTTATTCCTTGCTAAAGCCTTCCTCGAGTGACCATTCATTTTGTATTTGGTGTGTCTGAGCATTTCCAGCACACTTACCATGGTTTCTCTTGTCTGAAACAGGATTTTCAAATTCTTCTAGTGCTGCAATGATCTTTTAGAGTAAACACAGGTTTTGTGTCAACTTGGTGCATGAGACAAAGGGTGCACAATATCCACACTCCTTTCCTTCCTCCAGCAGGGGTCATCCTCTGTTTATCCTCCCTTCCCATACTGCTGGGGGTCTGAACTTTTGTATCTGGTTATGGGTTTGTGCTGTCACTTCAAACTACAGATTTTTTTTTAATTTTTTTTTTTTTGGCTCCACAGATCTACTGATTTTTAGTAACGCTGGGAATCCATCAAAGGAAATTAATTCAGTTTAATATATTCAATGTGTTTGTTAGAAGACCTTTGGTTGAGTTTGAATAATTGGAGATAGTTCATTTCATCACCCCTCTCAGGTCCAGGCTACATAATTTTGGGCCAGATATAGTGATTTAAAGGTAAGTTGTAGCCTTTGGATTGTATTCCTGATGGACCAAAGTGTGGTGATAAACTGTCCATAAACCACATCACAGAATGCTCCTTATTTTGTCTTTGAATTACATCACTGTGTCCCTAATTGGTTTTGATATTGCTGTGCTTATTTTAGGACACTTCTGTTGAGTGAAGAATTTTCTTTCTTCCATTTCAATATAAATGTACTATCTGTAGTTCTGTTGCACTCTGTTCAAATTTTATTCCAATGCTGTGGAGGACATTAAACCAATTTCATTGCATTAATTTCTGCCTGTCTGATTTCAGCCCCAGTTCTGGGGGTATGAAGCAAATCATTAGTCAGAAGTAAACTGAAGAAGTATAAAATATATATTAAATACTTTCTGAAAAGTAAATGTCAGGTCCATGTGAGTGTTTTGCCCTCAGCGGATTCATCTCTACTGAGCAGTGTGAAGTCTGTCCTCACACCAACCACAGATGCAGCTCAGCTGTCAGCATCTGACATGAGCCCCTCACAGCCAGGAGAAAATCCATCTAGATCAGCTCCAGACCACACTCAGGTATCTGAGTGTCCAAACCTGGGAGTCACAGTCACTTTCTCTCCAAGCGGTTCTCCCACTGCCCTGTAATTCCTGTGCTTCTGGCTACTCCATGTCTTGGTTTGGAAAGACAGGTGTCTGCCAGGGAAAGCTGGAGCTTCCCTTGGAATGGAAAATGTAAATCCCCCTCCCTTCAAATTACTATAATTTTGCAATTAAGGGGCTTTCAGGCAAAGATATGGGAATAGGAATAATGGTTCTTTACTAGCAATATTAAAAATACAAATGTAATAGTAACAAAAAAACCAAGCAAACAAAAAAATCCTAGAAATACTGACAGAGTCTGAATATGACCTGACACTTTGTTGGTCAGGGTGTTGGTAGCAATCCAAAGTAAGTCCTCCTGGAGTGACAGATGTGGTCCTGTTGGAGCAGAGATGATCCTGTAGAAGGGTCCAGTGGTGATGAGATGGGTCCACTCTTCCTCTGGGAATTCAGGAAACAGGTTGTTCTGCTGTTCTGAATCTCAGCTTTTATCCAGGTAGAAATGCTGGGCTCCTTCCATTGGGTAGAGCATCTCCCAGTGGGATGATGGAATTGTATCAGCCCTGCAGTGAGCCTCGATGGCCCATTAACAGCAGATATCTCCTGGAGGGAGGGTGGGCTGTGGAAGAGATAAAGAAACACTGCCCCACCTGGTTTTAACAGCTGCCCATTAACAGAAGACACCTGCCCCCTACTATGAGGAAAGAAACACCTCCCCAACTGGTTTCAACAGATGTGAAATAGAATATATCTTGCATTGAACCCAAGACACCAGGAAAGGCAGCAGGTGTGTCCCCATCCTCACCCACCCAGCAGCCCCATCCCACAGCAGCCAGATGCCTCTGGTGCTCTTACAGAGCCAGCTGAGGTGGAATGGAACCCCTTCGAGCAAAGACCTGCAGCTCAGGTTATTTCAGCCTCTGACTGCTGGTTGAGGCAACTGCCCTGCCGAGTACGTCTTTCACCAGACATAAAATGTTGAGGCTCTGGAGGCCCAAACACAATAGTTTAGTCAAGGAAGTGTTGCCCTTTTTTGTGGATACAAAAGGAACTTTCTGGCCACCTCAGAGCACACTGAGATTCAAGGGTTAAGCAGTGCTGGAGAGCAGACAGACTGCAGCAGTTGTGGGACTTGAGCAGAATTTAGGCTGCCTGGATGTCACCTGCAGGATGTCACCAAGGAGACAAAAGAAGCCTGTTCTCCCATCCATTCTCACCCCTTTCAGGATCAAGTGCCCTCTGTTGGGTCTGGGAAGACTTTGTCTGGGAAGGCTTTTGTCTGTGTCTCACTTTCTGCACATTTAGGGATGGACACATCATGTGGCAAAAAGATGAAGTATTCAGAAACTAATGTACCAAGTTGTAAGAAAACAGCAATGAAACTGTTGGCAGCTGCAGCCACCAACTCCTTAGGAAGTTGTGGTAAAGTCAGAAAATTCCCTTTGTGTCTGGCTGAAAATGGGGATACTGTGGGCTGACCTCATCCTGCTGAGCTTTGCCGACCAACAGAGAGCAAGGAGTCAGGAAACCACTGATCTCCTTAGTTTGTTAGCATGTCTCCTCTCTCATTGCTTTCATCCCCATTTCTGTGACTTCTATGAAGGGCAGGATGCCTGACTTTTTATCTGTGGTGTCCACCGCCCTGACTCTTCCCTCTTCTGAATCACTGCAGGATTTTGTATTTGCTTTGTGCCTTTTAAGGCAACCTGAGTTCCTCATATGGGGAGCATCCCTATTCTGAGGGTGAGACTTCCTTGGCTCAGATGTTTTGAGAAAGAAAAAGAGCAGATTTTTGCATGGTTTCTCACTACCTTTACTGTTCTCGCACTGCAGATGTTGCAGCTCATGAAAGGCCTGAATAAATGATCAGTCAAATGTTTTTTAGGGACAAATATGTAGCCCACACATGGTCCTGTGGGTATTAAACAAGGTTAAGGAAGTCTGAGAAGTATTTGGAGTCCAAGAAGAGGAGCACTGCAAAGGTGAGGAACAAAGCAGGTACAAAGCAGATTGTCTCCAGAGGGACCAGGAAGAATATGTAATCCTTTTACAAAATAGCATGTCTGTTATCTTCATAGTGCTTCACTTTAGAATGGTATCCTGGCTTTCAAAAATCCTTTGTAAATTGAATTTGTGCAGATGTGTGCCCTAGGAAACCTCTCAGGAAAACAAATAGGTGGCTTTCTGTGCTTTTTGTCCTGTAAATACAGTCAGCCTGCATTTTCCTTCTGAAAATGATGCAGAGTTCAATAGTTTAAATGAATTAGAGTGGCTCTCACATTATTTACTTCAGCCTTGTAAGATAAGCTTGACACAAGACATTAATTACTGAGATCTGTCTCTGTGTCAAACACAAGTGAAAAGGGAAACCACTATTTGCAAATTTCTCTCAAAAGCCTTCTCCTTTCAGGGGTGACTTCTGGACCAGCCTGTGTTGGTCACAGAGCGCAGGGTTTATGGTCCAAAATTCTTGATTATAAAGAGATTTTAGTCAAGGTATAGCTCAGCCCAGAACAGTTTGAGGGGAGCAATGTCACTCTGAGGATGGAAGGACCCTTGGCTCACACAGAAGCATGGGGAGAGCCAAGGGCCGTTTCAGGGAAGGACAAGGGTGACAAACACCCCACTGCACTGTCAGGTGTACAGAACCGCACAGCACCCTCTGCTCCATCCATTCTTTCACAGACCCAATACATTACTCCTTCACATGTGCAATATGATGAATATTGTGCAGGTCACCTCTTGAGCTACAGAGATGGGAGACACTTGAGTTAGTTATTTATTTTAGTTTCCCTTTTTGAGCTGCCATGTCAATGTAGAGACAGCCAAAAGATCCTTTGACAAGCCCCTTGTGAGGCATCACCCTCAGCACACTGGAGCTCTGTGCTGTGCCATCTCAGGGTGATTAATGAGTGTTATAAATGACATTCCCTATAACAATGAGGTTCTTGGGCACATCCAGTTCTGAAATTCTAGCAGAGTTTTGCTTGCAGAGGAGGAATTGTGTGGAGCCACCTTTGGTTGAGTTTGATCAATACAGGGAGAACTCTGGATGGCATTTCCTGCTCTCCACCTCTAGTGATTGACTGCATGTGTTGATATGAAGTTTTGGCAAGAATTTGATACGAGAAGTTATAAGGTTAATGTCTGCAACTGAGTTGCCATATATCCCCAACTCTAATGAACTACCTGTGTGCCTTCCTGATGCCTTTGGGTGGAAAGCCAGAGCATATCTAGTAAATAAATTACTTTCCACCTTTGCCTTCAAGTCTGCTTCCTTCAAATCACCACAGACATGAAACACAGCTGGGAACCTATGCCACAATCTTTCATTTTAATTTGGGATTTTAACCAAAGCAATAGTCTTCCCAAGGCTTGCTTCATCACAGTTCAAAGGTGTTCAATAGAACATTAACTATTGCTAGTGCAGCTCCTCAGGTTTTTGGCTTGCTGGGAGAGCTGCTTGTGGCTGCTTTGCATTCAGAGCTTGCTGTGCATTGCTTGGGCTCATTCCGCTTCCTCACAGATTCATATTTAAGTGTGGTCATCTCTCAGAAGGAAGGCTAAGTTAACTTGCTGAAAAAGCAAAGAGCTTTCGCTCCACAGAACGAAATTGCAAGTCTCTTCCAATCTCATTTATGTGGCTGTTATACCAGTGTGGACACCTGATTTACGACACTGGCCTGATTTACAACTCTCCGAGACCAGATTTAGCCCTAAGAGTTTCTTGAATTAATGCAAGTGGAGACATAGCTGGGAGGGAAAAGGAAAAAAAAAAAAAAAAAAAGTGAAAGAAAATGCACTGTAATGGTTGCTAATGAGAGGAATAATTATGGGTAACTGGTGATCCAATACACAACATCACTGAGCTGAAGTAGTGACATTTGGATTTATGTTCAGGCTTTTAGGGCACTACAGCAGCTCTCTCATGGGGAAAGGCTGAGGGAGCTGAAAAACTCGTCAGGCAAGTGCCAACCCTCTTCCTTTTGGGTTGCCAGCCTGGCAGGAGGAAAAAGAACACTGCCATGCTCTGGTTCTGAAGACGTTTGCTCCACGAATACACTGCCCACCTGACTCTTCCTTTTTGTTTTTTTAATAAAATCACATTGCATGTCCACCTAATACATGAAGTCAGGAGTCCCAAGTTAAGTAAATAAATACATTTTCACATCTACTTTTAACAAAAAATATCTGCAAATATGCTTTTCTATGGGAACAGATGGTTTGATCATTTCTGTCTCTACAGAATGTCTTGTTTTGGTAGGATATCGTCATTATCTCTGTTGTTTGTGTTAAGCTTTTGCTTTCTGTCAGTTTTCACCATTATCACATCTCGGGTTGCACTGGAACCCAATTCTCTGACTGCAACAAAGTGGCTTTACCAATTATTTTCATGATTTCTTAACATACTTGCAGCTTTCATTCCAATTTGCAATGAAATAGCGAAATTTCCTGGGCCTAGAAATTGCCATAAGCTTTCATTTTAAAGCAATGGGCCAAGGGACACAATTTAAAGCACAAGATAAATAACTTGCACGCACCGCCTGCACTGGAAGAAGATGGATTGTGTGTGTTCCCTCCTCTCATCTTTGTCTTGTAGACCATCTTGCTTGATGGACTGCCAAGCGAGGGCTGAAATGTGCTTTAGACATCCTTCAGTGCCATCGCTTTTCTCCTTCCTGACCAGTGGGATTTAACTCACAATGTTTAGCGCAGAACTGCACACTCCATTTGGTACAGCTTCAAGAGCACAATAATTACAGGAATAAATCACCAATATCTGCACCGTGTTTGTGGAAACTAAGATTATAAAGCACTAGAGAACTGCAAATGCTGGCAGCTAGAGAGGATGGTGCTGGAAGGCAGCCTGTCTCTAAAGTTACCTCCCCAAGGAAGAGAGTTAATTATGATAATTATATAGTTATTCTTTCATTTCTTTGGAGACCAGAACTTTGGAAATGCATCTCAGCTGGGGTATAGGCAGAAAAATCTAGAAATTACCCCAAGATACCACCTTCCAGACACGAGAGCATGGAGGTTATTTTTCCTAACTCTCTCAAAGATAATTATGTCTTGATGTTTGAAAACACTCCAGCTTATTGTTCCTGTAGAAAGTAAATGTCCAAAAAGTGCTTATGTCTGCTATGTAAAGTTCATTTTTATGATCTTGGTCCTCTTGAAGGAGTCACAGCCAGCAGAGATTTATAGACAGATTCAATACACAACAAATTTATTTTGGATTGCTTGAAAACCTGCAAGCTTGGCTCTCTTGCTGACCATCCTCCCCTTGTCCCAACTATGATAATATTCAGTATTGGAGCAACACATATCTGTGGAAGATGCCTCCAAGTTGTGGCTGCATTCAGCACCACCTAAGAGCCCTCCAGAAAACTTCATGGTGTGTGTACAGACACCCAGCTTTGGGAATTTTTTGGCTTGACATGCATTAAAGAAAAGATAACCTCAGCCACTGAGTAGAGGCAAATTTATTATGGACAGTTGTGGACATTACATGTATGACCTTGAAGTTTTATGGAAAGGTTCTGCATCTCCCTCATGTTTCTTGAAGGAGTTATAGAATCATAAAAACCAAGAATGGTTTAGGTCGGGGGGACTTTAAAAATCACCCAGTTCCACTCCCTTGTCTTGGAGAAGGACACCTTCTACTAGACCAGGTTGGCCAAAGGCCCATCCAACCTGGCCTGGAACACTCTCAGGGATGGGGCAGCCACAGCTTCTCTGGGCACCCTGTCCCAGGGCATCCCCACCCTCACAGTAAGGAATTTTTCCTCTTTCAGTTTGGAGCCATTCCTTGTCCTGTCTCTCCACATCTCTCCCATAGGCTCCCTTTGGAATATGGAAGACCGTATTTGCGTCACTCCAAAGCCTTCTCTTTTCCAGGCTGAACAACCCCAATGCTCTCAGCCTGTCCTCATAGCAGAGCTGCTCCATCTCTCTGATCATCTTAGTGGCCTCCTCTGGAATCTCTCCAACAGCTCAGTGTTCCTCCTGTGCTGGGATCCCAGTGCTGGATGCAGCACTGCATGTGGGCTCTCAGCAGAGGGGCATGTCCTGGGGTGACTCTTTGATGCTTGTATCCCCATTCATCTGCTCTGTTTGTGCTGTATATTGAGTTCTGTGCCTTTGAGACTGGTTCTGAGAGTGAAGCAGGGGAGAAGGAGAAGCACCAAGTTTGTTTCTGAGAAAGCTGCCTGACTCCTATGCATTCCTTCTGCAGAGTGTGTTCATCTGAAGTAAGGACAGACTGTGGGACAAAGATATCCTGTGCTTTTAGTTACCTTTGGCTAGCTAGGGCAGAGATGATCTCTGGACTGTTTCTTTTCCATTTTCTTGGGACTGTTTAAACCTGTTCTGGACTGAAAAACCCAGAGGAGCACCGGGAGCTGGCACCTGCAGCCTACAGGGGCCTAGACCTCTGGAGGGACTGATGGGAGGCTGAGCGAGCTGAGCTACCCATAGCAAGGACTTTCTCAATTTGCCATCTCACTTCAGAACTGTCCCCGGTTGTAGTGTAGGATGTACACAAAGTATTTATTCTATCACCATCTTCATGAACTGTTGAAACCAGGTGGGGCAGTGTTTTCCCAGGCCCCCTGCCTTTGGGCTCTTCTACTAATGGCCCATCAATGCCTTGCCCATGACTCACAGGTAACTCCCTCCAGGAGTTATCTCTGTTTAATGGGCCATCAAGGACCCACTTTACAACTCATCATCCCATTGGGAGATGCTCCGCTCAGGGGGAGGAGCCAAGCATTCCCACCTGGATATAATCTGGGATTTGGGGCAGTACAAGCAGCCCTTACCCACTGGATTCCCAGAGGACCAGAGCTACCAGACCTTTTCTAGAGGATCATTGCTTCAGGAAGAGCACCTCACCTGGACTGCTTCCACCACCCTGCTCAGGTTGTATTCTGACTCTGTCAGTGCTCTTTTGTTTTATTGCATTTATTTTATTTTACCTTTTTACCTTTCTTCTTATTAAATTGTATTTTTGACTTGGAGCCTCTCACTTGTTTTGCTTTCAAACCACAACAAGAACAAAAAAAAGTTTTTATTGTTTCATATTATTCATTCTTTGTGCTTGTGAGCACTTTGTTTGTTAAATAAATAGTTTTTTCCACATTTCTCAGAGGAGGTTCTTTCCAGGACCAGTTCAGGGGAGGGGCCTTTTGGGTTTGCTCCCCACAGGGACCCTATTTGGGGGTTTTCTCCCAGATTTGCCCTAAACCAGGACAGGGCAGAATGCCTTCCCTGGCCCTGCTTCCAGCTCTGCTCGGGGGTGCAGCCCAGGGTGGGATTTGCTTTCTGGGCTGAAAATGCACATTGCCAGCTCCTGGCCAGGCTCTCTCCCACCACGCCTGGCAGGAGGATCTGCCACAGCTCATTCTGATTCTGGCCAAGGATGGAAGGTCAGAGCAGGAAGAGTGACAGCTGATAAGGCACAACAAATCAGAAATGAGATACCAGCAGGGGCTTAGGAAGCCGTCAAGCATAAGGAGTGGATTTCTGCTCTTTTCAGCTGATTACAGTGAATGAGGAGTGCCACTGGCCTGTTGGTACAGATTTAGACTGCCTTGCCAAGGAAAACCTTGTTACCTGGGTGAAACTGTGTAGTCTCCAAACAAAACACATTATAAATGAGAACAAGTGCCCAACATTTATATGACCAGGCTGGCTATTTTCTTTCTGTGATAAATCCTAATGCTGAAAGGCAAACATGAAGCAGAATCTACTCTGTTCTCCAAAATTCAGGATAACAGAGTTTCCAAACTATTTAAATTTGGAACCACTCAAATGCTAAAAAGACATCAAAACCAATATAAAATATTTTCTAACTATAGTTCAATATGGCTTATTCATTTTGCTTTGATTAAAGTAAGAACAAATTTCTTGTGACATTTTCAAAACAAAATGGGACAACCTCAATAAGTCATTTCCTTTTTCTCTTTTTTTTTCTATCTAATAATAGTTTGAAAACAGTATTCAGAGAAACATTTCACTTGCAGTGAAACTTGCAGGGAAAATTTCTTCTGGCTAAAATATTTCAACCAGCTCTGGGATTGAAAAAAATTCTGGACTAACATTTATTTTACAGACAGATCTATTTTCATGCAGGACACCTGGCTGGTGAATACCAAGAGATAAAACCAACATATACAAATCTCAGGACAAAGGTTTCTGCCACAAATAAATCAATGTCCCAGCAGCACATAAATAGAAAATGGAAGAGGGGAGACCTTAAGGCCCTGATCATGTCACTCTATTAGGGTTCAGGTCATGCTGATGTATGAAAAATGTTGTCAGGGAAAAATAATTCACTTTACTTTGGACTGGATAGATGAGGAAATATGGAATCTTGCATTAGTTTTCAGAGCTGGTATTTCACGTGTATGGGAAATGTGAAATTCTCAGTGTCAGTCAGAAATGAAGCTGTAAGGGAGAGAAAATCTAAGGCTTAGCCAAGACTTTTAAAGGGATTGGTGACACTGGATTGCTGATGGAATCATTTGTGCAAGGGTAATCCAGCACCATCTGTGTCTCTTTGATGCCTCTTCAGAACTGGGCATCCAAAAAGTGACTAGCACATCCCAAATTAGTTTAGAATTAATTAAGTGATAAATTCTAAATTGTTTCTGGAGGAGAAAGTGGACACCAATACCAAGGTGAGGTTTGGCCTCTTCTCTCAGGCAACCACCAACAGGATGAGAAGAAGTGGCCTCAAACTGTGCCAGGGGAGGCTCAGCTTGGACATCAGGAAAAAATTGTTCACAGAAAGGGTTGTTGAGTATTGGAATGGGCTTTGGTGGAGTCTCCAGCCCTAGAGCTGTTCAAGAAACAGCTGGATGTGACACTTAGAGTCATGGTTTAGTTGACAAGCTGGTGATCAGTCAAATGTTGGATTCAATGATCTTGGAGGTCTTTTCCCACCTAAATGATTCCATGATCCTGGGGTTCTTTGGACAAAAGAAATTGTGGATGTTTAAGTAATTTGGCAATTGTCAACACTGGTTTACAAGAACAAGTAAGAAAAATAAATATGACCTTTTTCTCAGACTTTTTAGTGCTTTGATTCCCATTTTCAGACACCTTTGTCTAAGAACCTTAAGTTATTGCCCAGAAGTAGACTTCAACAAGATTATTAGCATGGTGTCAAGTGACATCAAGTGGTCATTTGAAGAAATCTTCCCATCAAAGCAGTGGCCTTGGGCTGCCCTGCAGACCCCCAGAGGCTGAGACTTACAGAACTTAGTAAGAGCTCAGTACTGACCCATGTAACTGAACTAAAAATGAATATTCATAAATGTGTCCACTCTGTTCATGTACTTTGGGCAGTTCATTGAGGACCACCCACTCACTCCCCATGAGTCCACTGAGCCAAATATTTGGGAAACAAATCCTTAAAACTACCCAGGATTTCTCTACTCCCTGTAGCTGTTGGCATCAGCCAATAAATTCCTAAATATATTGAAAAAGAGCTTGTTCCAATAAGCTTCATACTGTAACTTTAACAAATCCAAGGTCCTGACCATCAGTGTTTGCTTCAGAAGCATCTGAAATGGACTTTGGTAAAATGCAGGTGAGTCATGTTCTGGGAATGGGTGAAAAACAGGTTTGTTAAATGGGCAGCCCTGAGATCTTGCCCTAGAATGCTCTTCTTGAGCATGGGAGTGTGGGACTAGGTGGCTTCCAGGGATATTTCCAGGCTCAGCCACTCCATAAGCTGGTTTTCTGTTCAGTTGCAACAATATTGGAACATTTGTTTTGAAAACACTAACGTGCATTGGTTTACTGTTGGAATTTTTTTCCCCTCAGTATGACCTCATGCTCGTAAAGTGGTTTCAATCTTCTAAAGTATAATTTTTCCTAAGTGTAAAAACACTTTCACAAAACTTTCACCTGCTGTAATTCCCAGAGTTGCTGTGTGAAAAGCTTCAATATCCATAATAATCTACACAGCTCTGGAGGCAGAGAGATCAGTGCTTGAGGCATTGCTGTCTACACCAGTTCTAGATTCCTTCCAAGCCTGATGTACTCCTAAGTAGATTCTGTTCATGTTTTTCGTGGAAGCTTAGGAAAAAATAATTTTTTTAAATTCATCTCAGTTATTCTCTATGAAGAATTGTTGTGGTTTCAAAGTCTCAGAGTTCTGGTAACAATTAATTGCAGCAATTTTAAAATTTTCCTCTCTATTTTTTACAAGTACTTTAGGTTTAATAAACCCAATACCTAGACTAATGTCATCTCATCCATTTCCCTGGTTTCCCTTTTTATGCCTTGTTGGGATTATGCAACTTCAGCCTTTTTTTTTTTTTTCAGCTGTTAATGTTCTAATGTTCTATTCCCAAGTATGTAACAGCACAGAAGTGAACAGCATCTTGAAAGTGCTGTTAGAAGTTGTGAATTGAAATCACTTATAGCATTTGTTGTATTTGTATTCCTAATTTGCTCATCATGTTTTCCTTCAGCCTTTCAACTAAGGCATGCTGAAATCATTTGAGGTACAAGTATTTGACATGAGACATCTCTCTGTTTTTAGAGGTTTAAATGAAAAAACTAGTTTGACTAGGAAGTAGGAATATTGGCACATTCTGGCAGCCTTTCTTATGCCACTGTGTTAATTTCTACCAAAGGCTCCCTGTGCCACTGATAATTTAAAAGAAAAGAGGTCAGAAGTTTCCTGCACCTTTGGAAAGAAATAGTGTCAGGGTTTAGTGCTCTGTGGTGATGGGATGGCTTCAGGTCCTTCTGAGAAATATACTTCTGTGCTTGTAGATGTGATCTTCCATGGGACCTTGCTCCCAGGTCCTGTGAGTGGGACCTGCAAGTGTGAGGGGCTGGAGACAAGCTCTGATGCTCATACAGCTCCCAGGACAGAGTCTGTTCCCATCATATCAAGGTATCTCATGGATGCTTCCATTACCAAGTGATGATTGAGTCTATCAAGACAAGATGGGACCTGATTCTTCCTCTGTAGCATAGAGATAGCTGTGGCAGCTCTCCTGTTCCTTCTTGTTCCAAAAGGCAGAAACCCTGGAAAACGGAGTCATTTTATTTTTAAAACATCACCAGAAAAGATAGACCTCAATGCTGTAAATGTGTTAGGTGTAGCTCTGAACTGAGCAGGCATTTCCAGAGAGAGCTGCTTCCCTCCTTCCTGATTTCTAGACATTTAGCCAATCTTTGGTAGGAATGAGAGTCCTGGTATTGGGAAGAGTAGTTTTGCTTTTGGGCAGAAGAAGAAATGTCAGGAGGCAGCTGGAGGAGAGTGATAGCACAGGGTTGCTGTTGGGCAGAATTTCTCTGACTTTTAATTCTGAACTTTGGGTCAATTTTTGATTTGTCTCCTGCTCTGCTCACCCTCTCCCACAGCAATGAAGCAACTTTAAATGCTACTGTAAAACTGGCAAACTCACCTTGGAAAAGGTTCCCTGTTATACCATGCAAATTCAGACTGTGGGAAGCGTTGTCTCAGTCCCCTTCTGTCATTTTTCAGATATCAGTTCTTTTATTGCAACTCATCCCACTTCAGCTATTGAATCCAAACTTTGCAGAGGTTCAGCAGTGCTTCCTGTCCCAGTGCACTCACATTTCCATGTGCAATTACATTTGTATCAGTCATTGATCAAAATGACTGATGCAAATGACACTCAAAATGTCACTTTACCATTTTTGCAGCCGCCCTCCTGCGAATTTTCCCTTCCCACTTTGAATTTCTTCCAGACATTTCAGTCTCTTTAAAACCTCTGTTTTTACAAGAGCGGCAGTGCTTTTCCCAACAGGTAAAATTATTTCCATTCCAGGTGTTTGCTGAGCAGTTAATAACTATGTCTTATAAATCAAATGACCCAGCACTTTCTGAAAAGCAATGGAAACGTTTCTATCGGTGGGAATGTGTCAGTATTTTAATTAAATGCAAAATAATACTCATTACATCTAACAGTGCAAGTAGAATAGGCTTACCATTTATCCAAATAAATGAGCAAACAGTCCAAATCCCAAAGCAACAGAATGAAAGGAATTAAGCTGCCTGTGATGGTCTCCCCCCTAAAATAATCATTCCTGGTCACTGTATCACAGGTGCTTCCATTTTTCAATTTATTTCTTAATTACATTTTCCTTCCAGAGTTTTTTTTCTCTAACTTCAGATGTCATAATTCATCTATCACTTTTTCTTCCTTTCTAAAAGTTACCTTGGACTCAGTCAGAAATGGAAGGGGGGGAGTGAGAGGGGGCAATGATTGAAATGGAAAATGGCATCACTGTATTAAGTTCCAAAATAACAAATGCAAAAGTTTCCAAAAGGTATAGAACTTTTTGAAAAACCCCAAAAGCAAAAAAAAGTGCACAAAAAACCAGCCATGGGCGCAAAATATCAGCAAAGTACCCTCTGGTTGAGTCAATTTTGTCCTGCACATTATTAAACTACTTCCACAGAGGAGACACTGAAGGTTTGGTTTGCAAAGCACAAAGGGACACCTGACGAGGAATTGCTGCAAGGGCTGCAGCTCTCCGATGCAAAATTTGGGCACCTGTGGAGACCTGCAGGCAGGGTAATCTACAGCTAGGAATTCTCTTCTCCCAGTGGAGTCTTGGAGTGGCTGTGGCTGGGTCACTGCCCTGTGCAGGGAGTTCACTCTCCAGCATCACAGTTTCAATGTAGTCCAGCAATTGTCCCACCCTTTATCAGGCTTCCAGGGAATATCTGTGCTGCTAATGGAAAGGCATGGAACCAGTTTAAGTGCTGGACATCTATTGTTGGTGCTGCTTAGCTAATAATTCACTTTCCAACTCTGTTGTCGGCCCATGCAACTCACTTCTAGACAAATTCAGGACAGAAAAGGGTGAGCTCTAAGCAGCAGAGATGTGAGCCAGCTGCTTCCCCCTGTGCTTGGTGTCTGAGGCTGTTTCCTTTAGCAGCACAGACATGGCTTAAGCAGCTTTCAGCAGGAATTGGTGGTGTTGTGTCCCAAAATAATGCTTGCAGTTCTTTAGGGTTGGAAAGTTACTGGTGAGGCATTGAGTTTGGGGTTACTACTAATTCAAAGGCTTCACCAAGAGACTGGAGTGGAGTGGAGTAGATTCTGGAATCAACAAGGCCTGGACTCTTTGAAGGGACTGGGAGAATTTTCCATGGCTCCAGGGGTCCCATATCTGACCATGGCTGCAGAACAGCTCCAGAGACTGGTGCTGTGCATGGTCCTCTAGGAAAGCGTCCACAGGGTTTCTCCACATCAGCAATAGCTTTCTGCATGTTGCCTGACTGTGTTCTGGCCAGCTGCAGGAAAGCAGAGTTTTTGAGCATTCCACCATCACATGTTACTGCCTTTTCTGTCCTATCTGCATCCCATAGGCACTGAGCTCTATTGAGATGTATTTTTACTAACAGAATCTGAAAGCCTAATAGGAGTGACTTCTCTGTCTTCATCAGCAAAAAATGCATGTATAATCTGATATGAAAACTACTAATCCATCAGGACTTGGACATTTCATTAGCATGGAGAGAGGAGCTTTTATTGCCTGCTCAAGCTCATAAACTTGTCTCCAACTGGAAGGAAGTGGCGTGTAGTTTGAAATCCTGGAGCTGGGCAGTACATGTGCTCAGCTGCCATGTCAATCTCATTTGCCCCAGGGGGATGCTTGCAGCACTGTACTAAAGCCTACGCTTTAGTAAAGGTCGCACGAGGAGAGGCTGCTCCTTGTCATGCTGCTCTGCAGCAGCAGCTTTTCCTCTGCAGGCACTTTGCTGGGAGCTGAGGTCTTGCTTGGGAAAGTGCTGCTTGGATTGGGATAGTTTCTAAGCTGCTGATCAGCTAAGATGTCCCCAAGAGCATGGAAATGGAGAAAAGAAAGGAAAAGTAATTTACTGAGAGTCATAGGTGAGAATTTACCTGGGCTTCCTGCCCAACAGCATCAATTCCTGCCTTAGAGTGATGAACAGTGAGAAAATTTTGTGTCTTTTCTTCCCACTGTCACTCTGCACTGTCCCCATCATACTCTGCTCACAGTCATTTTGGCTCTGCTTCACCCTCACTAGTGTTCTGCCTCCCTCTCTTCTCCTTTCCCCTTCTTCTCTCACTGACTCTGCAAATGTCTACCTGGGCTTTCCTGCTTCACTACCCCTTCTCTTCCATGGTTCAACCAGATTTATCCTCCTTCTCCCTTTCCCCAGGCTTAGAAAGGGTTCTTCTGTGCTACCTCTTCTTCCTAAACTGAAGAGCATAAATTTGAGTCTTGAGTGAGGGCACTTCTTCAAAGAGCTCCTGGAGAGGACAAAGAGGTTCAGGGCTGGCTCTACCCCTGGAAAGAAAAGTTTAGTCTAGTGTCCCCCTCCCTGAATCTTATATTTCATCCGATGGTAGAAAAGATTATATGTAGTCTATTACTGTCAGAACCATGATGTAGAAGTACTCTAGATGCATAGAACTACTGTAGGAAGATGTACTTATCCATAGTACTGAGTTTAATAGAGGGTTTTCTGTTGTCCCTCAGCTAACCCTAACCCTAAAGTTGCAACTTTATCTCAAGTTTTACTTTTAACTTGTCCTGAGCAACCTGATAGCAGAAATATGCCAATGCAATACAACTCAGTGACCTGATAAAGCCAAAATCACTCCTGATCCACAAGTACATGATCCATTAGGAAAAAGGCAAAATCCTCAATGTGTTTCTCGGACCACTTCAGCTGTTACACAATAACTATATGCAAATCCAGGGTTATTTCTCACAGCTGGCACAGCCAGGCTTAGAGAAATATAAAACTTGCTTTAAGGGAATAGCTCGTAATTGGGTTAGGCGCAGGGTTTTAATTAGATTTACGTAAATGCATACAATGCATGGCAGAAATCAATAACCTGGAGAGCTTCTTTGGGCTTATTGTTTAAATCAGCAACACCAAGTCAGCTGAATTTAACAGGATATTTATACACTCCATTCCTCCAAAACTGGCACTTTTTACATGACTGATGGCATGTTTGAAATGTGCTGTGCTGTCCCATGTTTGTGTCCTTTTTTATCTGTCTGGCCACTTGCTGTTCTGCTTGCAGGCAGAACCCTGTCAGTACAGAAGAAGAAGGCAGGAAGTATTTTAATCAAGGAAGAATTTGAGATTTAAACTAAAAGCTGTGCTATCCAAGCAATTCATGTTCACCTTGTAGGCTGATGTGAGGTGATCAGTTGCTGAAGTTAAAGCATTTAAGCATCCCTGCAAGTGATAGCAATGATAAAGAGGGAAGCAAGGTCTTTTTGTTGTGGTTAGAAGTAAAAGCCTGTGAGCTACACATACGTTTCAGAGACAGGATGTGCCGATTTTCTGTAAAGGACTTGAGGAAAAATAATTGTTTCATTATTTATTTCAACTGAGAAATGGAAATTGTTAAAAAGTAATTGCTTTATTATTTACTGATAAAGACTTCCTTTACTCTATTCATCTTGTAAGAGGAAAAAGACAGATAGAAAATGGTATTATCAGCTAATTCTTAAATGGAACAAGTTTAAGTGCAGCATGAAATGGATTTAAAATACCCTTAGAGCTCCAAATAGCTATACATTGCATTTTCTAAGGAAAAAAATTGCAGATTTTTCTCTTCTTTATGCTTTGTTTCCCACTTTTGTGTGGCCTTTTTGACACTGCTGCATTTCCACACCTTAAGGAGCCTTTCTTCCCTTTAGGAAAATTTATGTAAAATAAGGGTGAGACTTTTAGCACAGCTTGGTATTGAGCTCACTTCCCGGGAAAACCACCACCATGAAGTGCTTCAAAACCCTTAAAACCATCCCTTGACACAGGGAAAACTGTCACTTTCCAGGAGTACCATCAAGTGCAGAGTTATGCACTCACAAGGGTTAAAGAACTCGTGCCAAGTCCATTTCTGCAGATATTTTGTGATATGGTCTTTAATTGACTGATCACCATCTAATCATCCTGACTGTGCAGCACCTGAGTGGACACAATTTTTGTCTCCTCACTGGGCAAAGTGTGGCTTCAGGCCTTTTTACTGCTGCTCCAGGGTCCCAGTAGATTGTCCCTCACCAACTGGGATTATCACTGTAGTAACATAACCAGATTTTGGAGTGTCTGAAGATGTTCAGAGAGTTCTAATGGAAGTTTCCAAAGTTTCATTGGTTTTCCTTGGAAATCCCAACTGGATCCTTCTGCTCTTCCATCCATAAACCTGAGCTCTTCAGCCCTCCACATCCAACCTGGTTTTTTGTTATCTTTTTTCTATTGTGTCACTTAATCCTTAAACCCTTCTCCTTAATTCAGACTCTGCCTTGCCTCTTCTTTCTTCCTCTATTCTGTCGTTTTGATGGCTCCTCCTCCCAAACTCATCTCCCCCTTTCTTCCCTGCTCCAGTTCCTGCCCCATCAGTGCTTCAAGTTTTGTGTGCCTTTCACCTCCTTCACCTTGTCCTTTCTGCCCCTCATTGGAGCGCTGCACAGTGAGACTCAGCAGTGATGGAAGAGAAATTCCATCTCCACATTCACCCTCCTTGGCTGCAGCAGGTGCTGTACCATGGGCCCAGCTGCAAAAGAGACACGAGGTGAAAACTGCCACCTTCAAAAGTATCAACAGCCAAATTCAGAGAAAAAAACCACAAAAAACAAAACACAAAACTGAGCCTTATAGCTTGGTGGATTTTGACAGCAGCAGGGAAAGGTAGAGCTGTAACCCCAAAGAACACACCTGCACTAAATCCAAGTGTACTCACGGTTTCTATTGAAACTGAGCAAAGCAAAACAAAACAGAAAGGCTTGCCAATAATATTTTAAGACAGAAAAGGAAAATATGCTTCCTCTTCTCTTTTGTTCTTGTTTCAAAGCTCTAAATTTTTTCCTCAACCTTTTTTTACCTAAAAAGAAGTGAGAAAAAAAAACCCCAAACCACAATAATCAAAACAGAAACAAAAAGCCCAAGCAACCCCTCCTTATATGAATTTTCAGAGAGGAATATTTGAGGTCACCTGTCCTGGCTTTGTCTCCTCCCAACCCTCCCTGCACCCCCAATTTCCTTATCAGTGTGGCTGTAGGAAAAGCAGAAAAGGCTTTGTGTGAGCCCTGCTCAGCAATAACAAAAATACCTCTCTGTTATCAACCCTGTGTTGAGCACAATTCCAGACACAGCCCCACACCAGCTACTGTGAAGAAAGTTAACTCCACCCAGCAAAAAGCAGCACACCTCAACAACGTTTGATGCCAACACTGATTTATAATATCATAGAGGTTATGTTTAAATCTGATGAAAGAATGGAAATTGCCACTGTTGAGGGCCAACATTTCCATTTTGTCTGCAAAGTAGATAGAGTGAACAGTAGGGGCACGTTTGTATTTACACAGGGTAAGAAATGGGTTATCTGACACCTAGAAAAACAAGCACTTAACAGAAATGAAGTCTTGGGACCAGCTAATTTTTGAGTTTCCATTTTTGCTACTTACTTCAGTTGTCTTCCCCTCCTTACCTTTTTAATTTTTTTCTCTTGTTTTTCAACTTATATTGTTCACTGCAACGCTGTAGTTCCAAAAAAAACAGGGTGCACTGATGAGTCTGTTGAGATCTGTCATCATGTGAAATTTCTGCTAAGTGGACTGACACTGTAGCCAGAAGTATCCATGTAATTATTTAAAAAATACAATATTTTTGTATTTACCTCAATGGTAAGGATAACTGTCACAGTTCTGTGCTCAAGAATCTTCATCATACATTCCTGAAAATTATCTTTGTTGTCTCAATGGGTTGAGAACTGGTGACCAAAGGATGGCTTGCAGGAAAGAAGATTTAAGGTGCCATTTGTACCAGTGCCATTTGTACCAGTCTTGTGTTAACCAGGGAAACTGACAGTCACTGAGCTGTGCAGGCCAGACTTAGAACACTACATCTCAATTAGACAGATTTAAATCAGGGGTTCCATAGCTAAAACACAAAGAGTCATTTGGACTCTGTAAGGAAGAATAGAATCATGACTTGGCCACAAATGCAAAATTTGCACATGGCAAGAAACATGCAAATATGTCAATAAAGTATTTCACATGAAAACAACAGACAGTAGAATAAAAAACCCCAAAAATTTAAATTCTTTCCATTCAGCCTTTGAAAGAGCATGAAAGAAATTCCCTTCCAGAAATTTGAAAGTATGCCCAGGCAAGATATATATGGAAAGAAATCTAAATTTGAGGTAGGAACATGCATCTTGTATAAAAATGTTGTGAGGGGTTTTTATGTTTGGTTTTTGGTTGGGTTTGAGTTGTTTTTTATTCAGAATAAAATATTTTTCAATGAATTTTTTAAGACTCAGTTTATGCAGGGAAATGCTAATGTTACTGTGTAGAGGCAGCTGCTGGGCCAACTCAAATCAAGTTTGGACTGCATCCTATAAAGTCTGTCTGGAGGAAGCATATGCATTTTTGGTGCCTGGATTTGAAAAGTAGTCTCTGAAATAACTTGGTTCAATATTTGGCAGACAGGCAACACAGAAGAAAAGCTGAATCTTCAATAAAATCATCACTCATATTCACAAGAGTAATATAGACCAAATTGAGGTGCTTTGAAAGTGGATAAAGGAACAAACAGGAAGATGGAGCAAAAGGCACACAAAACCACAAGAAAAGATAGGAGTCAATTTTGTGGCAGAATTGACAGGCTGCCTAAATGAAAAAGGAAATCAGTCCCACATGGCAGCTAGGAGCCAATAACAAATGAATGATAAGAACAAGAGACAGCAGAAGAAAGAAGATCCTGGGCTAAGAACTTGAAGAAATGGCACAAGGAAAACGGCCCTGGACAATATTGCTAACCTCTTTAACTAGAGAGTTCTGCTCACTTGCAGTACATAGGCAGCACACAAAGTGTATCCTGCCATCCTTAAAAATAAAGCCAAGGGGCTGGTGGCCTGGATCAGCACTCTTTTTGTAATTATTTTTGTGGTGAAAAGATAATTTTGTGAGTGTGCACAAGCCCACCTCCTGTGAGCCCTTGCTGATGCACAGAAATGAAGTGACCAGTCCAGGTGGAGCTGGCCAGAGTGGTGAGCTGTGGTGGCCCTGGATTGTGGTGGTGGTAACACACTGAGCACTGCAAAACTTTCAAACTCTCAAATAATATCCCCCCCAGATTTCATTACTTAGCCCTGGCTGACTGCAGCTGGAGCTGTTCTGACTGTACAGAAGGGCTGGATTTTTCCATTACTTGTCTTACGGAAATCCATGGTGCAGACTTAATTCAAATTGGACTTAAATTAATGGGATGGCAATATTTTTCTTGGGAAATGGTGCAGAGAAAGGAACCTAGATTTCACTGGTTTCTTTTTTGCTCATTTTTCTGTGTTAAGATTTGTACAGAAGGAGTCAGGCTCTCTGCATCATCTGGGTCTTAAGGTTACTCCTGACACTGGTCAAGTCGGCCTGCAGTACTCTCAGAAGATGTTTTCTCCTAGGTTATTACAACCTCTGACATTGGCCAAATCCTCCTGGAATACTTTCAGGAATGTTTTCTTCTGTGTTATCCAAGGGCCATAGGAAATAGGAGCTGTTGGTAACCCTGTGGCTCATGGCACTTCCCAAGAGATGATCTGAATTGTGCCTGGTCAGTGGTTGCAAAGCACAAAGAGATTGAAAAAGATGGCAGTTAGGGAATAAAATTCAGAGATCCTTGGCCACAAGGAATCACTCTGATCAACCAGTCTTACCATGTGCATAGTGAAAGACTTACTGAGTAAGAAATATATTTATGAAGATCAGAGCCCTTCTTTGAGTTGCTTTGGAAATTTAGCGTTGCACAAGTAACATAAATCTTTTAAGTGTCCCACAAAAGAGAATTAAGTTGAACATGGTTTGAAAGTAAAGTCCTTTACTTAATTTCCCCTCTATGTTGATTTTAAAGCAAGAATGAAATGTTAAACTTCAAAGATCCTTGAAGCACCAGGGTGTGAGATAGCCTGACTTTTTCCTTTTGTTTTCTCCCAAAGACAAAATCTTTGCAGAATCAACATGACTTTACTATTGATTCATACTTTTCTTAAGCTTTATTTAGTTACATGCAGGTACCATTTTTTCAGATAAACTCAAACTTGTCTGAATCTGTTGATGGACAAAGCTGACCACACATCTGGGGCTGGCATTTCTACTTAGCAAGAGAAAGAATCTACCACTGTTTTCTCCCAAGATTTGGTGTTATACACTTTAATTATTGCCAGTCATATCAGTGAAGCTGTCTGTGTAGTAAGGTACTTGTAAATGTTCAGAAAAGTGATAGAATCCAGCCCCAGCTCATTTCCATGGCTATAGTGAAATGGTAGTGGTGGAATAAATTGCCTGGTATAATTATGTATATGCCAGATGCTCTTAATCATTCCACTTCAAGCCTCTTTTGCTAACTGCAGTTTTGAGCCTTTTCTGAATCAAAAGGAATTGGTAAACATGAGTAATTAAAAAGAAATTAAATGGATTTTAGAAGTGAATTACTCCAGTTCCTGCAACATTAATATAATTAGCACCTCTAAAATCAGTCTGAGCTAGAAGATGTCCTTTATACAGCACAGAAGATGCTTCATTTGTGGTTTGCACTAAAATCATAGTCACTGTGTGAGTGGTTAAACATCTCAATAGAACTATGCCAGGCTAGTAAGGAGAAACTTATTCTCTCAGATGATTTATTAAAATAGAAACAGAAAGCCATATCTCAGCTGGTGTAAATCACAATATTTCCACTGACTGTTAGATGCTGAATTTGCACCATCTGAGCCTGTGGCCCATCCTCCATTTGGATTCATGCAAGCAAAGGTGTGTTGGTCCACCTACTCATAATAAAAGATTTTTGGCTCTCTAGCTAGAGCTCCTCTTTCAAATGAGACAAAGTTCCTGTAGTGAAAGCAGAAGACACACTACTATCAGTTAATATTTTTTTCTTTTTTTAAATTATGTTGATATTTGAAGTACTTATTTTATCCATTTTCAATACTCAGAGAACACGAAGAACAATAACAGATTGCCACAAAGAAAAAAAAATCCGATAAAAAGTTTTCCTCAGAGGCTCAAAGACTTGTGCTTTGTCAGAACTTTGTGATATACCATAGAAGTTCCATTTATCTGCGAGAATGAAGGTTTTGCCAGCAGAGGAAGGTGAGCAAGAATGGCACATCTGTTGCAGATCAGTTGTCTGATTTACCAGTCAGATGTGATTTTGTCTATCTGTGTCTTGAAAGTCACCAAAAATGAGCCTAAAATCACCTGCCTGTGCAGCTTGCTCTAGCACTGCAGCACCCTCCTGGTGAAAGGTTTTTCCCTGAACCTCCAAAATGCCAATTTGTGGGGATTTTCCTCTTCTGTATTGTTTTCTTATACTTGATCTGCCTTTGTAATTCCACTTTCAGAAATTTGCACACCTTTTCTTTGAACTCTGTGAGTTTTCTGTTGTCCCAGTCAAATTTCTCAAGATCCCTCTGGACTGAAGTGAAGCATCAACAGATAAGATTCCTTTTCTGTGTATTTTGTGCTAAATATAATTTATTGGGATTTGATATTTAATTATAATTATTCAATTATATTAATTATATAAATAATCATATTTAATACAATTTGTTGTTATTTGATCCCAATAATTTCTTTATTTGAGCCTAATTATCTTATCCCAAGGGTATTTCCTACAGGCTGGGGTGTGTTACCCTAATCCTTAGCTTTCTGATGATTGTTTATGTATTTTCCTTTGGAGTCTCTCAAAACAATGTAGATTGTTTTCATTCCTCTCAGTGATGGACTTCTGAACTGACCACTGGGGTCAGAGAGGTGTTCCTCTCATCTGCCAATCCTCGACCAAATTCTTAATACTATAAAAACCCTAAATCATAATAAACTGCCTTCTTTTCCTCACTTCAACCTGATGGGTGAGTGCAGTTCTTTTCGTGCCCCTAATAGCGACAGGGGTGGAAGGAAACACTATTTGTGTTCTTAAATACAGATTTATTGGAAGCTGGGGCACAGAGCTGGTTTGCAGAAACACAGATACCTGGGCACTCAGAGTACCTTGGCTGCTGCCTGCCTCAGGGCTGTGGCACCAAACAGGTGGGGATTTGTCTCCTTTCAGCAGGCTGCAAGCTGAAAAGTGGAAAGTTGCTCCAGCCATCTGTATGTTCAGAAATGTGGAGAAAATGTGAAGGAAAGTTTTTCTGATGAGATGCTTGTCTGCCTCCTTACAAACACAGTGGACCAGATCTTCTGCTGTTCCTGAGTTGGCTTTCACTTCATTGAAGATATGGAGTTATTCCAGCTGACAGCAGGGCCTGAGTAACAGCACTTTAATGGTTTTTGCCTTATTTAACTATTAACATTCGTTACGGCATCGTTCATTAGATGAGGCATAAAGTACAAGTCCTTTTTATTAGGTTTTCATCTCTCCGCTCCCATTAGGGAAAGGTTCCACTTTCAAATTAATGTTAGAAGGGACTTTAAAGTCTTAGCTACCCCTAATCTTTATGGTTTCATTCGAGTTCCTAATATATCGTTGGGTTTATCCTGTGAGCTGGGAGCTATATATTTGAGGGACTTAGTCCAAAGATACAGTATAAGCAGATAGTTTGGTTAAGCTGATTTTTGCAGTTTAAGTGGGTCTAAAGCCCATCATGCCCAGGATTATATTTATACTTGTGGTTAAATTTGACAGAATTTGAGCATTCTCTGTGCATTGCAGTGTACAGCTGGGGAACAGAGAAGGCAGCAAGGTTAGTAGTTTATATGTAAAGTAGAGCTTGAAGGAGCACATAGACAATTTACATTTTCATTCTCTTGTACATCACTCAGGGAGAAAGTAAATATTTTGGCAGCCTAGATCATGTGATAGCAAAACAAGAGACTTCATTAATTCAGATATTTCAGATTCAGCAACAGCAGAAAGGAAGGATTATGAGTGCCCAATTTGAGCCAGCTGGAAAAAAAACTAAATCTAGACCAAGGTCAGGTACATCACAAATGAAGGAATGGTATAAAATGCATTTAATTTCCTGAGAGCTGTGATAAAATTAAGATAAGAGCCCTGGGAAGAGAATCTAATACACCACTCAGCCCTATGAAGCCTTACAGGTTTGCTAGGTGTGTTATAGCTGATTTGAAAGGATGATTCCTAGAAAAAAAACCCCAAACCTGCAGAATGTTCTATTTTTATTCTTTTAAGAGTTCTTCTCGTTCTGAGTACTGCCATTCATAGAATTGAATTATATTTTTGTGCAATATTGCTTAGTGACAACACTGGTGCTCTTTGTCCAGTAACCAGGGACAAGCCCAGCCTTTCACTGCTGCAGCCAACTCACAGCTCTGTGCTTCCCCTCCTGTGAGATTACAGACCCCAGCCCTGCAGTGGGCTTGGCTGCCTTTAGCATTTGCCCTTCACAGCACAGGCTTGCTCGTGGTGGAAAAGGCTGTTCCTCACAGGCAAAGCAAAGCCCTGGAGGTGTCCTGCATCACTGAGGCTGGGAAGCATTTCCTTAAGCTTAATTTATTTTACAGAGGCCAAAAAGGAGAGAGCAGCACTAGCTAGGGGAGAAAGAGACTCTGGGAACAACATCACTGCTTTACACTGCTGTCTCCTCAGCAGTCATTCTAAAACCAGCTTTTGTTCCAGAAGGTGAAAACTTGCCATCTTCCTCTTCTTTTTACTTCTCCCTTCAGTCCATGCCTTCAATTATTTTATTTGCATGCACATGGCAGTATGTGAGTGCACAGGTGTATAGCACACATTTTTGTATAAGGGTGTGTGTACATTTTGATTTGAACTGAAATCATGTTGCTGCTTATCTCTCACACAGCAAGGGCCCTGTTCTAAATGATAAATTTTCACACATATTCACTTCTGCTTGAAAATCACACCCAGCATTTTCTTATTAGACCAGATCTAGGCTACAGGGGGAAGGAATTTACATTGCCCCCCTAACCCAAACCTATTTTTAATTCCTGACATTGCAAAGGTTAGAGGCATCTGGGGAAGATTCTCTCTGTGCTCTGCCCACTTCTTTGTTCACTCAGGTAAAAATCCTCTGACCTCATCCAAAGACCAGAGTGCAACACCTGGTTCTGCAGCTCAAGAAACAGCAGCCAAGAGAAGGAGCACTGAAAGCAACCAGCAATGAAAGGGGAGGATGGCAAAATACCTGCAGGCTGCTGAACATTTCCCAGCAATTCAGCAATGGCCAGCTGTGAGTGCTAATTAGAGACATTGCGTCACTGACCTGCTGCTAAAAGGGAAGGGAAATGGGGCTGCAAAGTTTACCTTTGTTGGGTTCAGTTCTGCCCACAAAGGAGTGACTGCTGCTCCCGGCTTTGCCAAGACTGTTGCACATCTGATGCTGTACCTTGAGCAGAGCTCCAGCAGCAACTCAGAGGATGCAGCAGGGCAGGAGAGCAGTGAGGGCTCAGCAGTGAACTGAAAATTCAGCTGGACTTGGAGAAAAAAAAAGCTGTATCACTGTGAAATTCAGTTGTGCAGAGTCCCTCTTTGTATCAAAGTCAGATTAAATTTATGTTTAAACAGGAAAGAAATCAAAGGTGCTTTCAGAGCACCAAGTTTAGTATCAGTCCATGATAGCCAGCGTGGTGAGCACTGCACAGCCAAAATCCATGAGCCTGTCTCCCCTCAGAGATCCAGGTGGTGCACACAGGAGTTCCAGGTCATCACTTCCTCTGATGTTTGCCTGTTATTCCCAAGGGCTGGTGAGCATTCACTTACCTTGAAAACCTGTAAATGATGGCTCTGGTGTGTTCATATAGCTGTAGGGTCTAATGCTTGTACAGCTGCCATGTGTCAAGAAATTTTCCATAAAAATAGTAATAAAAATACAAGATTTTTACTTTTCGTAACCCTCAGCCTAAGCAAGTCTTGTGCTAGATCAAACCCTACCTCTCCTCTGAACACCTCCGTGTCACCTGCTGGTTCCTGGTGTGCTGCTCTCCTGATAATCAGCTCCTAGTTGCAATTGTCTGCCACACCTCTCTGCAGCTAACACTTTGCTTCATTTATTTGGGACTTTATTGCTCAGCATGAAAAGATGTGATTAGACAAAGGACACATGAGCTGATTGTTGTAGCCCTGTACCAGCAGCTTGTTATGGCTTGCCAGCAGGGTTTAAATGGAACACACAAGTGCAAGCCTCAGGAAGCAAGGCACAGGTCTGAACACTCCCAGCACAGGGACCACAGAGGTGTTTCTGCAGAAAGGGCAGTGTGCTGCCCAGAGCTGTGTCCATCAATTAGCAGAGCCAGCAGTGGGGTGCAACTGGGCGTGTAAGAAGAAGCCGCTCTGGTGATGGAGAAGCTCAGACTGGAAACCTGGATTGCAATGTAGGCTGAGATTACTTTCTCAGGATAAGGCTGGAGACCTCCACTGCAGGGGAGGAATTACCAAGACACCTCAGTTATCTCTGAGGAGAAGTTACACAAGTATCAAGCCCTCAGTGGTTTTGTCATAAACAACCCAACAAGCTCATCTTCCTTTGGTGGATCCCCTGGTGGATCCCCAGTCACAAGGGGGAGGAATTTGCTGTTTGCTACAGCTGAGCACAGAACAACCTGCACCTCTTAGTAATGCCAGGGTAATGCTGACTTCATACAGAAAGGATCAGCTGAATGTTGTAAGCTGCCTGTTTGGAAGGCAGGTTTTCATATGTGCCACATGGTAAATTGTAGCCCTGGTTTGTGCCTGAGATGTTTTGGTTTTTCATTATGCGGGAATTTCCCCAGGGAATTTTCTGTAAACAAGAGACATGTTTTTGTAACAGTAAATTGTTTACATTCTTTCCCTAGGAGGAACTTCTT
Organism: Sterrhoptilus dennistouni; assembly: GCA_013397095.1. Lineage (NCBI taxonomy): Eukaryota > Metazoa > Chordata > Aves > Passeriformes > Zosteropidae > Sterrhoptilus > Sterrhoptilus dennistouni. Next base: position 138,972 of record VWZU01001232.1, read on the forward strand.
GATGTCCCTTTGGTCTGACCAATGTGATTGAAGAGGTTTGTCTTCTTGTCACCAATCAAATTGGTCTGTGTAGAATAGTATAAAAAGGGAGACACATCCCAAGAATAAAGGACTCATTTTCAGCCTTCTGAAGTCTGAGTCTTTGTGTTGTTGTAGTGTACAACAGTGTCAGTAAATGAACCCTGGGATTGCCCAGGACCTTGGAGGTGAGTTTTACCCTGCCGTGGGAGAAGAGCAGGTGCTGCACCACCCACCCAGGTTTGGAAGCCCTTCTGGCAACATGGCAAACAAAAACAACTCCACGGAGACAGTATGCAAACTGCTTCAGGTTGGGTTAGAAATAGGAGCTACAAATGACAAACCAGGGGCTAATCATGTGAAACATGCAAAAGGAAGAGATACTCACAAAGCTGCAACACTGAGAAAGCACTACTGAGGACCCTGTTTAAACCCCAATGAGCCCACCAGAGTGTCAAGTTGATAATCTGAGTAATAAAAGTTCTTGTAGCCAAACCATGGAGCTGAACCAAGAGGAAGCACAAGGGCAGTAGCCAGGCTGCTGTAACCAGGGGCTGGAGCACTGCTGCACTCTGAGGGCCCTGGGACCAAAAGTTCATAGTTATCTGCTGGTCACAGTGGGATGCTTTGCCACATCAGAGCCTCAAAGAGCAGATGGGATTTATCAATGCAAATGCATGCACCTGCCTCTCAGTGAGGCCTGATTTAAAACAAGAGAGGAAGAGATGTTCATACAGCGTGGCTCATCTGACCTATCTAAATGTTTTATTTGGAGAAAAAGTTTTGCTTAGGGAATTCTGGGATAGGATCATCATCTTCTCTCTTCTTCTGTCTTTCTATGGGTGTTGCAGAAATCTTTTGTCTATTACCCTGGACATTCAGGTGCTCAGATGGGCATACCTGTGTTAATGAGCCCTGCTGGGCTCCAGGTGAGCAGGTCAGGGCTGAAAAGCCCTGGGTGGAGCTGGACGTGGCCTGAAACAGAAATGGGAGCACAGAGGACCCTCTTGGGGTGAAACCTCAGTTCTGCAGGTCACCAGGACACCAGCACTGGCAGCATGTTGGGCTTGGGCAGTGTCCTCTCTGTGACTCCAGCCCAAAGGCTTGGCATCAATTTTTAAATTATTTGGAAGCCCTGAAAGGTTCTCTGCACCTTGCTGCTAATGAGATTTCAATGTAAAATAAAAGGAACATTGTCTAACCCAGATTAAACTTGCTCCTGAGTTATTTTTAGCTTGCCTAAACTCTTTCAACTGCTTTGGTAAAACTCATCAAAATTCATCTCTACTAAAAGGATGTAACTTCAAAGAAGGCATATGCATTAAATGTCAACATGCTTTACTCATTATAAATTACAGTATCATTAAATCTAACATGAGTTAAATGGGAAAGATTTGATTTCACTATCTTTAAAATAAAGGCATTTTAGCATGGGAATAAAATTCTCTTTTAAAAATGTTTTTAAAGTAAAAGGGGGCACAGAAGGTTTATTTTCCATGTTATCATATTTGTATGTAAAAACAAAAGCAAAAATGCAACACTCCATTGTTCTGAGGAAGATGTGGCTTACTTCTGCTCATTTTACAACCCTCTTTTTGGATACACTTCTAATTTAAACTGTGGAAACTGAAAACGCTCCTTTAAAACTGGTTGTCATGGTTATAAAATCCCGAAAGAAATTATGTGCGTCTGCATCTGCTGAGGGAAACATTTATGGCATGATTTAGCAGAG
>VWZU01001232.1:151231-300820 GCA_013397095.1 Sterrhoptilus dennistouni
AAATGTAATAATAATAATAATAATAATAATAATAATAATAATAATAGCCCTGACAATGGCAGAAGGCTTGCCCTGTTATCCCTGTTTAATCTGGAGACTGGTTGCTAAGCCACAGACTGGAAAGGATTTTGTGAGTAACCCTGTGAGCCATCATAGAGATCAAGGGGATCAGAGTCTGGAAAAACATCTAATGATAGAGCCAGGTGTAAACCTTTGAATGTGCCTGAACAAGCAGGGAGTAAGCCTGGGAATGGGGCTTGGACAGACCCTGGGAATGTGCACAGACCCCATGGATGTGCCCAGACTTTTTGTACAAGCCCAGGCCTTTTCACCAGGGGTGTCCGCACACTGACTGAGAGAGGAGCAGGCTGAATCCAGAGGGCTGAGAATCCAGAGGGACAAGAATCACCTCCAGATCCAGCCACTAATGAGAAACCTGCACATTTCCTACACTCTTCACTATGCACGTCTGCCAGGGCAGCACTGAAAACCAGCTCAATTGCTGTTGATATTTTGATGGCATATTCAGACACTGTAATCACCTTTCCCTGGACTGGGGAAGAGGCTGGAAGAGGGTGTGGGTGTTGTTGATGTATCCATATCAGCCCACTGCTTCCAGAAACTGCATAGTCACCGAGACATTATTCTCAGTGTTTGGCACCAAGTGTGGATTTTAGCTGATGCCTGACGAAAGGCTTAATTTATTTATATGCCATAGTTTTATTTATATGCCAGATTTCTGTGCTGTCTGTTTGATGCGTATTGGCTCTCACAGCTGTTATCTTGAAAATTGGCAACATGCTCATCAGCATGGTATTTAAACTGAAAACCAGAAAAAAATTAGGACACAACTAAGAACCTTCAAATTTTACCTCCTGTTTGTTGCTATTAAAATCTACAGAATCACCAGATGATAAAACAGAACTTGGGGACTTTCTGGAAATTACTTGGTCCAACCTCCTCTGTTCATAGCTGGGCCAGCTGCAAATACAGAGTCCACACACTGATAATACATAATTTAGATACTATATGCCCCTTTCCAACAGATTTTTGGGACACTGGAAGAGATTTGGCTCTCCTGAAGCCAACATTTTCCCCTAACAGCATATATTGAGTATCCCTTAATGCACTTTGCCTGTCCCATAGATGTCACACCAGAAAAGTCTTCTAGCCTCATCCTGGAGCAGGGAGGGCTGAGCCCAACCTAGTACAAAATCCTTTTTATAGGGCTTTTAATTAAGGCTAATTGATGTATTCCTGGTAGACAGCCAGGCACAGAGTTGGTGCACACCAGCAGTCTCAGCTTGTGGGCCAAGCAAGCTTGCATCTCCAAGAAGAAAATAACAAAGAAAAGAATTTATCTGCTTTATAAAAAACAAACAAAAAGGTTTGTGAGAAAACTGCCAGGTTCCACATGCCTTGCATCAGGGGGCTGATTAGCATAATGTAAGAAATAAATACAATTTATTCAGCATGGCCTGGTCAAGCCCTTTCTGAATGCTTCTGCCATTTGAGTATACAAAATCAATATGTGCCTTCTTGTCCCACTGTGCACTACAAGGTCAATTTTCTGCCTGACTAAATGCAGCCTCAGTGAGGATGATTTTAGTTTGTCATTTGTTGGATATCACAGCACTGCTCTTTGCACAATATTCTTTATGTCAGTGAGAACATTCACTGCTTCACTGCCAGAAGAAATGTGGAATTTTTTTGTCAATTTTAGCTCCATTCAGCACTTTGCTTTAAGAATGGATTTCATTTGGAAATGCATCATAGCATATGGAACCAAATACAACATGCAGAGGTTGTGTTATCCACTTGCACCAAAAAAATTAAGGGAGAGTTATAAAAAATATTCCCAGATGTGGAAATCCAGATGGATCAAACTTTTCCTCCTACAGCCTAGTAAGAGCAATGTTAACAAAACCCATTCAAACCCTCCTCTGCAGGAAAATGGTATTTGAAAATATATATATATTTTTTAATAAAACAGGTATTACTTTGACACTATCTCACTCAGGGAAAAAAATATTTATTTTAAGAAACAATCTATCCAATTCTGACATTGAAAAGGATAGGCTTGGGTTTTCTAAATGCTCAAAATCCTAGTAAAAAAGTATCAATTTCTCACAATATATCCCTCTATGTCCTCACTTCAAAACTCCATATTAAAACCTTTGGCTTTATTTTTTTGTTTTCCCTTCCAGTTCAGGACATCTTTTTCCCCAAAAAAGCCTCTAAGCTATTTCATGAGCACAACATCTGTTTTCTGACCCAGGCAATGATGACATCTGTGGAACGGTCTCAGTTACTTCCAGAGCAAATGCTCTTGGCTTTGCAAAGAGTACAACATCATTTCTGCAGCTTCCGTTCCTTTGAAACTGCCCTGGGATTCAAAATACATATCAAAGCCTGATTTGATTCTCAGATTCAACCTTCACACCTGTGCTACAGGGTTGGTTCCTCTCCATGTGCTGGTAAATGAAGACTGAACTTAAGTCTAGCAATGAGCCCAGACTTTGGTGCAGCATCAAGTCCCTATAGTTGTGCTACTTCTGCAGAACAGGGAAAAGCAAAATGGACAAAGCTTAAGTCTGTCACTTCCAGAATCAGCTCTGCTCTAACCCCTGTGCCCTGGCAAAGACAGAAAAAAAAAAAGGATTTGCAAATACAAATTCAGAACTGAATCCTCACGACAACAATATTTTTTTTTCAGTAATTATCCTGAAATGTTGTTCTATCTCTTATATGCAACATTACACAAAAAATGCTATTAAAAGTACTCTACTTCATTTGCTTTGGGAAGTGTTTACATTTTCTGTACACATTTTGTTTCTATTCCAAAGTCCTGAAAGATAAAATCCACTCGTGTGCAGGTAGAATGCTTTGGACACACAAAGCACAGGGCAGGTGCTAAGGATGCTGTTCCCAGCATCTGGCAGGAACATCTGTACAGGTTTTGAGCTCTTACAGGACAGAAAAGGAAGGGAAAGCATGCAGCCAAGAGCTCCCTCCACCTGGTGTGTCACTGCTTGAGCACTGGCCTGGGTGGAAGTGACTCCTTGGTGTCCTTGTTGCACTTAATGACTACAGGTGGTTGCCTTCAGTCCAACCTGGATTGTGACTCATGCTTTTCAACAGAGAAGGAAAGCCCCAGTCACTCATCACATCGTGCACAACGTGAGGAGATGAACCACTGACAACTCCATGAAACAACATGTAACGCTCTCAACACGGGTTTTGGAGGCAAAGTCCTTCAGAATTGCACCAGCCAGAGCCAACCCCACAAACTGGGCCTCCCCCAGCACACAGAACATGGACAGCCCATCCACAAGCTGCACTGACTGTGCCTGCAGGGCACCCATCACGCCACTGCTTTGTGCAAGGTAAGAGCTGGTTCCACTGAATTTGCAAGGGACAGTGTTGGAATATCAGAGTCAAAGCAGCACTAGAAAACGACCTGGAGACACTGTATTTTGTTTCATGAACTTGGTATTTTACACTATTTAGCCACTACACATTTGAACCACTCAAGCTGCACTTGAACTTTAACAGACACTCTGGGCCTGCCCAAATGATTTTCAAGGTCAGATTAATCCTGTTAACACATTCTGTCATTGTAAAGTGGCACAAAGTTACACCTGACTTGCAAGATAAACCTAAACAGAGATCCCTTTACATGCCATGCAGTTCTACCTAGAATTAATATCAGTTATAGAGAAAGAAAAGCAGTCTGCAACAAAGGCAGAGGAATGCCATTAAGGCCAAAGCTTTCCAACAAAGCCAACCCCCATTATCCTGCTGTCTCTTTTGCAGCATCACTTCATGGCAGGTTCATGCATTCCAGGAATTTTAACGAAGTCTGGCCCCCAGACCTGTGTGACTCAGCTATTCACCAGGCAGCCCTGGGCAGTGGCTGTGTGTCTGTCTTAACCACCAGACCAAGTCAGGCAAGAACATTCAACATTTGAAATCTTGGCACTTAAAATGTACCCACAAGGTCTGCGCAGACTCCTGCAGCAATCCTGTAACTCCCTAACCCCATAATCCCCCCCTCCCCATTCTTTCAGAGTCCTTCAAGGTGGGATTTATCAAAGGAATGGGAGGTCCTGTTGCTCTGCAGGTGCAGGTTGTTCTTGCAGTCCAAACCATGGCTGCAGAGTCATGGATTTGCACTTGTGTCGGAACAGCAGCTGCAAAATACAGCTGAAAATTTTGACAGAGGCAACTGCAGCTGCAGAGAACTAAAATGAGCAGGTGGCCTGATCACCAGGTTTTGGGAAGAGCTGTTCCTTACTGTGGCTTTTTGTTCTATACCTTTTATTTTGTTCTTTTGTTATCTCTAATTTCCCAAAGAAAGGGGCAGAAACAGGACAGAAAAAACTATCTTCGCCCAAAAAGCCTCCATGAGTTGACACAACAGAAGCAATGACTTCTTTGGCTTTCTTATGAGCTTTTGGAGCTTTATGGGCTTGGATTTCACAGTCAAAGATATGTTCTCACCCTAAGATGTAGATTCCTAATTGCCACTACAGCGAATTATGGTTCGTTTGGGTTTTAGGGATTTTGTTAGATTTTCAGGAAGTGATTTCATTTAGTCTATTTTTCTAATATTAAAAATTGGATCTAGTACTGGTGTGTGTTTAGAATGCTTACTAATTATAACCATGTATTTGATATACCTGATTGATAGGGATGCCTTGTGGTACATACATGCTTTACTCCAGGCACTTTTGAAAACATGGGATCTTGATACAAGAGCTCATTTAAACTGCAGGCAGGGGGAATCCTTCTCTGAAGGAGCCACTGTGCTCAGCTGGGCTGGCCTCAAGCCCCACCAGGTAACATCTCTGAAGCTGCAATGGCAATTTTTGCTATGCATCTTGTGTATCTGGATGCAAACCAGTGCAAATTGAGAGGGAAAAACACCCAGCACACTCAGGGGCAGAGTCCAAAAGCCCAGCTTCAAACAGGAGATCAAACAAGATCCAGTGCAAAGCCTGCCCTGCTGCAGCCCTGCAAAGCCAGCAGCTCCAGCCCAGAAGGGTAAGGGGGTCTGAGCACGGCCCAAGGCTGGAAGATTCTGATGGGAGTCAGCTAAGAGGAGGGTCAGAGCCTCTGACACAGACCTGGGGGATTCAGTACATGTGGCACCTGGCTTGTGGGCACTGCAAGCCTGCTCTTGAAACGTGCCCCCTCCTGCACTGAACCCCTCCACAAGCCCAAGGCATGAGCAGTCCAGGCAGGACTCCATCCCCCCAGCACACCCATCACTCTCCCACCCACACATTATCATCCAAGCACCTTGGACTAAAGAGAATTACATATTGACTAGTTATTTTTTCTCTTTCTAAAGGCAGCTGCAGACTGATAAATGTCTTCATGAAAGAGAGAGGAGGGGAGTTAACTGCAGCGTTTTAACTTCAGGCTTTCAAACCTGCTCACGTGGCTCCCAAAAAGCTGAACTACGAGTTCTCTCCCTTGCTCAGACCTCGTGCAAAGTGTCTCTGCCAGGGACAACAGGGGGGACAGTGGGAGAGCAACCTCAACCCCACAGAAATGGGACATGCTAACGAAGATACTGACAGAACCGGACACCACCACGGAGTGCTGCAAAGAGAATTTACATTAATGTTACTCTAACAGTTCAGTAAAAATGGCATCAGTAAAAAGAGGCTTTCAAGAAAGAAGTTACTCCCAAACACTCAGGGAGTGCAACTGAGAGAGTTTCTGTTATTTTCATTTTGTTACATAAATCACCATTATTATGCTTATTATTATTATTATTATTATTTCTTACTTACGATGTTAAAAGAGCAGGAGGATACTTGAAATAAAAGGCTGTGCATGCACAATACCCACACAAATAAATTCCAGTGATCCACCCTAGCACCAGGCACGGTGCCCTTCCCTGCCCACTGAGCTGAGCCCTCCCTTTAGGAGGAGTAGGGGAATTCATCACCAAATATACAGTATATTGTCATGGAATGATACCAGGAAACAATACTAACAGGAGTCTGAGCGTGTCCTTCACGTCATATTAATCTATTGTTTAACTCGGCAGAAAAGACAGTGAGGAAATAAAAGCTCAATTCACCCAGCCTGAGATCAAAACTGTCATGGCAATATTGGCAGGTTAGACCCTGATTCTTTAAATAGTACATTGCCTTTGTTAAACAAAAATCATTCTTTTATTACATAATAGAGATTATAAATAAATGTAAAGTGTGCATGCAGTCAACTGCATATTATACAAGCAATATCTATGTTAATAATTGCTTTCTTTGGCAGGCCAGAATCCAGCTGGACATGCAATATTTACATATCAAAATCCTTGGTGTGTTCAAGTCATATTGGATGCAAGTGAAAATATATATGTATATATATTTACCGTATACACACACATATATATATATGTATAAAGGTATATATACACCTCTGCATATATACTGTATACATATATACACATAGGTATATGCTAAAAGTGGATTTCATCTTTTTCAGATTCAGGTGATTCAGGCCTCGAAACACTAAAAATATCCTGACAGGATATCTGGGGAGGGGACTGGGGTGATAAATGAGACTTGGGGGAAGAGAGCTGGGATACGTTCTTTTCAGATAATATTTTTAAAATTTCTGCCACCTGCTTCTCAAGGGCAGCCATCCTGCTGCTTAGCAGCTGGATATCTTCTTTGAGTTCATGCTTGACTTCCTGCAGCGTGGTTTGTAAGGCCTGCTCAGGAATGGGGTAGAAGGGACACCTGGCATCCGCCTGGATGGGGCTGTGCTCCAGGGGGCTGCGAGTCTCACCAGCTTTATCCAAGCGAAGGTCACTTTTTGTTATCCCACTGTCACAAGAGTCTGTTTTCCTCAGCGGGTTTTTATTTACACCGTTCTCCGAGTCATTGGACTTGGGGTCGTCAGACAGCAGCCCCATGGACTCGGCCTTCGTGACGTTGTTCCAGTCCTCCTTCTTCTCCTCGTGGGTGGCCATGGTGTTCTTCAGCCGGAGCCAGCCTTTCCCGTTCCCGTTTTTCATCCTCATGGGGCTGTTCACCTTGAGGCATTTCTGGTCCCCGTTCCCGTTGGGCTTGAGCTCCATGGCGTCGCGGTTGTTGGGCTTGACGGCCTCGCTGGTCTTCATGTAGGCCAGGGTGGTCTGGATGGGTGTGATCTGGGACACGGTGACCACGCTGGTGCCCGTGATGGAGGCCCCGTTCTGCACGCTCCTGCTCTCCACCTGCAGCTGGTTCCGCTCCGGGTCCACGTGGGTGGAGCCTTGGTTGCGCATCTCCTTCTGCTGCTTGAATTTCTGGAAGAGTTTCCGCACGGGGTGGTCCACGGGGATGCTCAGTGTCACCTCGTTCTTCTGGCGCAGGCGCTCCTCTTCCTCCTTCTTGACGTCGCTGATCTTCCTGAAGATGATCTGTGGGGGGATAAATCCACAGCAGAGTCAGGACCCAAAGGACATTGCACGAAAATATTAATAGGAGATGGGTAAACAGTCTTGAGAACAGCCATTTCTCTCTTAATTCTTAACTCTGATATCCCTTTCCATCTTAATTTTTTGTTGTGAATTCAAATGGAGCTGATCAAGACACAGCAACCTCAAGGTTAACCACTATAGACAAGGTAAATATACATACACACACACACACTTTCTTAACAGGATACATTAAAAGTGGGTTTCACCTATTTTCTTGATGCAGAAGATACTACTACTTGAAGAACTAAAAATACCTCGACACCAGCAGAAGGAAAGAAACTGAACAAAGAGAAAAAAGCAGTCGACAAAGAACCCAAATACTGTGATGCCAACCCACCCATTACTCACACTCATACCTGCTCCGTCACTATCTTTAGTACAGATCAAAAGGAAACAGTAATTCAGCAGGGACTACACAGCTGCAAGATAAATTCAATGTACACCCTTCCAGAGGCTGGAAAGTCCCAACCTGCTCAATATTTTTTGGTTTTGCTGTTGGGGTTAGAGTTTTTCTAAAACACAGCAATAGCCACCACCTCATCATGCCATGCCATTTAATGCTGAGTTATTTCACCCAGCAGCATGTCTCAGGGTGCTACAGAAAAAGGAATTTAAGCCTCAAGCTGGGGGAGGATCCACAGAGAAAAACTTTTTGTTGATTTTCTGCATGTTACACATATGATTTTTTTTTTGGGTTCATCCAGTTTTCTTGAATATGGGACTGAGGCCGAGTGGGGAAACTGGTTCTCTGTTTGACAACACTGTGAAAAGCAGCCTATAATTCAATACAAATATGGACTGTGAAGGGATAGCGTAGCAAGAAAAGGAAAACAAAGGAATACATTTGTGTATTTATTTGAAATACACAAAGCCCTGTGTCAGTCAACTGTAGGTTTTTGAAATATCAACTTGAGTGTCCATATTTGAGTATCTATTTACTTTCAAGTCTTCCATCTTCAGAAGTCAGCAGAGAAGTGTCACGATGGCTACAGATCCTTCACTGCATGAATCTGGGATGAGCTGGACTTCAAAGCTTCATTAGAGAGCTTTTAACTGCAGTAGATACATCCTTGCCTGCTGCTGATAGATGCAGCTGCTTATAATAATTTGGTTAACTTGCTTATTAAGAAACCCAGTTAAAAAAATTTAAACAAAACCAAGGGACAACCATGGAAGTTGCTTTCATCTGACTCCCCTGACCTAGATGCAGTGACACATTCCCTCATTTGGAGGCTCCCCTTCATCAGCAGCTGCTCTCATGGAGCTACTCTCTCAGGCCACTGGGGAGAGCAAATAATGGCAAGAGAAGTTGCCCTTGATTCAAAATTGAGTGATTACATTTAATTGAAGCCACACTCTCTAAAGGCAGATTTGGAAGGAGGGTTATGTGTGATGTTTTGTTTGTGCCTCTCTTTCCCTGGAGGGCAGTGCAGCACCTCTGGCAGAAGATGCAACAGTGAAAGCAACCAGCTGCAAGGATGTGTCCCCAAGGTGTGTCCCACAAGAGGACATGGTTGGTTCCTGTGCTGGTGCCCCTGTTTGGCTGTGCTGCTCTGCCTTGCTCTGAGTCCCTGAAAATATCTGCAGAGGGGGAAATATCCTTTAAAAAGTTGTGTAGTGACAGGACAAAGGGAGAATGGCTTTGAAATGGTAGTAGGAAGAAATCCTTTACTGTAAGGGTGGTGAGGCCCTGGCACCGGGTGCCCAGAGAAGCTGTGGCTGCCCCATCCCTGGCAGTGTTCCAGGCCAGCTGGGATGGGGCTCTCTGCAACCACAAAAAGTGGAAGATGTCCCTGCCCATGGCAGGGAGTTGGAAATGGATGATCTTTAAGGTCCCTTCCAATACAAACCACTCTGTGTTTCTGTGATTTCTCTGCATTCTGGCCATGAATCTGTTTCCCAGCTTGAGCACCCTGCCCTCCTGCAGCCAGCCTGAGCCTGGCAGCTGCTGCCCAGAGGAGTGGGGGATGGTGGAAGGGAGGCAGCTGCCGGCTTCCCTGGCCAGTGCAGCACTGGATGTGTCACTGAGAAAGGCACCAGGCAACACTGACAACTTCTGTCCTGCTGCAGGTTCATAATAACCACAGTGACAACAACAAAGACCACAGTAGCAGCTTTTTGATTTCTCTCCCAAACCTTGCACTTCACTGAAAATTACCCTCACCTCCCTTTCTCCCCCAGTCCAATCTTGGGTCTTTTGTTCCTCTTCTGGACTCAGTTCAAACCTTCTCCAGACAGAGGTTGTTTCCCTGAAGAATATAATTACCAGTGACTGCTGCTGCTGGGTTTGGCACAAGAAAAGCCAAAACATCTCTAACCTGACACCACCTGTACCTCATACTCCTGGAAGTGTGCCCTTATAAAAGTCAGGAAATAACTTTTATAAGCTTTTTGCCCCAGAACCACTTGGCTAGGTGTCACTTGGATGGGTGGAGCCCAGTGGCAGGGGGGTCTGAGCCTGAGTGACTCACAGCAGAGCAAACACTCTGGGAGAAGCCAAAAGGGACGGGTGACCAAGGTGGCAAATGCCATCAAATACATTATGCAAATCTGGTCTGCCTGTGTGAGGCCAAGGACACACTGACCACTCACAGCCATGAGCTTTACTCCTACTTTATGCCCATGCAGTGGAGAAGCACACACCCACAGCCCTGCTGTCACCTCCTCAGAACATGTTCTCTCAGCTTCTTGCAGGACACAACATGACAGAACTCTTCAATGAATAATTTCCTCTTTCTTCTCTTGGGACAGAAAATGATACTGCCTGGAATTGGTATGGGCAGCTCCTTTGCAGAAGCAGGCCAGCTGAATTCTGGATTAGTGCAGAAAACACCCAGGAACTCTGAAATCCAGGGGTTAGCTGAGAGTCAAGAATTCAGGACTGATCTCCCTCAGTGGAGCCCTATTTCCAATGGAGCAAAGGTGGGCTGATGCACAGCCCTGGGCCTGCTCCCCCTTGGCTTTCTCATGTACCCTGCATGTGTTCATAGCTGTTTATTATTTTCTTTTTCACTCTGAAATGCACAACCAAGCAGATCCCAACTGACCCTGTGGGATAAGGGCACTTTGGATGGAGACTGAGGTCTTGGTCCTCACTCTGCCACTGAACCACTCTGCCAAGGAAATCATTTCACCCCATGGAGAACTTTCCCCTCTTCTTTCCCCTCAGCCAAGGAAGATGTACCCCTAGCACAGCAATAATCTAGTCTAGGAGTACTTGAGATCAGTAGAACATGTACAAGTAAAAGAAAAGAAAGATCTTACACAGACTGAAGAAAAGAACTGAACTTACAAAGAACTGAAGAAAATAACCAAGACGTGAATTCTAGCACTAAGCAATAGTTATTTTCATTACCAATTTTTTCCATATTAGGAGATTTTTCATGTGGCTGGATTTGATCCACTTCCACAGTGGTTTAAACTAAACCAGAATAGTTAAAATATGTTTGCATTTACAAATGTTTACATGGAGACTTAATTCTATTGATGTCTAATAACTTGAACCAGCTTTCTTTCTTTATAAATAAGAGTAGAAAAACATCTCACGTAATCTGACATTTCTGTGCAGATTGGGAGTGCATTATTTTGAAATCTTAAATTGGATAAGCTATTTCATTTGTCCCTGACCCTTTTCAGAGAAGTTACACATAGGCCTGCCCAAATGTATGTCCCAGGAACAGACACAATCTTCAAAAGAGTTACTCAGAAGAAGCTGAATTACGTGTGTATAGAGTTTATCTCAAGGAGTAAAGACAAAACTCCTGTCTCATACCAAGTTCTAAATTCCTTAATGTAACAGACATTAAGTGCAGGACTCCATTTCCTTTATGGATCAGATTGTGAAAGACTGTTCCATGTGGCATAAATTTTGTCCTGTGGGACCAGGTTCCTGGGTTTCCTTTTGTGTATTTATTTTGGGAAGAAGGGGCAATAGAGATGACATTAATTACTGAGCTGGCAAAGATGAAGCAGAAGTTAACTGATAGCCAGCCATGGGGGCTGAAATACTCCAGTTATTTATGAGGCAAGCACAGAGGAGACAACAGCAATTTGAGATTCTCCATCTGATCTCAACCTCAGCCTCCTTTCCCTTCCTTCCATACCAAGAGGTAACTCATGTGAGTGTGAGCTCTGTCCCCTCCAAAAGGGAGACCTAACCAAAGGTACTGGCAATGGATATGTCACTGCTGGAGCAGCTCCTGTGAGGTGCCAGTTCGTACAACCAGCCCCAAAGCCAAGTGCAGATGAGGGCAACAGCAATGAGGAGTCAGGGAGCTCAAGGCTGAGACACACACACTGAATTAATGAGTAAAGCTGTGGGCTTTTCAGGTGCTTTGAAATGCATCCCTTGCCTGCTGCCTTTTTTTGTAGCAGTACTGTGAAAATCATCCCTCCATGACCTTGCTCCGTACAGGAGATCTACACAAAGATCCCTTAATAAGTGACTCCAAGGCAGGTACGTGAAGGGATTAAAGAACTAGTAAAAGTCTTGAAGAATTACAGCAAATTCATAAAAAGTGGCAGGTGTTTGACCAGAGATTATCCTGTCCTGTGCCTGAACATCCCATGCTGTTGTTAGTGGTGTTCAACATGTGCCTGCTCCTCTCCACAGAAATCCACAGAAAGGGACAGCCAGGGATCCAAAGGGAACTCAGTTGTCATGGTGATGGATGCAGCGTGTGTGCACTGACTGCGAGGGAGAGAGGGAAGGAGGGAAGGAGAGCCACACAAAGCCATCAAAAAAGCAAAGATTTTCACAGTGTGAAGACCCTATCCTGGGAGAATTGGTTTGACTCAGCTCACTGGACATTTCTGCCACAGAAATACCACACATCAGTCCCCACAGCTACATCCACTCAGTAACCACAGGTCACTATCATTAAAGCACAGGCCAGGCTGATGTCAGTGCTGATCATCTCTCAGAAGTTTGTTTCAGGGGTAGTTATCTTGTCTGCATCAATATCTTGTAAAAGCCCCATTTCCCTTGCACCTGATTGTTCACAACCCAAAGTATTTGTCCAGATCCCTATATTTTTTGTTCCCATTTAACACAGCAACATCTTAAAAGGCATCTGAGCTCAACGAGATAAGAATCATAGAATCACAGAATCATTAAGGCTGGAATCAAGACCATCAATTCTGAACCAGGTTAATAAATTTGAAGAAATATAGGGCTCTGTTTAACCTGGACTCCTCTGACACCACAGGTCCAGAGCTGTACTTGAAAACACTGCAGATGGAGCAAGTGGGAAAAGCAGACAGAGTTGGAGCTTTCCAAGTGATGGAGGCAGGACCTCAGGGAAATGCACCTTTCCTTGGACTACACTGCAGAGCTGGCAGCTGGTTTGCAGTTGGCTGAGACCCATCCAGCAGCTCCTTCACCAGCTTTCAGATGCCACAAGAAGGATTTGGACTGGTCCACCTCTTCCAGGAATGTCTAATTGCCATACAAAAATGGAATTAGAGTGTCTTCACAAGGTGTGTTGGTCTTGGCACCCTTTTATATAAGCCTTTTTGCCCTTTTTATATTTTTTTGGTAATAGAAGAGCTGCCCTCCCTTGCCTCCTTGGCCTGAAATGACACAAGCTTAGCTGAAGCTGGCAAACAGATTTTAAAAGTTTTAAGTGGTATAACCAATATCCAATACTGCAATAACACAGATCTCATTTTCTTTGGAAATAATGCTGCAAGGCTGTACAACATAAATTTCCATAAAGATGTCTCCAAAAAATATTATTCATTTTCACATCTTGGAGTGCACTGTACAAAAGTAATTTACATCTTTGTCATGCTAATGTGGAAGGCAGATTTGTGTCAGATCCAGGATTTAGACACAGGGTACCCCAGCACAGATGAATGAGCTATTTCCTGCTCCTGAAAATACATAACACATAAATACATTTCCTGCCCCATGAAATACACCCAATCTCCAGAGCACAGACACTTGGAACAGGGCTCACCTACAAAGCCTCTGTCTGCATCTGAACTCACCCTCCAGGAGCCCTGCACAGCAGAGGGAGGAGGACAAAAGCACTTGGAAGGTGTGAGTCATCTCACCTGCAGCTGGATGTTAAAGCAGGTCAGACAAGCTGTACCCTGAGATCCCTGTTTGTCTCTGGTGTCTGCACAGGGAGCTCTGTGCCTGTCGCCTGTGTGCAGACATCCTCTGTGCATGCTGGGGATGGAGGACTCAAATCCCTACCTCTGGCAGTGCAAATGTCAGGGTTTGGTGCAGACTGTGTAAAAAAAGCCTCCTGCAAAGTTTTTCTCTGTGTATGTGTGTGTTCTCCACACCCTTCATCTGATCCCATTTTTATTTCCAGCCCAGAGTGTTGGGGTTTTGCCCCACAGCCTCAGGGCCCAGCCAGTCCTTACAGATTCTTTCAAAAGCTGCAGAGGGAGGAGGACAAGCCACCACTGCCCAGGAGACCCTGCCAGGCTCACTGAGAGCTTGTGGAAAACCAGATGTTTTTGCCTACATGGAGCAAATGGATGAACCACCAACAGGGAAACCAGGAACACCACCCCTTCCCCGTTGTCCTTGCTACACTTCCAGGAAAACCTTCCAGCAGGGGAGTGGAGATGTCCTTCCCACAGCTCCTAGGAAATTGGAGACCAGCTGAGATGTGTCTGTTCTGTACACCCACCTTTTTGTACTGCAAAGCTCCCCCCACTCCCAGGTGTTGTAGGATAGATCCTGCTTGCATCACTCCCACCCCTGGCACCAAGCACTGCCAAACCCAGCAAACCCTTCCCAGGCCATTGCTCTGATGGGCTATGGGGCATCTAGGATGCTTCATCCCTCAGTCCTTGAGGATTGGTCCCCTCTAAGAGCCTTTAGTTGTCAAAACAGAACATATCTGGGATACTCTTTTCTGATATTCTGAAAACTAGGCCAGTCAAGCCCAATTCCTAACGTATAACCCTTGGTGAAAAAGCTTGCTCCAAAACTGAAGTGTTTTTAAAATCTAGGCAGATCCCAGAGAACATGACTCGTAATTAATACTTGATGTGAAAATGCTTTTAAATCTTATTTTTCAGATACTATCTTTAAAAAATAATAAAAAAAATCCCATGATATTAAAAATATCTTCCTTTTTTTTTTGTTTACATGAATTAAAATATGAATTTTAAAAGTTATACTATGAAAGACTGGAAGAAATGCATGAATAGGAAGTAACCCCATACAAGCCTTTAGGTTGGTTCCACTAATTCACTCCTGCAAATCTCTACAAACTCTTAGCTCACTTTATTAATCTGCACTCCAAGGATGCAGAGTAGATGGTTTGAAATGATGGCTTTATTGTTCCTCTGCTCTGTACACTCCTCAGATAGCTTTGCTTTGATGTGAAATTCAGCCTCAAAAAACAAACTGCTCTAACAACTCTTTTAATTGCTCTCCAGTAAATTCCCCTTAATCCTCCTGTCCCAGGCACTGCTTTGTGTTAAACCATTGCTCCATCTGCGTGTGAGAAATGAATCGCTGTCCTTGGCTGTGCAGTGAAAATGACTGACTGCTGAGCAATTAGTTAATCTCCAGGATAGGGATGTTTCACTAAACAGTCTTTCATGCTGGATTTTGGAGGAAAAGAAGATTTCTGTAGGTTAGTCTTCCAGCTGCTTGAAAGAAACAGTAAATAATAGCCTTTCTGCAAATTTCCATTGATCCTGACTTCACAGACACGGTAACATGGTACAGCAAAAGCTCCCTACCAAGCACATTTTAATTTTGCTTTGGAGAAAGTGTATTCACATACATCCTTCCTAGGCAACTGCAGAATTGACCTGTAAAAGATGTGAAGATTTCCAATCCAAGTAACAAAGTGATCTTCAAGGAAATGAGAATTATTTCCATGTGCTGAAAAAGGCCTTTTAAGGGATATTTAATGGCATTTTATGTGCAAGGAAGAGGTTCATTCTTTTATGATTACTTAATAAAGATCTTTGTCCCCCAATTTGCCCATCTAAAGAAAAATCAAGACATGTAACGAGAGCGAGACCCTTCAGAAGTGCACAACAACAGCCAATAACTGATTTCCAAAGTCCAGAAATTCCATCATCTCTTTACTGCTTGTCCCGTGGTTTAGAAATTGATTACTGTAGGTCAAATTCTAATCTGGTTCCATTTCATGTTCGCAATCAATTCTCACAGCACCTCAATACCTTTGCAGAGAGACATCTGTGCACGCTGGCAGCCAATTAGGCTGATCTGCATTTGTGAAAAAGCATGAATATTAAGAAGAAAGTGTGGTTGAGAGTTTGACCCATCCCCTTCATACTTGGTATGGATCTGACATCATCCTGATTTCATTTAAAACCTGTCTGGATGGAAGGAGAAAGAGGAGAGAGGCAGGCAGAGATCCAAGACTCATTTGTCACATCCCCAGAGCATCGTGGCCAAACACAGAGAGCACCAGGCTGGGATTCACAGGGATGGATTATCCTGCTGGCCTGACCTTCAGCCAAGTGGGAAGTCCTGTACAAATCACTCTGCCTCTTTCCTCATGTCTCCATCTCCCCCAGTGTATGAGAGGATAATAACACTGCCCTCATTTCCCCAATTAACTGCAAATCCCTCTGTCACTGCTAACTATTTACAACTGAGAGACTAAAACCCATGGCTGACAGCAGAGAGAGGTCACTGTGCTGGCCTGTTGCCAAAACTGAGGCAGTTCATTAAAAAACAACAACAACCAGTCATTGAAAAAAAGCCCACAGGTATTCTCAGGGTTTCAGCTCTAGATCAAGGGCCCCAATGCACTGCTGCCCTAAGATGTTTAGGGCAGTGCACCATGGATGTGCCACATGAAGTCCTGTCCTCATCCCCTGAGACATCAATCCCCTGATTGATTAAAGGTACTAACACCTACTGACCCCTCCTCTGCAAGGAAAGATCAGTCAGATCACTCAGCTGGTGTGATGGATGCTCATTATTTAAACAGTGTGATTATATGTTGGCCAAGTGTGGGCTGAGCTAAGGACTCAGATTTCCAAACAGAACGCCAAAACCTTTTCCTCTCTTGGCAAAATTATACAGTTTTTCACCAACTTCAAGAGCATTATCTGAGAGCAGCTCAGTTTCCTGAACCAGGAGTTCTGTTCTTTGAGTCACTCAGGCCTGAGCACCTCCTGCCCAGAGATGCCTCCCTCCACCTTTTCATATCCCAGGGGAAAACAACTCATGGATTTCCTGTGGCTGCAGTTTCAGCTGTTGTCTCTGATATCTGGTGAAGTCTCTCTACTGGGAAAAGGCTGCTGAAGAAGGGCACTGTGCACCTCTGGAAGTGGGGAGCCTTGCCACTGTTTTTAAATGTGACTCTGGAATTGGAATTGATTGCTTATTTTTGCTGCTTTTTCACTCACTATTTTCTGTTTTCTTTGCTGTAACCAAACAGCAGATGCTTTAGCATGTTGCAGAGCAGACAGATCCAGAATGATTTCTGCAATACTATCCAAGTGAGCAAAATGCACCTTCCACATACAAAATTATTTCAATCAATAAATGAGAAAGGCTGCTTTGTTTATGATTTATGGTGGGTTTCAACCAGGGTCTGTTGCTGCTTGGCCTTGTTCAGGGTCAATCTGTTGCAGAGTGAAGTACTGACCTGTGTGGCCTCACAAGGACTGTCACCATGGTCCAAACACACACAGCCCCTCTTGGGCTCCTGTCACAACTGGCAGCAAAGAAGCCCAGTTTTATCCTCCTAATTCCTTTTCAGGATCCTAAATCCTACACTGAACTTAATAAAAAGACTAAACTGGATTGGGGAGCTGAAATAATGCATTGAATCAGAGTCTAATCTGTTTTCTGTATATAAGACAGACTTGGTTAAACATGGGGAAATTGAGCAGAGAACAATTTGAGTATGACTGCTGCAGGGTAACTATTACTGAGCAGTGTCTTGTCAGGATTCCTGTTCCCTCTCCCTGGCTAGCTCTATCCACTTTGGGAGTTAAACTCACACCTTCCTTCACTCCCTAACAACTCTCCCATGTAAACAAGTCTAATCTGGACTGGTCATTTGGTGGGTGAGCAAACTACCTGCAGATGTGCTCTTGATGGAGAGTATCACATATTCATCTCTCCTTCCCCTTTCTCTTTTCTTCCTTGCAGATGCAATTATTAGACAGCAAGGGCAAGTGAGATATTTCTCCTATATCTTTGTCTGGCATTAAGGCAGAGAGGAGAGCAGATTTCTTTTGATGGGGTTTCTTTTTTTTTCCATTTTGAAGATGTTTCTTTCTCCTGCAAGAACAGAAGCTGAGGTACTTACAGAGGGGGACAGAGGAGCTAAAAAATCCAAGCCCATTAGACTCAAGATCTTTCACTGCATCTGGAAGTGAATCCCAGCAAAGACAGCCTCCATCCACCCCAACCAGACCATCTCATGACTTTCAGAGAACCCCACTGATGTAAAGAGATGGTGACATGTGGCATACTGTGACCACGTTGTCACCACCAACCCTGCCAGCACATCACCATCAGGCACCCCAGTTCTCAAGACCTGGAGGGAGCTTCCTACTGCCTCCCAGCCCAGCTGAGGGGTGCTGTGCTCACTGCCAGACAGTGCCCCCACTCACAGGACAGTTCCCAACTCCATCAGGCAGGCTGGGTCCTTGCAAACCTCCATCGATTGGCCACTGGATCAATATCTGCTATTGGCACTGGCCTAATGAAATGTCAGTCAGCAGCGCTGCCAATTGATCCACGCTCATCCCTGCTGCACATGAGCTACTGTCTCTGCATTTTACCAGAGATTATTAAAAGAAGAAAACAGCCTTCAGTTCTCCCAGGATGTCCTAAGGGGGACACGCTCCTGGGCAGGGAGAGGGAAACACAGTTCAAAGCCTCCAGATGACAGCAGGGTGGTTTGAGCTTGGGGCAAACTGCAGAAACGGGGAAAAAGTGCCAGAAGACTTTACAAGCTGCTCTTCAGCCTGATTTAACTCGGAGCAGAAAATCAATCATCAATAATAATATGCAGCACTAATCCACCACTCCTCTTTCCCTGTATTGGAGGAAGTTGGATTTACGTAGCTGCCGTTTGTGCCAGAGGCCAACACCAGGGCACAGAGAGGTCATCTATCTCTTGCCCAGGGTCATTGAGCTGTTTAGTGGATCAGCTGGGGGATGGAACCAAGGTTTCCAACCTAAAGCCCCTATAGTAGGAAAATCCAGACAGCAAAAAAGATTAAACATATAAATACATTTCTTAGAATTAAAATAAGATTATTAATGTAATAACCATTTCTTTTTACCATCGTCCTGTCTGGTGTGTAGAGTTCTGGATTTGAAATAATTGAAAAGGCTCAGCTTTAATTGCAGTTAATTGTTGGAATTAAATCCAGACCAGGACAACTTACTGCTGTGGTTTGTGTTGGGAGAGGGGTTAGGAGGGAGGAAGAACTATTTCTGATTATTTAGTGACAATTTTCAGAAGGTTGTGCTTTTCTTCCAATGAAAAATATCAAAATCTTAATGTTTGGCTTCTGGCCAGCCCTGCTTGTGCAGTGTTCCTGCATATCCCCAGCACAAAGCCACAGGCACAGAGTATTTGCAGAATTCGTGTTTTCTTCTCTGCATTTTTGCCTTTTATTGCTTTTTGCCTGAACACTAAATGGTCTCACTAAATGCCTAAGAGAGTCTCTCCATTTACAAAGTAATACATCAGCAAAAGAATTGCAAATTGTTCCCCAAATGTACTACTCTCTCCTGTCTGCTTTCAGTGGAAATTTAAATTAATTGGAATCATTATGGGTTTCTTTTTTAACTTAAATATTACTGTACCAGACTATAAAGTGCCTGAAATTTAATCTGAAGTCTTCAGACCTGAAAAAGCATTTTGCAACTGAAAGATTTTTGATTTTTTTCCAGCTATATCCATTGGCCCAATAAAAAATAACATCCGTTGCTACCAGCCTTGCTTCTGACATTGAGAACATTCTACCTGGCTTTCAGAAACCTGGGTTTTGTATGGAATGTGCCACAAGCCACTCTGTTCACTTCATCACTTTCAAGGCTTTGTTAATTTATTGAAAAGCTTTTACAGCAAGAGCTTCAATTAAAACAATGCACTTCCATTGCCATGGGATGTAGGACACCATCAGTTTTGTTTGGAAGTGGTAAGTCAGAAATGAAGGAATAATTTGAAAAGCCCAAATGGAAGGGACAATGGGCGGCCTCTGTACCTCGAAGAGCCAAGACATCATCACCTTGTATTACAAAACAGGGAGGAAAAACCTCTGCTGCTCAGGCACTGTCAGATATTCCTCACCTGAATCAGGGTTAATAACAGACACCAATTTAGTGGAGTCACCAACTCCAGACTCAAACTAACTAAAAATATTCCAGTATTCCTGACTGGAGCAGTTTTGGACTGGTGGATGGGCAGTCATTTGTTTCTTTCCCATTTCCTTCTAGATCCCAGTCAAGGAGCTGATCTTCTGGGGCAGGACCTGCCTCTGTCACACCACAGGGAAGGGCACCAGGACTCCCTTTGTCCCACAGCAGTGTCCTCCTGCAGAAAGGCAGGACCCAAGAGGATGGAGCAAGATTCTTCTCAGTGGTGCCTAGCAGGAGAAAATGGACAGAAATTGTCCATTTTCTGGAGTTCCACCTGAACATGAAGGAAAACTTCTTTCCTATGCAGTGACTGAGCACTGGAACAGGTTGCCCGGAGAGGGTGTGGGGTCTCCCTCACTGGAGCTATTCCAGACCCATCTGGACACAATCCTGTGCTCTGGGATGGCCCTGCTTGAGCAGGGAGCTGGGACCAGATGATCCACTGAGGTCCCTTCCAACCTGACCTCCCTGGGATTCTGTGATTCTCTGACTAGGCTGCATTCAGAGCTGTTCTCATCTGTCTCTGCCTTCACACCGCACCAGCCAACCACGCCAAAATTACCTCAGTTATTCCTTTTCCTATACAGCCTATTGCTATATCAGAGAAGACTGAAGCTGTCTAGACCAAAGTCAGGACACTTCTCTCAGTGCTCACTCCCTTTCTACAGATCTTCTGGATGAAACCCAAGCTCAAATGACCACTGACCATATCCCAGTGTCCACCTTACCCATGGGATGTCTGGCAAACAAAGCCACAGGGATGCTGCCAAGGGAGAATGAGTTTGGGCAGTTCAGCAACTCACATCTCTGCTTCTGAACTCAGATACACAGCACAAAACCCACTGAAAGGGTGACCTGGCAATTTAAAAAATTTGAAATCAAAAGAATTAACATCTCTGAAAGACAGGGTCAGCCCACTGTGCAATAGATGTGAAATAACTCAGTTAAACCATTGGGAAATCCAAATTTGACAGGAAAAGAAGACTAAAAAGTTATTTAAACTTTTAGTATCTACTTCATTTAACTACAGAAAACTTGGTGAAATAACCTTAAAAAGTGTCCCAGGGATTCTTCAAGTGAAACATCTCTCCCAGCAAGAGCAAAGCTTTTCCCAGTTGGGAGCTCTTGGTTGGCAGTGTGTGATTAAGGAGTGCTGGCTGTTGGAACATGCTGAAATTGCCTTTAATATGATGACAAGCCACTGCATCAGTGAAGAGGAACCACTTGGGGAGAAAAAGAAGACCCAAGACACAAGCACAGAAACATTAAGGAGTATTCTGTCAAGAAGAAATATAACATGAAGAGGATGTGCTACTTTCACCTGAAACTTGTCCCTTTAGCCTTTAGTGGCTGGCATAGCTCTGCCACTGAGGGTGCCTTAGCTCAGGAGACTGATGGAATTACAGGGTTTTAGAGACATCTGTAACTGTCAGCAGAGAAAGGGCCTTCTAGTTATGGCATTATCAAATTAAATTAATTTTTAAAGAGCAAAGACCACATTTAAATGATTTTGCTAATGTTTCCCTGTACTTAAATGTGCACCAGCACAGAGCTCTTCCTTTCTGGGGCAGAGAGTCAAGGGAAATCACCCACAGCCAGGAAAGCCACGAGGAGAGGTGTCCACCAGCTAGTGAGCCCTCCACTACAGCATGGAAACACAGCATCAGCCATGTGAAAATTCAGTGTGCTGCTCCCTGAAGCCACTTGTGCAGAGATGGAGTTGCTGATGACACACACCCCTCTGAGGATGAAGTGCTCTCCCAAAGGGACCACTGCATGTTTTCCCAGCTCAGGAGATGTGACTGAGGCACTTGGCAAGTGGTGACTCTGCAGAGCCTTGCATTTATTTCTGGAGGGCATCTGCAGGAGGAAAAGCAGCACAGGAGAGTTAACTGGTGGGGTTATGGGGATGGCAGGAACAGATGGTGTGGTGAAGAGCCATTTCCTTCCCACTTGCACACTGACTGCATTAAATCAATCCCTGGGCTTTCATGGCAATGAGCTCAGGCTGTGCTGTGAAGGGTTTTAACGATCTGACCATATCCTACTTGTGGGTATCCTTCTATTGAGCCTCCACACTTAATCCACTCTTGGGGAAAGCTCTTTCCATTTTTCTCATGTGCTTCTTGGTGATCTTCCTTACTACCTGTATCACAGCCATCACCCCTTTGCTACCTATGGATGTCTGTAAAGCTCACCAGCTTTAGAGAGATCCACATTTACATGTTTTTGTTCGCTTCCATGTACTCAGGCACTGACATGGGACGCTCTGTAGGGGCTGAGCCTGTTTTTGCAGCCTTTGCTTATCTCACTGCTCCAGACCTAAACAAATTAGTTTGTAATCCTCAGTATTGTATACTCTGGAAAACCTGGCTTTAAAAGTGATCAGAAATTACCTCCTCACGTAAAACTGCAGGCAATCCCCTCCTCCTGTCTAGGGCTACAAGAAAACCCTCTACCTGCACCAATAACAGGTCTTTGCAATCAATAACATTGACAATTCTGTATTTCCCTATTTGTGGCCATGCTTCACCATGTTTACACAGAGTTTGTATTGCTTTCTACCACTCCCTGGGCACACACAATTAATGAAAGACCAGCTGGTGCAGGCTAAACACTGCTGCAGGGATGTAAAAAGACACTACACAAAAGTACAGATCTCTGTTATTCTCCATCTCAGATGCTGTTTGCCTCCCAGAGCTCATTCTGAGCTCAAAAACCTTGGTTAAAGCATATCTCTGTTTTTCCCTTTAATTTTTTTTTTCTGATGTCCAAAACATCCAGCCAACCCCAAGCCTCCTATACAAGACAGCAGGTTTTTTTGTCACTTTGTCCCAGGAAGGCCTTGTCCAGGAGGATGACTCTCCTCAGTGGGATTTGCCATTTGGTTTACATGATGGGGGACACTTACAAGTGTGCAACTGTGTCAGATGTTAAGACCAGGAAGGTGCTCAAAGGCCTGGAGCACCTCACATATGCTGACAGGCAGGGAGAGTTGGGTTTGTTCAGCCTGGACAAGACTCCAGGGAGACAGACCTGAGAGCCCCTTCCAGTGTCCAAATGGGCTACAAGAAAGCTGGAGAAGGGCTTTTGATGAGGGCACGCAGTAATAGGTCAAGGTGAAATGGCTTTATACTGCCAGAGGGTGTTGCAGCAGCCCTCTTGGTAGAGGGTAGAAATGAGCAGAAACACAGACTCCTTGTTTATCACAGCATGAAAAAGGTCCTGGTTTGTTCCTCTTTACAGCTCAGCCATCCTGACTCTAACCATTCACTGACTCTGCCTGCAGCAGCTCCTGCTGTAGGTTTCCCTTGCAGCCTCTGACTGCTGGTTATTTCCTGCTAAACAATGACTGCAGGGATCAGTTTGCAGACTCTGACTGCAGGCTTTCACCTGGCTAGACTGTGACTGCAGGTTCTAACAGGCTCTAACTGCAGACCCAGACTGACCTCACAGCAGTGATTCTCTCCCCAGGATCCTCCTTCTTCTTCATCCTCTCCCATTCATGATCCTCCTCTTATCAGCTCACCCACTCCTTTTATCACACTTATCTTTATTGGATGTAGCTGTGACACATGAGGGACGAGGCTGTATTGGGTAATTAAAACAGCTGTTACTCATCAGGGGCAGGGTCACCTGTATTGCCTTCTACACAAGGGCAGGTTTAGATTCAATTTAAGGAAGGAATCTTCCCTGTGGGGGTGGTACTGGCAGAGGTTGCCCAGAGGAGCTGTGGATGTTCCATCCCTGGAAGTGTTCAAAGCCTCACTGGGTGGGGCTCAGAGCAACCTGCTCTAGTGGAAGGTGTTCCTGCCCATGGCAGGGGGTGTGGAAATGACCTTTAAAGCCAAATTGACCAAACTATTCTGTGATTCTGTGTTCCCTATGGGGCAGGGCTGATCCATGGGGCCAGAGCATCTTGCCCTCAAGAAGGCCAGCAAAGTTAAGAAGGCTGTTGGGGTTTTGCAAACCCAGTCTCTGTCCCAGCAGATTCCTCACCATCCCTATTAGCAGCTGTCTGACATGTTGAGTTGAATTTGAGCCCAACTGGTCTGGCAGGAAGCTCTTCATGGGACACAGACTACAAGATTTCTAACAAATGCTCTAAGTTACAGCTGATGGTTCATCAAGTTCAGTCAGGCATCTGTTTGGTACATTAATGCATGGCTGCATTGAGCTTGTAAATTATTATTCATGTACTTCTGTAGAACATCTTGAGGTTGTTGGCTGAGTCCTTCGCTAAATGGGAACAGGGACAATTATTCACACATGAAAAACATGCATGATTCAGTTTGTCCATTTACATTTCTAGTGTAACCATTTTTGGCAGGATGGCCAATACAGCCTGGGAGAAGGATGGTCATTTATAATTGAGCTGCTTTGACCAACAACTGTTCCATTTAAAAATGGATTTACCTCAGACACACAATGGAGATGGAAATTCACTACAGTGGCACGGAGTCAAGGAAGGCTGAATTGGTGAAAATAGGGAGGTTAGACACAGAAATTAATTATGGAGATGACGGGGTGCTCTGTTAAGGTCAGGGACATGGACAAGGAAAACTGGATGTCTGCGCACTGAGAGGGAAGCAATGGGCATGAATGGAAAAGCAAATGTAATCATAATAAAAAGGCTTCAGTTCATCTGACCAGTTAGAAATATCCTGATTAGAAATGGCTGTTCTTTGCTGCTGTCATCTTGCTTAGGTCCCCATTTTTACATTTTTAAGGGAGTGTGAAGTGTTTTAGGCTCTCAGAAAAAGCCAGAGCCTGTTCCTCTGGTAACAGGAGTGCTGTTCATAACAAAAAAGAAGACAATGGAACTGCTTCCAAAGGGATATGTACTCAGAGAGGTAAGTCCCCCTTCTCTGGAGTTAGAGTGACTGATGGAAATTTAATATAGGAAAGAGTATATAGCACGTTTTTTGGCAGCTGAGACAGCTTTGTGGAGTTCTAATAAAAAAATCTGATATTCACCCAGAAGTCAGAGGGGAGGTCCCAAAGTTCAAAATATCAAAAGATCACTGACAGTTTAATTAACGGAGTTAAGTGAAGCAGAGGATTTTATAACTGCTCACACTATGCTCCTTTTTTTGATAGAAACCTGCAACTAAAAACTGTATTACGGTTTTGTTATCTTCAGGAAGTGAAACAAATTAAGAGCTAGGGCTGTAAGGTCTGAGAAGTAAAAATATGGGGGAAAAAATGAATTAATAATATATATTCCTTCCTAAATGCACAGAATATTTTTGGCTTTCAGTAAGTTGCTCAGAAGTGCAATAATAGGGGACTCAACTTTTTTTCAGGTGCTTCCCAGAATGTCCCTATCCCTCCTGACAGCTGTGCCCACCTCTGGAATATATTTAAGTATCTCCTGAATTTGCTCCTGCAGACTTTCTTTGCATGGGACCTAAACTGAGCCAGCTTGCTAATCACAGCCACTGGCAGACAATTAAAAAAGGCACAGTCAATCAGCCATCATTAAGTTGGAAGTGACAAGCTGGGTTTTATTTTTAACTAAAACTAGTGGGATTCAGGCAAACTTTCCCACAAAGTTCCTCTTGCACTTTGTTTACAATTTAATACTTTCCTACATGCACTGTAGAAAGCATCCTCAAAATACCACTGAAAACAAGGTAAATCTGGGATTTGCAGGACTGCAATGATTATTATGTGCTGAACCAGCACGTTTGGGTATTATTGCATCTGTGATGTGTGACCTGAAAAATAATAGATTAATGGATTTATACTTGCACAGAAAAGAAAGGCCTTACACAGGGAGTTTTATTGAGCATTTTAGAAGCTATTTATTTATATATTTATTTACTTGAGGAGCCTTTTTGATTAAGCCAAGGCAAAAAACCTAATAAATTAAATCAGTGCTGTCTCCATTGCAAAACTGCTGTGGAATTGTTACTGATAATTTCTGGATCCCATTTTGGGCAGAGCCAGACAACTCCCACTTGGATGAATGTTCTGCCTGTGCCTTGTGAAGCCCACAGGGATCCACTGATATGATCCCAATGAACAGGCAGAAGTTCTCTTTCCCCAGCCTTGGCTTTGGGTGCATTTCTACCAGCATTCTCAGTCTGGCAGAAGTAAGGTTTAGGGAATGAGAAGTCTGGGGTAGAAGCTCATTTTATACCCTCAAGTCTTACTGTGCTGTTGCTAAAATGTCTGGTGTTCAGCTCCAGGAAGCAATGACAGAATTAATCACCTCAGTTTTTTAACATTTCCCCCTTTTCTTGAGGTTAGTTATCAGGTTGGAAAAAAAATCATAGATCTATACAGCATTTAGGCTCAGCAGCCCCTGTAAGAAGAAATCCATTGTTATGGAATAATTGCTTGAAGGGGTGTGAGGTAATACCAAACACCTCTGTCCCAACTTTCTGTGCAAATCTTGCCTGCTGGGAAAAACTTTCTTAACTGGAAATCAAAAATGAAATGGCAATGTTCCTTCCCATTGCACCATGCACATTCCCTCCCCTTCCTTTGCAGTGGGAAGAGATTAAAAGCATCAATTTTAATAGATAAGGGGAGGTAAACACAAAATGTTCATTTTTTAATATTTACAAGATTTAAAATAGCAAACCTTTGATTTATTTTTTTTATTAGCAGTCATGTCCTGTGCAAGCAATACCACCTTGAACTGATATTAGCAGACAGCCTGCAGAATGCTGTCTGTATCAGCCAAGGAGAATATCTTACTTATGAGAGCTTTCTAAATAAGACAATAGTGTTAATTCACAGAAAGCACAATAGCAAATAATCATCAATCGGGATCTTCACTCTAACACAGTCAGTCACATTTTTGTCTCCCTATGGACACTGCCCATCCTGACATTCCTGTTTAATGATCTTTCCACACACAGACAAATCACCCAGACTGCATTGCCTGCCTGAGGAAGGGATGCTCGTACTTTTCACTGGGGCAGATCAGTTGAGTGCCTTTAGTATCAGCTGCTGAGCCCCCTGTGTGCAGAGACATCACATCAGCACACAGCATTCTTTTTTCTGCAGCCACACAATGCTGTTCAAAGATCATTGAATGAGAAATATCATAAATTGCCTTGCATTTCTCAATAAAGACCAGCAGACAAACAACATAAAATGACCTTTTGGTTTTGATTTAGATTTAGACAGGGAAGTTACACGTAAAGGAAAATAGTAAGTCTACCTCTGTAATGCCAAAAGATTATCAGAATTGGGTTCAGTCCTGCTTTTAACAGAGCTGGTGATTTGTCCATTTTTGCTCCTACAGAGGCATGGTCAGGATGTCTGAGGAAGGTATTTAACTCAGAGATTATATCCAGAATAGAATATTGGCCTGCTGCTACCCTGGGGGATTAATGTGGCTCTGAAACACTACTAAAGATGATAGTGCACTGGCTGATCTCTGCATCTGCCTGCAGTCTGAAGGCAAAATGTGCTAATCCAGACTGTGCTGTGAATCCATAGTACACCAAACTTCCCAAAGATCCCATGGGAGAGGGAGAGGGANAGGAGAGGAGAGGAGAGGAGAGGAGAGGAGAGGAGAGGAGAATCTACAACCATCATCTAATTCAATTGCCTGACCACTTCAGAGCTGATCACAGGTTACAACATGATCTTAAGGGCAATGTCCAAATGTCTCAAACACTGATGGGCTGAGGGTACCAGCCATCTCTCTAGGAAGCCCATTCCACTGTTTGACCATCCTCTCAGTAAAGAAATACTTCCTAATTTCCTAAAACCTTCCCTGGAGCAGCTCTGAAGCATTTCCACACATCCCGTCACTGGATCCCAGGGTGAAGAGATCAGCAGTTTTCTCTCTCCCCTTCCCCTCCTCAAGCATCTGCAGGGGGAAATGAGGTCACCCCTCAGCCTCCTTTTCTCCAAGCCAGACAAGTCCAAAGTGCTCAGCTGCTCCCCACACTCCTTCCAGCCCTTTCACCAGCTTTGTTGCCCTGGTTGCATTCAAGAGTTTCACACTTATCACCAAGTTCTGCACTCAGCCACATCCAAGCAAGAGAAAACCTCTGTGCTCCCTCTGCTCCTCCAGGGAAGGGATCCAGAGGTGCAATTACACCTCACTTTCCACAGTCAGTATGACCTGAAGAGCGCCCAGAGATGAGTGTACAGGAGATGAACAAGTGGCAGAAAGGAGAGGGAAAGGAGTGAGGCACACGGAAAAGAGCCCAGCTCACAGCTACTCACACGGAAGTGAGATAGCAAACCCAGGCCAGTTCTTGCAGCACTCACTCTGCTCTGACAGCTATCCCACGCTCTCTGCCAGGGGCTGAACTTGAGGCTCCTCCAGTTCTCCCTTTCAATTTTTATGCTGCTCTTCTACCTAGCAAAGTCACACACAGTCCCTCAAGGACTCACTTCCTCGCTTTGAATGCCTTAAACTCAAGTCCCCATGTCCCTGAGGACACAAGGAATTGCTCAGGGGAGCAGGAGATGGGAAGGAAGAGCTGCAGAAAAAACTCTCGCCTCAGATCCGTAATTCTCACTTGGAAGGATCCATGGGCTTCTCAGCGGCAGAAGGTGGAGGATGGACTTTGCTGGGCTGTAACCACACGGCTACAAATACACAAGGAACTGCTGCATTATCTGTACTGATAAGTTCCTCACATGGAGGAACCAGAAATTTCCAGCCCAGGGCCACCAATCAACAATTTGGACAAGGTTACTTTATTTGAAGGCTTGGAGTGGGCTCGTCTCACCCAAACACGTTTGACATACAAGTGACACCATCAGAGGTGGTATTAGATATAAATCAGTGGAACAGTCCTTTAGGAAATACTGCAATTGAGTATTAACATGTTTGGAGAGAGTGGTGAATGCAATAAAGCTAAGCAATAAAAAAATCTTCAAAGATTTTCCAAAGTGAAACTCTTTTCAAGCATAATGGCAGCTGCAAAGTCTGCTAGGATGTGAACAAAATAAAACCAAATTGATTTTTGAGGGTGTAACTCTTGCTTACTCAGTAATCACACTAAACCATCACTAAAGATAAACTATAGCTATGGGACCTAATTTTCTGGGATGACATGTTCATATAAAAGAAAAAAAAAAAAAGCCCAACCAAAAACCCCAGACAACTAAAGTCATAGAGGGAGAGAAAAGGTCTGAGACAAGGATGATGCTCTGACCCCTTTCCATGTAACCAAGTCACTCCCCACAACTGATGCACCAGCTGGTGAAGTGCAAACAGCTCTGAACTCAGCTCCTGCAATTGTGAGTAGCTTAATTCAGAGCTCAAAACCTGTGAAAGTCCCCAGGGTCACCAGAACTCAGGTGACCTTCAGGGGCAAGGGCTGATAGCTGCTCTCTGCCTCTGGCATTGCTTCTGCATCACTAATACAGCACACCATTGGGAGGGTCTGGAAAATGAAAATAGGGATGGTGAATGAACGTTGGGACAACCTTCACTTTTAGGACACGTGAATGCAGAACTCAAAATAAAGCTTTTCTTAAAACCATGTGACACAGAACTAACGAGTGATTCAGTCAAGAAACCACATGTGAAGCATTAAAACCTCAAGCAAGAAGAGGAAGGCAATTTAAAAAGGAATTATTCTAATCTGAAGGAAAAAAGGAAAATAGGACGTGTGTGTTAACACAGTCTGATGGCCTCGTCCGCTAAAAAGCCCCAGAGACTCAGCGTGCTGGAGGTATTAGACAACATCAGCTGCTCACAGTGTTGTCCCTGGCTTTAAGAGCATCCCAGGGAAAAGAGCTGAGCCTCTCCAAATGGGATTTTGCTGCCTTAAAGGCACTCATCTCTCCTCACATCTCCCTGGCTCGTTCTCAGCACACCTTCCAGCAGCAAACGCACCGGGGGTCAGGCACGAACAATTGTCCTCTTCCCTGGCTGCTCCTGACTCATTCCTTTAGCACAGCTCATTCTGCCCACGGTAGAAAACAGCAGGAGGTGACTGTGTGCCTTAAAAGCTGTGGCTGAAATGCTTTGCTGTATGGGCAGCACAGGAGGATTTTAGTTGTGATTTCAGAAAGGAGAAGATTTCATCTGGGTTTTTCCCTGCACTCGCACAGGCTGTGCTGGGCTCACAGCTCAGCAGAGGTGGTACATTAGCTGGTGCAAATGGAAGCTGTGAAGAGAAAAGGGAAAATAAAACCCAGAATGTGGCCGGAGCAGGGGCCATGTGGAGGTAGGGCAGCACTTTTCCAGGACAAGCATCCTTGTTCTGGCTGCTGGAAATAAACACAACGCAGCACAGCACAAGTTCAGGAATGAGGTCAAGATGTGGGCATGGACAGTAGTAGGGGATCAAGACCACCCAAGACCCTCAAAGCCTTCCAACCCAGTTCCAGAAAGGTCTGGAAGAACTGACTGCATGACAATGTTAGCATAGAAGATGGGGAAAACCTATCAATAAACAGGTATCCCCAAAAATCCTGGGCACCCCACAACCCTGAACAGCCCAGCTGGAGCAATGCTGGAGCCAGGACTGGTGATCTCTCTTCCTCCCCCTTCTTTTCCTTGTTTACTTCCTTTTTTCATTCATCTCTTTCTTTCTCTGCTCCCTTTCACCCCGCTCCTTTATCCAAAACCCACTGCTGTGTGCTTACACAAGGAGAGCAAGGACTAACTCATAAAAATTCCTATGCCAAGTGTGTAATTTGCTAATGAAACTTTGCAACCATTTTGAAGACCCTTTGACTTCTGCGGTTCCTTTTGAGCCAAGATTTCTACCTGGGGTGCTTACTTCCCTTTGACAACTGGATGCCACAGAACCTCCTAAAAATCAGTCAGGATTCCTCTCCTCAGGCCAAGCTCCGTGGCTCAAGCTTGCAGAGAGGCCCCCTCCAGCTGTGTGAAATCTTGAGAGGCACTTAATGAATTAGATATTATTAATATTCTCTTCCAGCATCAGAAGGCAGTAATTAACTCTTTGAAGACTCATCCCAAGCCCTGCTTTATTACTCAATCCTCAGAGGCAGCTATGTAATCTCATTGCCATTTTAAAGAATATCGTTTCAGAATAATTATTTTCCTTGATTGGGGAAAAAAAAAAAAAAAGAAAGAAGTTCAAAGTCCTGGTTCTGCCTTAGAGTGTGCATTAGTAATACCAGACATGCTGTAAAGATATCAGAGCACAAAACATGATATGCTGCAATACTTCTGCTGAGCAGATGCCTTAAGGAGGTCATTCAACATGCCAGGCTCTAAATGCTATTTGGGAGTGAGAAAACATTATTTTCCCACTTCAACAAGACTTTCACTTCCCTGTCATGTGGAAATAACCTTTTATGCTCAGTGCTATTATTAATTTATTAGCCTTTTGAACGTCTAAATGTTTTACAGCCTATGGACTGCATCAAAGTGCTGGCTGAGGGATAGGGCAGCACAAACACATGGTGTGTGCACCCAGATCCATGGATGTGTGTTTCAAAGAGCAGACCTGGTGCAAGAACACTTCTGCCTATGTATTTTTGACAGTGAGAACAGCCATTTTCTCAGGCACAAACCCCCAAGGAGTGTATTTATGTCATCATTAAATGTCAAACCGTATGAGTGATGACTATGTGGAAAAAGTGCTACGTATATATTTCTATAGAAATCAATTAAAGGAGACAATTATTTTCTTTCCATTTAGGTAACATAACTCCAGCACAAGCTGCTGCAGCACAGTGCAGCTGTCAGCCCAGCCTCACTGCCTGAGCAATTGCTTTCTGTCCACCTGATGGAACTGTCCTGGATGGCACCGATTCTCCTCAGGGATGAACTCACTGCCAAACGTTTCTGTGATTCCCAACAGGGAATCATGGATCCTTCCAGCAGATAGGAGGTTTGAAACAATCCCCTGAATAACTTTATGTAACAGGAATTGGACTGTGTCCCTGGTGTTGAATGTAGCATGATCTATTTTGTGCCCAGGAACAAAACACAGAATTTCTCCAAAGCAGACTCTGGCTCCAAAGCGCATCTGACTGCAATGCCAGGCTGCTTCCAAAGCAGTTATTGACTGAAACTGCAGGGGAAGACAGGTGGAGTTCATCTGATGTGTATAAGGTATTTAAAAGTTAGTGATCATGGGCTCTGTGAAATCAAAAGGGGATGGTTTTCCCATCCCAGACTGGGCACTGAAGAGGGGCCAGATGATTTCCTCCAGGAGGAACCATCCCTCATGGACTATGGAGGTGACTGGTGACTACCCTGGACATCATCAGCCAGTTTTTAATGAAATTAACTCCATTCTGCATGTCCCACATTGACATACCACCCTTCTTGGACTCTTCATCCAGTCTCTCATACTGCCCACACATTCCCCCAAACAGCATTTCCTTTCCTTCTGAAAAACATCTCATGTTTCTTTAGGAATGCTGTTCCTGCTCTCTGGGAGTCCCTGCCCCCATGTCAAAGTCCATGTACCTGACACTGAGCTAAACTGCAGGTATCTCTGCTGGGAATGTGAGTTCCATGAATTTTTCCACCTGGGTGATTCCCCACACCAGGGCCCTGCAGGGAAACCAATTTTCCCTAAAAAAGGTGTGTGAGAGAGAAGAAATTCTGTGACAACTCAGCCAGGAGGCCACTCCTCATATGCATCCCTGGACTGCAGAGCTGAACTCCAGCACACTGTCCTGTCAGGAGTAGACATGTCCATGTTTTTCTCAGGAAGCCAGCTGGAGTGACAGGCTCACAGTTTTAAGAAGGAAAGAATACATTTTGGTATAATGTACGTGGCATTATCTTGTCCCATGAAATCCCCATCAGCAATGCCTGAGCAGAGCTGTCATTGCAGGGCTGTGAGCTGGTGAGGGGGCAAGGGGAGGAATGCTGGAGTCAAGGCTTGGAGCACTTCTTATCAACAGAGAAGTGATAAGCTAGAAACCATGAGCCAGCTTTCAAGCCCCAAAGCCCTCCTTCAGGTCTGAAGTGGAGTTAACAACCTTCCAATCAGAGGTAAGCTGACAAGCTGGAACCAAACCTGATTACAACTCAGCTCTTTCAGGCTCCAGCACAGACAGAGGGGCACTGTAATCCCATTGCATCTGCTCCTTGCCGTGGCTATTTTGTGCCATACTTGGGGATATCGACAAGCGCAAAAAAATGAAACCTCCTCTGAAAGCAGCATTTGTACAATGCCGCAGTGGCTAGAGAGAAATTAGACTTCCAAAAAGTAAAATTCTAGTTGTGTTGAACTCTGTTACTGCAGAGGCTGAAATTGTCTAGTGAAATACTGAGGTAGCCTTGGTATATTATTAGGTGGGATGCCCAAGATACAGCTGCAGAAAAACGTGTTTCAGCAGCTAGAGGATCACAGCTAATGCTCAGTAATCTATAAATCACTGTTATGAGATTTCTCTATGCAAATGAAATTTATATAACCCTCATCAATCGTAAAAAAAAAATCATAAAGATGAGATTTTGCAGCCGCAATGTGAATTAAAGGATCCCTTAACCTGTTTTCAAGATACGTCTTTATAGCTAATTAATTTTTAGATTGAGTGTTCTTTGAAAGAACTAATGGATAGTGAGCATTGCTGATTGATTATAAAATGAGCAGGGGGGTTTAAGAAGTGAGCTGTGAATGTAAAATCCCTACCCAGCTTTATTAACCTTGCCATATTAAAATGCTAGACTATGCAACTGCGAGAAGCAGATATTAATACAGTACCTTTGATGAGTGTATTTTATTTATTTAACATCAATAAATTTCTCTTAGTTGGTCTATAACATGGAGATCCATCAGGTTGTCCTCTGAACTGTATCTTAGAGACCTCAACTTTGAGAAATCCAGAATCTGGATTCTATAAAATATAACTTTACACATTTATGCGACGGGGTGGAAAAAACCCAACAAAATGAAAACCAGCAACTACGAAGAAAAGGAAAAGAAACGCAATTCATATGACATCCTGCTAGGACTGCTCTCCAGAGCTGCAAATCTACAGGTAACTTTTATTGAGCCATCATTACCAACACTGACAGCATTTATCGAAAGGCCACTCAATCTGCAATGACCTGAAAACATCAGGAGGAAATGGGGGGGTTGTTAAACACTGCCAGCAGGACTCTGCAGCCTCCTGGTGAGAGAGAGGGGAAAATAAAGAGCTTACCCGCTTCCTCAGGTTGCAGGTGAGCGTGAGGTTCCTGGAGAAGGAGTTTGCAAAAGCAGTGTAGAAGTCCAGCACTTTAAGCAAGGCTTCTCGCTTAATTATGTGCAAATCGCAGTAGGTCAGAGCCCGCACGTTGGCACAGGCATGGGCCAGGCTGGTTTCCTTCCAGAAGATATCACCAAACACGTCACCTTTACCTGAAAAACAGCAGGGCACATTTGTTAAAAGGCAGAGTTTCTCAGCACACAGAGGATTTTTTTCACAACCTGTCTTACGCTCCCAATTATCCCAACACAAGCGACCAACCATGAAAACTAACAAGGGTAAAAGTTTTAAAATTAGCTGAGGTGCTTGAGCATCCTTAGCAGTAGCCCCAGGTTTTTAAGGTATTTATAGATTGGTCTTGTGGAGTGTCACAAAGCATAAGAGCCAGATTGTAAAGGTCTCCTTTTAGCTGAAGATACAAGTAATGGATTTTTCAAAGGCTGCCAAATATAATGAGCATTTAACTAATGCTCAGGTGATTGAATATTTCAGGTGTCTGTTCCCAAGTGATTTAGGAGTCCTGCTCTTAGGAAAACCTTCTGACATCTGTGTTCTTTCATCCTCATGGCTCTCCAGTGAGGGGCAGGAGCCAGCTTCCAGGGCCCAAGGACCAAATTCCAAAGGACGTTTAACATTTTTAATTCAGTGTCAGTGGTAACATTCCTTCTGGGAAACCCACCAAAAGCCTCACTGAGACTTTTAACCTTTAAATAACCACTTCTAAATCTTAAACACATCCAAAAGTATAGTTCTAAACCCAAATTCATCCATTTAAATAGAGGTTTAGGCTGAAGTCTATATTTCAGTGTTTGCTGAGTAAGAGAGGGTTTGACACCTGAGACATGTACATGTATAAATATCTTCAACCAGAGGGGAAAATTACACCTGAAGGCCACTTCTGCACTGGCAGGCAGTGGAGCAGAACAGCTGATTGAGGACTTGGGACTGGCTGTAGTCCAGTGCCACAGACAGAAGAGCTCCAGGGACTGGGAGTGCTCTGACTTAGCCCAGTTTTCTTCCCTCTGCAAGGAATCCACACCTCCCACACCCGTGCTAGACACCCAAGCAGGAGAAGAGGATGAGGACATCAGATTCAAAATCACACTTCTGACCCAACACCAGCATGGGTGCAGATTGGAGATTTGCTTTCAGGTTTTTGGACCTTCTGGCTGTTCTGAGAAGAGGCAATAGAAAACACACTGGAACATTCCAAAGCTGTCTTTTGCTGCCTGGCCATGGGCTGGGCAAGGGCCACAGTGTGTGTGGTTTGTGGCTGACAACTCAAATCCTGATGCAGAAACTGTGGTACAAAGGATATTTTTTTGTTTCAGACCCCCAGAGACATCCCAGTTCTGTATTTTAGCAGTTGTTAAAAGGGAACTCAAATCAGTCAGTCAGTCAGTGGCTATTGATTTCAGGCACCTCCAGCAGCTCCTTGGTGAAGGTTGAGATGTTATAGTTTTGGCATAAAAGAGGTAATGAATTTTCCTATTTCCCCGTTTTGGAACTTTTAACATTTTGCTCTACTCTATTTTGGAAACACAAACCAGAGGGGTAATCTATCCAACCTTATTAGTTTTAGGGGTCAGAGACTCTATTTCTCTATTTCCATTTCTGCTTTTGGTATTGTATCCAGAAAAGCATATCTAACATTTCTCAGGCAGAGTGAAACAAAATGTGCAAGTCCTTATCTCCCCTTCTCTGTTTTTATTTTCTAACAAATGTCTCTGTAACAGAATCATCCCTTAGAAAGTTTATAACTGCATCTCATTGAGCGGCTTTTAATTCTACATATTTTTATGTTATTAAAATTAACTACAATACATAACACAGCTGGTATAATTTATAAAACAAGGTGCTTTAAAATGTTTTCCTTAATAGAGAGCATTTTCTAGTAACATTATAATTTATTCAATGTACTGTTTTGAAATTACCTTCTGCAGGTAATTGTCCTTGTCTGTACTTAGAGTTCAAAACCCAGTTTACAGACACACTCAGCACAGTTACATAATTTATAGAAAACAGACCATTTCTGAAATGCAGAAAATTACTTAATGGATTTGCTCTCTGAGGTGGACACAGGACAGAGCTGAGTCCTGCTTTCAGTGCAGAGTGCAGTTAAAAGACAGTGGTTTTACCACTGAAATGTGAGCAAACCACTTGTTCTCTTCTCAAATTTAGGCTAATATGTAGTTAATTTAAGCAAGAGGTTGAAAGCAGTGGATGCTCACCCCGGAACTCAGGACAACAGTTACAGAATCAATACACAAATCATGGACGAAAGAAACCAATATTCATAAGCTTGAGAAGATGTTCTCATTGTCTTCAGTGTGGCAGGAAACTGCACTGGATGGGACTTAAAGGCTGGGACACGATGAACTGAACTTATTCACTCTTCCAGGAGCCATCACTCACTGGATTTGAAGGGTGAAACTCTAAACTCCTCTTACATTGTGGTTTATACTCTTCAGAAAGCACAAAATCTTGGAATCCTTTAAAGGGATCTTGAATTTGACATTTCCCACACACACTTCTGAGCTTGTTTGCTGGTTATAAATGTGCTAAGGAACTCACAGAATGAAAACAAAACCTACCAGATTCTCCAAAACAACCTGTCCTTTTTTCATAAATACGGAGATTAATGTGCTGTACTTTATCCCTACTAACTTTAGTTCACTGTGCAGAGAGAGGTAATTATTCACTCAGGACAAGATCAGATGTTATGAAAAAAAAATCTTTACTCAGGAGGTGGAGAGGCACTGAACAGGATGCCCAGAGAAGCTGTGGGTGCCCCATCCCTGAAATGTTCAGGGCCAGGCTGGATGGGGCTTTGAGCAACCTGGTCTAGTGGAAGGTATCTCAACCCATTCTATGATTCTGAGGTTAATTTTATGCATTGCAACTAAATAAAAACAAAATTTTCAGGGTTGCAAAATAGAAAATTTAACTAGGCTAGGTCTGGCACAGCTACCCAGAGACACATACAAGTATTTTTCACTTGCAGGGGATGTTTAGAGCTCCAGGGAAAGTGCTGCTGGGGCTGAGCTGGGAATGCAGAGGTGCTGATGCAGCCTGCATAATTTCTAAAGCTTTTCTCTGGAGATTTATTGAGGCATCAGTACATTCCCTCCCAAATCTGCCCTGAGTCCTGAGCAACTTCTGAATGGAGGCAAAGCTCCGGGAAACCCTCCTGCCCCTGCTCACAGTGCCCAAAGCATTGCTGGAAGAAGGAATGCTGTAAATTAAGAGTGGGAGCTACTTGCATACATTTTACACATCACAAAATCATAAAATCCTTTGGGTTGGAAAAGACCTCTAAGATCACCAAGTCCAACCATTAACCCAACAACGCCAAATCCACACTCAAACATGCCCCTAAATGCCACATCTATAGAATTATGGAATCACTGGGTTGGAAAAGACCACTAAGGTCATAAAAATTCAGATTTTGCAACTGAAAGGAGCATGGACAACAAGAGGACATGTGAAGTTTGTTGGTGGCAGGCATAATTTCTGCTGAAATAGCTACACTGCTATAATTCTAAATACTATGTATGCATGCCTATACATAAAATGTATATGTATTCATGCATATTCACATAAATATATTTAGGGGCAATCATATGGTATGCAGCTGTATAACAGGTCAGGATATTTCTATGCACTGTTCTATCTTCTATATTCTGATAACCTTGCCAAACAGATTTTGGGGGACAGATGTTCCCTGCAGCCTTACACCATGCACTGACCTGCCAATTTGCCAGGCAGGAGTTCGTGCCTGGACCTTTCAGGCAGAAAAATTCTTGAGGGCTTCATGGAACCCCCCACTAGCTTACAGATGGAATGAAAAAGTGCTTGAACTCAGAAACACTGTTTTTTAAACAGCATCTCAAACCCACATGTGTATTTATGTAAAGACAAAATTCATCCTCCTTCAGATGGGGAAAGAAACTGAGCTAATAAATATCCTAGCAGACATAAGAGCTTGATGGATCCTTTGGAAGAAAGTTCAGGCAGGTAGTTAAAGAATAAATTCCTGGTGGGAAATAGCACTGTGTAAAAACACATAAAGGGGACCAAGTCTTCTTAAGGAGGTGTTTTTATGTGCAGTCTTAGCTAATAGACCAGCTACCCTTTAACCATTTTAAAATACCTCCAAAGCCTCATCAGTCACGCTAGCACGAGCCAGACATGATGAATTATCTTGGCTTTCCATCAGGATGCACTCAAATCTTACCTTGCTTATGAAAAGCAAAGGCTGATGTTTGAGGATCAGTAAAATTGTATCACAGAGAGGAAATGTTCATCCAATCAGCTCAAGTGCCAAATACCATGAAGTGATGACAGCACGCACACAAGTGAAGGTCATAATTGCATGTATTGATGTCTATATTAATAAAAAATAATATTTCTATGTGTCTAGAGTGAAACTTCCTGCTGCAGGACAGACATGTCCCAGACTGATGTAGAATCCCAATGAGCAGGGAGTGAATCAGCTCCTGTCAGCCAGAGCAGCCCTGTTATGGGCCAGTTCTGCATCTCCTCACCACGGCACACTGGGACTGGTTGCACAGGTTTACAAAATGATGCAATATATTCATGGAATAAAATCCATCTGTGGCTACTAAACACAGAAAGATTTCCCTCTGGGTGAAATACTGCCCAGTGGAGGGTTGGAAACATTCTGGGGAAGCATCACAGTCTTCTTACTTCACCTTCCTATTTTCTCCTGCACATCTGCTATTGACCACTTTTGGAGACAGCCTGCTGGGCTGGCTGGATTTCTGGGTGTCCAAGTTTGTGACAAATCTGGGAGGAAACAAATTTGGGAAAAAAGAGGGGATACCAGACCATGAAGTCACCCCAAGACATTTGGCTTAGCTGAAATGGTTGTCTCTGCCTTAAGAGGGTATCTGGAGAAAGTGGGGGTGATGCA
Organism: Sterrhoptilus dennistouni; assembly: GCA_013397095.1. Lineage (NCBI taxonomy): Eukaryota > Metazoa > Chordata > Aves > Passeriformes > Zosteropidae > Sterrhoptilus > Sterrhoptilus dennistouni. The sequence continues at coordinate 190,115 of VWZU01001232.1, forward strand.
GTGGTGCAAATTCATCAGTGGGACACTTCCCATGCAGGACATCCCTGCAAGCACAGCCCAAGATGTGCAGAGATAACACTGAACTGTGAGAGTGGTCTTCTTGCCCCTGCCAATGTTTAATCCTCAACTTCAGTCTTTTTCTGGGGCATCCAGAAGGGCCAGAACTGCCTTGAAAATCAGATCAAAGCTGATCACTGAGCAGCTGATAAATCCACCTCGGTGGGACTGCACGTGAAAGGGCAGAATGACAGGAGAAAACAGCATTTCCAGCCTCTGAAGCATTGTCACAACAGTCAGTAAAGCAGCAATGACAACAGACTGTGCCAAAACCCTGGTCCATGCTGGCAAAGGTGCTTTGCCTTATTTAACACAGTGCAACCTTCCCCATCTGCACCTGGAAACTCAAAGGGATTGACCTTTCTTCCACCATTCAGGACTGCTGCAAGCAGGGCCCAAAGTCCAGAAAGAATTCTCTTCTCATCTCACTCATTTTTTAGTGCAAGTATAATACTGCCTCACATCCTTCTAGAAGCCCCAGCTCCTGGAGACAGGTTATTTCCATTTTGATTTTATACAGAAATAGGTTTCTATCCTTCCCGACTGAAGAAATAAACCTGAAAGCATCACCATTCCTACCACCTTGAAAACTCATAGGGCAAATCACATTACCTCAAACTGTTAGACTGATTTAAAAGAGCTGTACCACACGATTTTTTAATAATTTTCCTGTTCTTGTGCTGGCAAGACTTTCGAGTTTTGGCAGTGAAGCATGCAGGTCTAATTCCAAAACATATCAATTCAGAGAAAGCAATATTTCTGACTCTAGAGGCCATGGATCAAATCTGTAACACGCTAGCTGGCACTAAATTAAGACTGATGTTTCTTATCGTAATTAACCATCATGCAGAGACACAAAAATTAAATTAAATTTACAAAAATAATATGAAAAATTCAGGTTTGTCAGTAGGAACTAATGACACTTTTGAACAAGCATCAGTAGGACTAAATTTTACTATGGTACTGCAGATGTCAACCCAGAGCTGCAAGATCTGACTGATTCCAAGGCACTTAAGAAGAACTGCACAGTGCAGACCAGCAAATCACACTTGTTTGCAGACCAGTAACCCTTCAAATATTTTGAAAAATACTTTCAGATTCAGCACTTAAAACCCAGCCTAAATCACATTAATTATTTCAGTTCTGCTAGCTGAAAAAATCTCCACACTTTTCTCTATGACTCATTTTCCTCTTAGTTAATTTAGAGCTTTAACTCATTGAAACACAGGGGACTTTCCCTATAGATGAAATAGGACACAGCCTGTTCTGTAAAGTGCAACCAGGTGCATGCTACTAACCTGGGGAAATGTTCACAATTAGTCTGCTTTGGGTGACTTCCCATGGAAAACCACACAAAAGCTCAGTATAAATTAACAAGAGCTGATTTGACACAGGAGCCAATTCTGCCACCTTCATTCCACTTGAGAAAAAACCCAAGCTGCAGCTAAACTAATTAAAATCAGGGAATTAGGCACTAATACTGTGAGATGGAACTGGACTGACAGGTTTTTATGTCACAAAGTGCACCACATGCACAGTGAGTCTCATCCTCCACAAAGCACAGCCCCAGCTGCCCAGGCATGGATATTCAAAGTGCTGATGTGTGGACACCAAATATCCTCTTGCTAATGCCCATAGACGAGAGCTATGGAGCTCCTGGGATTCCTGCTCACCCAAATGGGAGCTGCTATTTGCTCTTCCTCTAAAGAACTTTTCTCTGTGTGATCTGCTGGGAGACACAATCTTTTGACCCTCAAACACAAGTAGCATTAAGAGTGGAAAAAGACTCATCCCTATTTTCACCTGCCATACCAAACTCAGGAAAACACTTGCTTTACCCCTCTGATACTGCATTCTATCCCCTTCCCAGATAAAATAATTGGAAATAATTAATGAAGCAGACCTTTAATAAGGTGTGGTTTGTCTAATAACAATTAACTACAGGTTACTCTGGAATTATATGCAGAACATGCTGAGAATTAGCATGTAATACATAAAGGCAAGTAACTGAACACTGTGGGATCAGGACCCTGAGTGTGGCTGAAACATAAACTATTAAATTTATATTCATTCTGACTTGACTAACACACTGAGTTCACTCAGCAGCAACCCCCACCACCATTTCACTGCTCAATATATTTTTATCACTATGCAGCTTGAACGATATTTTTGATCAATTCCTACAATCAACATCTGAACGCGGTGGGCCATTATTTTTCTGCTGAAAAAACAACTTCTTTAAACCTTGTTAATCAATATGGCCCGTTTAAATTACTGGACAGCTTACACAGCCAGCTGTGCAAATAGCAGGAGGTGGAGAGCAACTTTCAGAGCCACTTGGTTGGCATGCCACCCATGTGTAACTCCTCATCAGGAGCAAATTCAGGTTAATTGCAGCAGGGTGAATTATGAGGTGGCCTCTTGGTACCTGATGCCCCTTTTCATTAGCCTGGGGACTCCAAAACTCTGGTCCTCCCTGAGATCCTCTGCTGGTAACACATCCCTGTGCAGAGCAGTGGCATTAAATTGTTTACTCCTGCCTGAGACGCTGGAAAATTACTGATGTGCCTTCTCAGGGTCACCTCGCTTGCTGCGGAAGTTTGGATAATTAGAGGCAAGACTGCTTGCCCTTCTCCATTCTCCTGGCAACTGCAGATGAGTTATGTTAAAATGTGTGTGTCTCCTTTTCCCCAGTGTGGCAGCACCCCAGCTCTGCACATGGAGTGCTCCAGGACCTACAAAAGGTGGGACACTGCCCTCAAGCAGGGGAGGGAACTAATGAGGGGAACATCATGGGCCACCTAGATATCTCCATTAATGAGTCCTAAAAACTGCAGGTCTACAATTGGAGTAGTTCTCTTGCTGTTACTGTTTCTGAAATGCTGATTACTGCAGCGGCTGAGTGTTTAATTATCCAAAAATGAGAACAAAATCAAACCAGGCGGGAACAAAATGTCACAGTGCTGCAAGTTGCCCTGTCAATCACCAGGCTCCACCTGATTTCAAGCACAGGAAACACCGAAGCTGGTGCTGTTGAGGCAGGGAAAATGCTGCTGAAAGAAAGAATGGTTGTTCCATGAAGGTGGAAAAAAATAAAAGGACCTGGACAGGATGCCAAGTCTCCTGAGGACACTGTTTCTGCAGGCAGGGAAGCTGGATATGCCAACTCACCCTGGCTGAGAGGGGAGGAAACATGATATGGGAAGATGGACAAAGGGAAGATCGTAGAACCTAGTATGCCAGGACCTGAGGGAGGATGAAGCCCTGCACCTTGGATGGAAGCATGAATGTCTGAGACAGGACATGATGGTTCTTAACCTGTTTAATGCCCCTACCTTACTTCTCTAGTAGATTCCACATTTAAAAATACATCACATCTGCAGGTGAGCATGGTTGAAAAATAAACCCTAAAACATCCCTTCTCCCTCTCTCTTTCCTTAAGCAAGGCAAATGACGCATTATTCTATTGAACCACACTGCACTATTATTTCCCCTGTAAAGAGCAGAGGCTGCAGACAGCACGTCCTGTTCATTCCTGCTCTCATAGAGCAAATAAACGAGGACAAGTTTCCAAAGGACACTTATTGCATTTCCTCTACTCTAGGTCACTGCTGGGGGGTGAAGAAGATGGACAGAGTGACAGCACAATCCTGTGAGTTGACTTTCCCTGGGAAAACCAGTGTGGCAGCAGATGCTTGGAGCATTCAAAGCAGGTACTGAGGTTTTCCCATTAGTTTTTTCGAACCTGGTCTCCCCCTTAGGCAGATTCAAAGGATTCAGACAAAGGTTCCTTGTGCTTGAACTTCTCAAGGCAGAACAGATCAATAAAAATTATGTTTTTCACTGTCTGATCTGCAGTTGCTGTTTCAGGTGCCACAGCTGCCACTAAAAATGTCTTTGCAACTACATCAGGGAGAGATTTTCTTCCACAAGAGAATTTTTTGAATACAATATCCCATAATTACTCAGTTCACTATTCTGCTAAATAATCTGTCAGAGCATGAAAAAACTCTTTCAGTGTCTTCTAGGACTGGAGGAAGCAGTTTATCTTGCTTTAAGTTACATTTACAATGTAAATGTACAGGGATTCTGGCAATCCCTGTAGTACGTGATGAACACAGCTCTGACTCATGGAAGAATTGAAGGCACTTTTGGTAATTAAAGGTAATTCATTTAACCAGATATGGTTAAAAGTCTCTCTGGTCAAATGGGGGATTAACATAGACACTAGATTAAATACATCTAAAAGGTAGAAACAAAAAATTCTTACTGTCGTGTCATTCCTAACTCACAATATTTATAAATAAATGCAATCAAGTTTTGCATGTAATCCATTTAGTGATAGCTCTTAGTTTGGTAAATTACATATTTATTGTTTTCATTGTTAAAACCATTTATTTGTTTAAATACTGCTACTTCCTCCCAAGCCTTTTGTTTTTTAAATAATTGTAAGCAAATATAAGATATCATCACTGAGATTAATTATAAAAATGAAATGGTCCAGTGAGCTGGAATACAAGGAATAATTTCCTATGGAAATTGTTGATTTAGGAGCTTTCATTGTAATGACTTCACATCTGAATATGGAAACAGATTCAGGCTTACATTAAATCTCTTTTTTTTTTTTNNNTTTTTTTTTTTTTTTTTTTTTCCAAAAACTTAGTGTACACTAGAATACAGAAAGGTGCAGCAGGTATTCCCAAAAAGCATGGATGTGTGATTTCCTGAGCTCATGCTCCAGCTGGGAGAATCCAAGTGATGCCCTGGGGGAGCTGTTTCTATGCAGCCCCATTCACACTGTGCCCAACCCCACCCCAGTCCCAGGCACACACACATTTTTAGGGAAACATATAAGGAGCCCTCTGGAGCCTCCCTAAGAGGGAAGAAGCAGCACAGAGCTTCAGTGGGGCTTGACAGCTGCCCAGGAACCCACTGGATTTGCCCTCAGGGAGTGACAGCTCCAGCTTAAGAGAAGGCAAATATTCATCAGGATATGAGTTCTACAGTAAATGGGTCTATTTTAAGCAGGCAAGACAGACTCTGGGTAGTTTTTCTGCAGAGCCACCAGTTTTTACTCCACATAGTTGTGCCTCTGAGGAGGATTCCTGCCCCCACACTGGTGCTGACCACTCAGTCCCATCATGTGCCACACCTTTCCCAATCCTATACAAGCTAATGAGGGTCTACACTGGGCTCCTTCCCAAAACCAGACAGCACAGTGGAGTGATTTACCTACATTCCCCCATTACACAGACTTCTCATGACAGCAGTTGGTGTAACCCCATCCCTTTGTAAAGTCAGATCAGACTCTTTATTTTCTGTAAAGCCAGCTCACTACGAGCAAAAATTTTGCTTCCTTGCAGAGACTGTTTGCAGGTATTATTCTGGGCTAGAAAACAGACAAATGAAAATCCCAGTGCGAAGGTTAATGTGGAAATCCTCCTGAGGGGGTAACATAAAACAATGTGCATTTCCTCCAGCAGGCCATTTAAAAGATGTCAAGCACACAGATGCCATTCTCTTCTGCTCAGAGACACTGTAGCTGTGACCAGTGAGCCATACTGGGCAGAAAGAGCACTCCCAATGGCACAAAAGAGGAGGGATTTGCTTCCAGAGAAGGATCTCTGGAGACACAGCATCTCCATCTTGTGACAACTGCAGTCCCAGCTGATGTTAGGCAAGGCTCGTTAATATTCAAACCTCAGCAAAAGGAAAACACACACAAAAACACGAGCCACGAGCACTCCAGCAGAGATCACAGTACCTAAAATAGCCACCACCTCGTCGTCCTGGATGACTTCCAAGGATCCTGAGACCACAAAGCAGAGGGCATCCACACTCTCCCCAGCGTGGTAGATGAGGTCCCCAGGGGCACAATGGATGGTCTGGAACTCCACGGCCAGGGCTCGCAGGCAGCCGTCGCTGGCCAGACGGAACGCAGGGTGCTCGTTGAAAACCTTCCTGTTCAGGTGCACACAGATGTCTGCCCTCATGTCCTTTGGGCAGATGGAGAGGACCTGGGTAAACGAAAAGATGGGAAAAATGATCAGCTGGGGATGTGTCCTGGTATAGGGATGCAAAAACAGTAACTAGAACCTAGTAGATTACTTTAACTGGCTAGTGACTAACAAGCCTTCACCCAACTAAAGCCTAATCCCTGTGCAGGTTTGAATCCTACCAACTACATGTTTCTTCTTTCCCCTCCTTCACCTCAAAAACTAATCTTTAAAGTGTAAAAGCTAATATACAACATAAACATGATAAACAATTAAGGATACAAGCATTAAAAAGTCACTCCAGAATAGGATGTGATACCAAGGCCACTGCTGTATGAAATAACCGGATGGATGGGTCTGATGTTGTGGCTGGGGGTGGGTCTTGAAATCTATCCATTCATCCATCCATCCACCCCTCCATCCATCCATCCACCCACCCATCCATCCATCCAGCCAGTCATTTCATAAAGTTTCTGGTGGGAGTTTGATCCTGATTTGGGGTAATGTTTTCCTACCCATCTACTGCTTTCACAGGTCTGTTCTGTTACACTGTGCTCACTCTTAACCGTTTTCACACTCGTTTTCCAGAGTTGCAGCTGGAAATGCTCTGTCCTGTCTGTGGGTGTCCCTCCAGACCTGGTGCCCAGACTATCTGCCTGCTGCTATGCTCAATCCCTGCAGGAGCACAGGACAGACACACAGAGATGAAGGAGCTTGAGGACATGCAAAGACAGACAATCCACAACAGAAAAACACCACATTTTGTTCACACTCAGAAAACACAACTTTCAGAAGCCTTGATGTAGGTGACCGCTTACCAATACGTGTCCAAACACACCTAGGGCTCAGTTTCAGTGAGATATACAAGGGATTACCTGCCCAGGAGGGCTTACAGACTAAAAAATCCAAAGAGATTGGAGGAAAAAGGGAGTATAAAGAAACCTCATGAAATGTAAAGGTGAGTGAAATAGTGTCCACTATGAAGATATCTCCATTGTAGATCAATTAAATAAGACCTTCAACTGATTTCTTACCTTAAATAGCTTTCCCTATTGAAACAGTAACACAAATACACCTGAAGAAAGAAAGTGAAAACCTATGGGTCCTGTTTGGTTTGTAAACTGTGTGTTTAATATTTGCACACCCTCCTAAACACACCAACATTCTTATAGCCCCAAAATGCACAGTAGCTAATTGCACTGAGAAACATATAAAATCTTTTAATGTTTTTCTAGGATAAATGATAGAAAAGAGCATGAGACTAAGAGCACCCTGGAAGTCTCATATCCAGAAGACTGCAGATCAATAGTACCGATTAATTCCTTAATGTGGCAGCTTGCTCTGCAGACAGGGCAGGAGACAGGGACACTGGGTTAATGAGTTGACCATCATGGAATAATAGTAGAGGGAGACTCTGGTAACCCTGACTAAGCTTTGAGGCAAATGGTCACGTTAATGAACTCAAGCCACGATTTTAATTTCTGTTTAATGCAGGAGAGGTATAAAACAAATTATTGCTGAATGTTACTAAAGCTCCTAAAACATAGAATGTGCAAAGAATAAATAACTTTCATTTTAATAATAATATTTAGTCCTTTTCTTATTTAGATATATCAAAATTCCTTTGGGATCAAAGACATAATGAATGCAGAAAGGCAAAATAGAAGTTATTCTCCCATTCTCTGTACTATGGCAGTGTGTGATGAGAAGGGGCCACTGTAACCATCTGCACTAACCTCTTCCATTCCAAATGTTCTCATGAATCCTGGAATACTTCGTAAAATTATAGCCTAGAAGGCCTAAACTTAATGTTTTCAAATGCTAAAGGGTATTTCTTCCAATGGACAGCTACTCTCTTTTTCAAAACACGTTGTTTCTGAACTGATTTTTTAAAAAATTTTCAGCCAACAGCCAGAGAATCTACAATCTTGTTGAGATAAAAGACCTGCAATAATCATAAATCTCTTCCACATGTAGATGTTCATAGAATATGACCAGGTCACCTCTCAATCTTGAAAAACAAGAGAGATAGAAGATGCTTTTTCTGCCTATCACTATAAAGCACACGCTCTCTTTGGAAACTTCCTCCTGCATGAGGTTTTCTCACTTACAACGAACTTCCCAGAGCTACCAGATAATTAGTTTTTATTTTAGTTTACACAGAGTAAGTCAATTTGGGTTAATGATATTTTTCTGCAACAAAATGTTGTACAGAACACATTAAAATCCCCTGCATAAGTACTTTTTATCATAAATAAATAGTAATAAACACATTTAACAAGGCATATTCTCTATAAGCCATCATTTGCATTAGTAATAGCATCTTATCTGAGTCACTACAGACCAAATTCTGTGTCAAGTTTCCATAATTTAGTAGGGGCAAATGTCAATTTTACAAATGTCTATTTACCTGAGTCATTCCATTTACCAGTAGAAATATGGTGCACACCCTAGTTTCTCAGTAAAAAAAGAAAGATCACTTTTGAGAGTGATTGTTTCACCTGAGCCTCACTTGTGGACCAAACAGAAAGTTTGTCTTTATTACAATAAAACAGAAACATGCCATCTTTCTTCATCTCAATAGTAACTTAATGAAAAATTCTGCTTTCTTTTCTACCATGATTGATGATTTTTAACATTTTTATCTACTCTTGGGCCTGAATCATGGTTATAAGTTTTTTATCTCCCTTTAATACTTTCAGAAATTTAAGTGCTTTTGACTTAACAAGGCCACGAGCTAGGAATTCTCAAACATTGCTTTTAAGAAAAATGTTTGTGTTCACACATGACTGATTACCAAATTTTAGCTTTTGAGCTTCCAAAGTGCAGAAAAAGAAGCCAGTTAAACTGTTGCAGGGGTTGTTCCTGTAAGATTCTGAGATGTTCCAGGACCCTTTGTTTGTTTGGAATGTAAAATAATTGTGTCCCCCAAGAATAAAAGCCGCTTGGATGCAAAGCAGCACAATCATTTCCTCACAAATACAGACTTAAATACAGAGTATTAAAAGTGAACACTCAAAGAATTACTCTTTTTATAGACACAAGCAGCATATCTATCATTACACACTGTAAAATGAAGAAAAAACATTCCATTGCACAGAGAAAAGCCAGTCTTAGAAAGCATAATTTGGGAATTTTCTGATGTCATGATAAAGTGATTCTCCTAATGACAAATCACTATACAGAGATAAATGGAGATATCAGTTACCAACGATATCAGCAGTAAATGAGTAATGATCTAAGAGGTAGCCAGGAACAAATATGCTTAATTTGTGCTTAATTGAGTTTTCTTGCCTGCTACATAGGCATTGAGAACAGAGAATGAAACAGCTGACAAGGAAAACAAATATTTAATATTAGAAGATTTGGCAAGGCATTGTTGACTGCTATAGATAAATGTAGATATAGGCAGGGAAAAAAAGAGAGCAAAGATAGATAATTGCAACATTCAGCTATGGGTTTACTGCATGCTCTTCAAATGAGCACTTCAAATTCGGATGAATATTCACTGAAAATGATCCCTTACAGATAATACAAGACTTTGGACATTCTTATTGTGAATTGCTCTGACTGAGATCTCAGCGTTATTAAGGCAGCATGCAACCAAAGAAATGCAAACCAGTAGCACCGTGGCTGTCCCCGAGTCCATACTGTGTACAAATGCACACACATGGGTGCAAAAAAGAATATTTAGGTTAGGAGAGAGGATATCCTGCAACGCTCAGTCAATCTTTTCACTGTGAAGGAAATGCCTCCAACACATCCTGGTGGCAGAACCAAAGCTCAGCTGGGACATTGGTTCTGTCCCTTGTGCTCTTTTGGCAGCGCAGCAAAAACCACCAAGACAAATTTCTGAAGAAATTTACTTGGAGGTTCTGGGGCCTTTTGCAGTGAAACCTGCAGTGTGTAAGGCAGGCAGGGTGCTCAGGTCACTGATGGCAATGCTTTACTAAGTGAGGGTGTTGGAGCACTTGGAGGGGGCAGGTGCTTGAGCTGATACAGAATTTCTCCCAATAAATCTGCAGCCACAGACTTCCCAGCCATCTCTCCCCTGTGTGCCCAGGCAGCACGAAAGAACAGAAGCTGCTACATATCAGTGCAAAATCAGAGGAGAAAGCTGAATTCTACCCAGAGGAGAATCTTTGCTGGCTGTACCAAGTCTGATTTCACCAGGAAAGAAGCAAGGCTCCCTGAACAGCACACAGGTATCCACAAAAACCTGAACCACTACGAAGCTGAGGGAGGAGAATGGAAAGCACAGAATGATATTTTTCATTTGTCCTCTTTACACAGGAAACTGAATCTCCTTAAAGTCAGTGTAAGACAATTTCTGAGCTCTGCCATCACCACCTGGCACCCAGGTGATACAGACCCCAGGACAATTCCCAAAGCAAAGACTCAACAGCACCATCATCTCTAGATCATCTCACATGGAAAATGCTGACAGTGAGAGAATGGCTTGTGTCTGCTGCTAGAGATTGGAAAAGGCAGGAAACAGCTCTGGAAGACCCACAGGGAAATGGCACAAAATATCTCACAGACTTGTTCAGCTCAAGATCTGGTAGGGGTGGGGAATTAAACCCCCCAGGAGGTTCCATCTGATTTTTTAACTCTCTCATCCATTTCCTCAGCATGTACAGGCAGTTCAAGATAAGCTTCCTGAACAGCTCAAAGAGCTCTACAGGGAGCAGAGATTATAAAAAATTCAAGGAAAAGCAAATGAATCAAAACAAAAACTGCACAGATTAAGAGCATATCCAAACAATATCTTTTAGGATGGGTTTACTGGTTTAAGTACTTGTTAAAAAATCTTCCCCATCTGGAAAGCACTACAGGATGGCTTGGCAGGTATTACAGAATCTGTTTAAGACTTGTCAACAAAAAGGGCAGAGGCCAGTGAATCATGAACATTAGCTATCAATCCTCTTTCAGCACACAGGATTCCCACATTTTGGGGGCTGTAGGTAGGGAAGATATTGACTGATAACCAAGCCAAGAGCTTTGACGTTCTGTGGTGTAATAACTAGGGCTGTTTCCTGAATGAATACATGTAATAAATATCAGAGATACTAAAAATGCCAGCTTTGAAAATAAAGAAAATAAACTCCTCCAACCTCAAACCCATTTGAGACCACAGATAGGTCTTTTTATTTTGTGGAGAAAGGCCACTCTGGGTTTTCAGACATATTCAGCAGTCAGAATCAATGTCAGCTCTTTCCAAAACACCCACAATACTCACTAGGCAGCTGACCAAGTTACTCAGGTTTTTAGAAAGATTTGGCTCATTTGAGTATGGAATTCTTTTTCAGGCCTGGCTAAAAGTGTAACATTCGGCACTGGATGGAGGCCAAAGAGACAAAGGTAAGAAAACAGCTGATTGGCAAATCACAGCATTTTTCTGTAATAATCAGGTAATTTTGAAAGGATCTCAAAGATGATGTATGGAGCTGAGCAGTAATTAACCCTGCATGCATTAGGGTAGTCTTTAATACATCACTGAGTATCTTGGCACTAAGAACTGACTGTCAGCAGCAATGGTGTGCTCTGTTTTAATTGCAGAAAGATCCAAGGTCACTTGTGTTTAAATGCTCTGAAATCAAGATCTGAAAATCACATCTAAGTTGAGTTTGTCTTGTTTTCTTATTAATAATGTATGAGCTGAACCAGTGATTAAAATGGATAGATTTAGTGGTATCATAAGAAAATTCACTTGTTTTTTTAACTGAGTAACCTGTTAGAGACATTTAAAAAATCCCTAGAAACTGGCTGTAGAGTCCATTAAATTCAGTTTTGTCAACACAGATAGAATCTGGCTAAGGACTTAAAAATCAGGGCAAGATGAGAGGCAACACCATGTATTTTAAGGAACCAAGTGGTACACCAGCACAAGGGGCTACTGGTCTGTCTAATGCACAGAAAAGTGGCACCCTAATAACATCCATGGATGGCCCCAAATAGTAGATCCCAGGTTGCCTAAAGGTTGCATATTTAAAAGTTTTACTGTTCTCAGTTTTGTTGTCATATCTACAAGTAATATTATTGCACAGCCTTCTAATGGGACAAGGGATAGCAGGCTACTGGGAAATCTATCTTTAAAAAACAGCTTTTTAGGAAAAATAAACATCAGAAAGACTGTGTAATACATCAAAGAATTTTTCAAGTCACAAAAGTTTCTGGCACTTGAGGTCACCCTTGGAAGAATGGAATTGTTCAGTGGACTATTTTATTTTGTGCTTTTTCTGGAGGAGGCTTGATTTTCTCACCTGCAGCATTATGTAAAGACACCCAAGGAAATGAAGGATGGAAACAGATGTGGAGAAGACCTTCTCCAGGATGTGGTCTGGAACTGACAGCCCCTTTGTCTGCTCCATCCCTTTGGTGGCAGTGCTCAGGAAATTGCCCAGCCCATCCACTCAGAGACTTATTTCCCCAGGAATTAAGCTCATGAGCTGCTCCATAGCCCTGGCATCTCCTCAGGCATGGTAAATTCACCATTTATTCTGTATTAATGCCAAGATATTACATCCAAGAGGCAGAGGTAACTGTTAATAGTTATCTTTCCTGGTCCTCCAAACCATCCATGAAGGGGAAACAGAAAGCCCCATTGGTGCACATGCCCCGCTCATGGATCCACGGGAAGGACAGTGAGATCCTGAGCATCTCTCCTGCATCCCACTTTCCAGAGATCCATGGATTCCAGCTGTACCTGTTCCTAGCTCAGCTCTGTGAGGTGAGGCACGACTCCTCATTTACCTCGTCCTAATCTGCAAGGAATGACCAACTCCCTCTAAAACAAAACAGAAATACTTGTCCAAAGGAATTTTACCTGCCCTTTCCAGCAGGGAACTGTGTGCAGGTGTCACAGATAATGTTGTGGGAGTTCTCTTTGGCCACGAGGCTTGTCAGCCTTCTGCTCCTTGTCATCCACAAGGAAATCCAGCCAGCATCTCACCTCAATATGATGGAACATGGCAGGACTGGCATCTTGATTCCTCTTTGTTATCTCAGGGCATCACTAATTATTTCTACAGCTCTTGAAGCTCTTCTTAACAGCAAACATGAATAAACTGCACTGTCCTCATGTAGATTAATGTTTAATGAAGTTACAACCTGTGTCTATTTACCATAAACTCATCTCCTTTATGAAAGCTCAGTGGACCAGCAGTGAATAATTCTAATAGTGTGTTATGTTCCTGTGATTTCCATTGCAGTCGGTGCAATGTGGAATTGCTTTTCATTATCCCAATTGCCACTGATGTTCAGGTTGAAACTAAATAAGATGACTTTTTTCTCATTCAGCCTATGGCTTTTCTGAAGGAAACTACTGTTAAAACATGATAGACATTTATTTAATTGCTTTCTGAGCAAATTGTAAGCCATAGAATAGCACAGAGGTCAAGATGAGAAAATCTTTGGGTTTTATAGACATTTCAGAGTGTTATCATTAGATAAGACCTTGAGACATCTGCATGTTAGTTAATGGTTGTTCTGCTTTCCTGGATAATGACCTATTTCTTACAGAAGAGCTAATATCTATAAATTTCTCATTTCTTGCCTGGATATTTTAATAAAAACTAAGATATTTGAATTCAGTGTGTTTCACATATCAAATTGATTTTTTTAGTCTACTTAAAAATGGTCATGTACACACAAAGTACTGCCTCTTTTTTTACCTCTCACAGAAAACACCTCAGGTTCTGATGGATGAGAGATACATAATGCATAAAGGCTTTTCAGTTTTGTCATGTTTTTAACCCTGCTTGTTTTTAGATGAGTAACCCCAAAATCTTCACCACTAAACATAAAAAAATAAAAAAAAGATTAAATATCCCATCTTGTTTGAGCCACTGTTACACCAGGAGATAAGTGTCCATGTATTACATATCTCATCCCAGCTGTCAGAGGAGGGCTCTCATGTTTAAGTGATTTAAGATTATGGATCAGAGGCCACTTGCTTCCCCCCTTAGGTAATAATAATAAATATGCTAATGCTTTTAGTGTCATTGTTAATTCCTTGTTTGTGAGCACTCAGAGACAGGCTGAAGCAATGCTGTCTGAAGGCAGGATTTGAGGATGAGCTGTTCCCAAGGAGATCAGGGAAGCCAAAATTCTGAGCTTAAAGCACCTCCAGTTCAGTGTGGGAGACCAAGTCCTCTCCCACATACAAGGAAAACACACTGAGGTTTTAAATTCTTTTCAGGACATCCTGCTACACAGGTAGCAAGGACTAGATCTTCACTTAGCCTCCTCACTTCTATAAATTCTACTTTGCCTTCAGTTCTCATTAAAAGGACTCATCAGTTTTGGCCAAGGTCCTCTTTGGGGCTACACACTGAATGTGTCCCTCAGGGATAAATATTTGAGGCAACAAATCAACACATGTGAAGTGGTAGTAATCTCAATCGAGTTTAAAACTTGTGGGTTTATTTCAAGCATATTAATTCAAAAGGTTTAGTTATCAAAGAAACACGTGTTAACTCTCGCTCCACCAATGCTGGGATTGTTCAACACCATAGGAACCTACTGTAGTACGCATATAATAACCCTCATTCTTCCTTCTTGTTCTTTAAATTTGGGGTTCAAAACAAAGCCATTTCAACATGCTGAGTGACTGAACGAAATGTCTTAGAAATTTGGGCAAATGATGTCGCAAAACACACTCCAGTGTGACAATGGAGATGTATTTGGAATAATTTAGGATGTAATAGAGTGTATTAGGTTGAAAAACATCCTTGGATGATGGAAACTGAAAAGCTGAAATTCCTCAGTAATTATCCTGTGTCACAACCACATGTGTGTTTTGCAGGTTAATAAGAAGCTTAATGAGAAGTTCATAAAAATTAAGGAAAATGGGAAATTATGTGATGCAAATACATCCTCACAACTGACTGCTCAGAATGTCATTACTGGAGCTTTGAAAATGAAACTGGCAGAAACCTCTAAGGTCAGGTCCAGGATGTCAGACAAAGCAGTGCAGAGAAGCAATCCAAGACCTGGAACAATAATCTCCTCTCCCAAGGTGGAGCACTGTCTGGACTCAGCTGCAGATGCAGTGCATCCCATTGGACCCTCTGTACCCACAAAAAAAAAAAAAATCTGGGTACCTTGGGAGTCCCTCTGTTCCCATCCTCCTGCTGTTCTAGGTTTGGTAGAGATGGATGTCATTTAAGTGCAGGGGGTCTTACAGCAAGGCTTGATGGGTTAAGGAAGGACCTGAGCAAGAGAAACCACCCACCTTAAATGACCAATCTCCAGGACTGCACTGCTGTTTCTGTGATTTTTTTCAGCTGGAGTTTACAACCCTTTCCCATTTGTTTGGGTGATGCACATTGTAACACCTCCCTGAGTGGAGATAAATGTAAGACTGGCTGCAATGCAGCATAGCTTCCCAAGCTTTTGCTAAAGGCAAGGTTTTTGCAGCAGAAAGCAAACTGCCTGATCCTTGCCCTCATACAGACCCTGGGACAGTCCATGCAGGCACTACAGGCTGCTGGAGCTGTTGCTTTTGCAGACTTGCAGGCTGCAAGGGACACAAAATATCAAAACATCCAAACCGGTGCGCAAGTTCTTGCATTTCTCTTGTCTCTGTTCTTCTGTACCATGGGCTTTTCTGGGAATCTCGATTAGCTGCAGCTACTGATGTCCAGATGCAGAAATCCTGAAATCCTTCCACTGTTTTAAATAGAGTTTGGATACAGTACTACGTGTGGGCAAGTCTTCACCAGGGAAAAATTGTTAAAAAAAACCCTAAGTCACAGATTTTACAGGTAAATTAATTATCTAGCTGAGCAGCCACTCCATCTTGCAGACCAGAGAACAATGCTTGCCACGAGATTATGGCTCTAACTGCATTTTTATCATCTATAAAACCGGACATGCGGAAACTATGGTAGGAAATTTCGGTAATTAAAGCATAGGTTCTCCTAATTAACTGCAAAGCATCATTAAAATCTAATGAAACTCTAGTGGAGTAACACAGGGACTCTGACTTAACTGCAAGGAGATAAATGCAAATGGGAGTCCAATTTCCATGTAGTTTGAAGCTTATACAACAGGGTTGAATGCATTTACAGTGGTTTAGAATGGAAAAGCTCACTTTTAACACGTGTGAATCAGGATTAGGAAGTTAGGGCATTAGTGTATAAGAAGTTAACATAATAAAGAATGTGGCATACTGAAGCACAAGAATGAGAGAAATTAAGAATTGTGCTACTTAAAGTAGTTGTGTTTGTGGTGGTAAACTGAACTTCACAGCAGATGATAAGTAAGAGAACAGGTGTTGCATCAGCATGATGTAAGACTAAATTTTTCAGTGCAGAGACTTCATCCTGGCACACCTGAACAATGTGCATCACCTTCCCATACTGCACAAAAGATTCCACTGAAGAAAGAATTTTAAAGCTCTGCAAGCACATTTCAAAAGTCATCTGTCATATGTCATGATTCTTCCTTAACTCCTTTGGACCCTTGGCCTTTAAGTCCTTAGGAGGGAAATCATGGATACCTGAGCCTGGAGCCTGAACGCCTAATTTAAGCTGACTAAAACCAGGTCCACAGGAGCCACAGGAGCATCACTGATCCTCACTGAACAAAAAGCTGTACCTAAAACTGTTTCATCTTGCCTTATGTTCAAAGCATTGCAGGTGAACCCCTTCCCTCATCTGACTTCAGCTCTCTGAAAAATCCAAGGCTGGACAGACTCACTGCACATGCAATGCAGAAAGAGAGTTCTTGAGCACAAGTCATGAGGTCAGTCCTGGCATATGATGAATCACTCTCCAAAGATGACCTTCTTAAATCAGCTTTTGAAGAAACCTAAAAGACCAGTCCCTTCTGAGGGCTAAAGTCCCGTAGAACTTCCACCCCGGCATGGGTGCCAGTGGTATCACATTCTCTGTACCTCCCTACCAAAGGCCTGAAGTTCCAGTCCACAGTTTGAGCTCAGGGAGATCAATCTCTATTGCCATTAAATCCTATACTAATTATGCTGATGGACACACCGACGTCCTGGGTATCAGCAAAAGGTCCAAGCCAATCAAACTCATTTAATTGCAATGCATAGATGCCAATACTTCTCAGGATAATACAGATGTAGTTTAGACACCAAATTATGTTCTTGGGCTAATTTGAAGACCAATTTCCCATTGATTCCAATAGTTTAGTACACTAAAATTGTTGGGTATTTAGGCAAACTAAGACTGGAAAGCAGAAAACATTTACCACAATGAAAAATAAAGGCACACATTCAAAGCAGCAAAACAGTCCTAAAAATGTTTTAGATACTTTTAAAACAACCAGGTTTTTTTTCCAAACACAAACATAATAAAGCATTAGCATGCAATTAAGAATCTATTAGTAAATTATAAGCTGCTATACATTCCACTTTCTGAGAAAGCACACAATGGACACAAACTCTTGCTCTCTAAACTGTTACCTGGGGTACTCATACCTTTTCTGTGTCAATTCCTTTAGACATGGACCAGGTTGAGACAATGTAATCCATGACTCTTTCACTAAGGCCTTTTGGGACTTGATATAATTTTAGGAAATCCCTCACGTTGTTCAGCATCTCATGGTAGCGGTTGGTGTTGGCGTACATTTGCTGGAAAATGGTGGTGACGTTTCCAAAAATAGTTGCATAAAGAAGAGCTGGGAAAAACAAAAATAAAAGATGAAAATTAATATGTATGCTCTAGTAAATGCTAATCATAATTCAAGGACAATGTCAGAGAATTTTGTGTCTTACATTCTTACATTAGACATTACAGACTTTTCAGAAAAGAGAAATATTCTGGTATCTCATAACACCAGTGTGCTCCACTACATCTGTTTTTGACATTATCAAATGCACAGAATTGTGCCTGTAATTTTTAATAATCTTTGCTCAGAGGTACTTTATAGCAGAATTCAGCTATGCATTTCCATATTGCTTCTTTTAAAAAACATCTGCAGCCTACAAATGGTAAGAGATAAGCCCCTGTGAAAGGAAAAAATGCCTTCCATCACTCAGTGCATAATGTCTTCCCTCTACACAACCCATTTCTACCTCATTTCAGAAATCCCACTTTGTTTCCCACCAATTTGCTATTGTACATCACCCCTATGTGAGAGGTGGCATTTTTAAAGAAACATGGTGCTCTCCTAAAACCTATCTAATAGAAGAATTGTACTTCAATTTCACACAGTGGTTTTGATATGTCCAGGTAGAAATCAGATGTCAAAGTTCATCACAAATACAGGATCACACCAAACTAGGTCACACAATGTGGGGCACAAATGAACACAAGATTTCTGTTTCAGAAAACACAGCAGAATTACAGTCTGTGTGATGTTGCAAAGGCAGGTTTTTTCCTTGCTTTTCTGATTGCTGCATCATATCTGCAAGCTACAGAAAGATTTTCTATACCTCTGTATCCATTCAGACATATATCAAGACTTAAGAGTACAAATATATGGATTATAAAAAAGTTTAGATGGATGAATGCCACACAACTTTTTTATTTCTTTAGCTTTCTCTGCTCTTTTGGACTCTTGCAGCAGGACAAACCTGATGAAATATCACTTCTCTTAAGTGCAACATCCCTCATCCTTCTGAACAGCTACTGATTTATCGTGCACTCATCTCATCAGGTATGCGAGGGCACAAATATCTCTGATGTTAGATGCTACTGCAAGTCTTTATAAATGTATAGAGAAGCCCTAATTGCCCCCAAAATTCTCTCTGCAGGAGCAGAGTTTCTACAACCTGTAACTGCAGCTAGACTGCATCTGTAAATCCAATGCCTACAACCCAACTGGCCATGCAGACCCACCCAGAAGACACAGGCTGATTGAAAATGTGCCCTGTAAGGCTTGAACAAAGAGATTCAACTGTGACACCTGCCAGGTTGGAAACAGCTTAGAACGCCATGGTGAAATCAGCCTGTCTGAAGCAGCTGGCATTTATTACCTCCTCCTGGCAGGGAGGATTTGTGGAAAAAATATATGGCCAGAGAAGAAATTCTAGTCCCGTGTCTCATAATATCGGGTCCTGGAAAAGTTGTACTTTAAAAAAAAAAAATAAGGTTTCTTCAGGAAATTAAGGGTAGAATAAATCATTGGATCAAGCACACAAAATCCCTGCAGACACCATGCAGCAAAACCCCACTAAGCCAGAATCCACCAGGCTGTGGAGTCTGCACAGACAAACTCAGCATCATCTCCCTGTTAGAAACCAAAACCTTCCTTTAGAACTGGAAACGGTAAAAATGCTTGAGTTCATCCAAACACTCCACTCCTCTCACAGGTGACTGCAAGGGGGATCTTTGGCAAAGCATTCAAAGGAACCTGCTTAGATCTTCACAGCTTTGGAGCTGTGCCTCAAAGGCTCTGCTCACTCCTGGTGCTCCCCCATGCCCACACCAGCAGCTGCTGAGGGGGGTCTGCAGGTTTTGGGGGGAGAGAAGATTTTTCATCATTTACCTCTCTCTGTAAATCCTCTCCCCATCACTGTTTTCTACATAATAACTAGAAAAGGAGGTAATTTATAAAAAGGTGATTTTTATTGTTGTGCAGGTCTAGGTTTGCAACAAAAGTTTGGAGATGCTGACAAGCATCTAATGCTGCTGTCGCCTTCAAAGGGTTAAGGCTCTCCACCAATAACCCATATTGTCCATAATTATCAAGTGAAGATATCTCAGAGAATCTCTACTTAATGAGCAAATATTGAAGTGACAGGTGTGAGTCTTACCTCTCACCTATAAAAAAACAAAGGCAGATGAGTGCTACCAAGGGCATTTCACTTTTGCTGTATTTTAATTATTCTTGGCAGGTGGAATTGGCAGTAAAAACCATTTTCAAAAGGTTCTGAAAGAAAATAAATAAAACGCCGTGCCTCTCTTTACAGGAACAGCGTTTAAACTACATCTAAAGAAATCTCTAAAGTTACTCATACACCTAAATAGTTTTAATTGAGTCTCTCAATTTACAATAAACAGGAGAGATGAAGTTGAAGGTGAAATTACGCAATTTCATGAAAGGACTGCTTAGGTCAAATTGCATTTATTCACCTTCTCTTTATTGACTTGAATTTCTCCAAACAGTTCCTGTTATGTTCCTACAGTCATGCAACGCTCATTAACTCAATTGTTCTATGTGTATAAATCTGGAACAGTCTTCACTAAATTTTATAGAGATAAATTTGATGTAATGATGCAGAAATATTTTTTTCTCAGTACTAAAGGTGAGGTAAGTGGTCCAATTGTAATTGTAGTTCCTATTTTTACTTTCCTAAAACCTCCCCAAAATTACACACAAGAACCCAAGTACTATGTACTTTCACATATAAAATCTGTTACTATACTTGTACTTTTACACAACATTTCTGAATGATTTAGCAATGGTGTTACATAAATGCTTTAGCCTATTTAAAAATAAGGAAATTTCTGAAAAAAAAAAAATTACTCAGAGTTACCTAAATAATCCCAAAGCATTTCAGATCTATTATCCTGACCGTATGCTAAATACATCCAGAGAGGAACATCTGCCTTAAGGAACTGAAGGCTTAATTGAGAGATCTGATTTTCCTTATGTCCTGCTCTACATTGGAGTATTATTAATCCAAGCATATACAACATTCCTCTAAACTGCAATTGTAAAGAAGATCAGCAAGGGGGTACCAGCCTCTTCTCCCAAATATCAAGCAACAAGACAAGTGGAAATTACTTCAATTTGTGCCAAGGAAGGGTTAGATTGGAAATTAGGAAAAAAATTTTCACTGAAGGAGTGTCCAGCAGTGGGACAGGCTGCCCAGGGCAGTGGTGGAGTCACCATCCCTGAAGGGATTTAAAAGACACATAGATGTGGCACCTGGGGAAGTGGTTTAGTGGTGAGCTGGGCAGTGCTGGGTCAATGGTTGGACTCAATGACCAGAGAGGTCTTTTCCAACTTAAATGATTCCATGAGGCCATGCACCTGGAAAAAAATAGATTTTCATTTCTGCATGTTGAGGCTGGCTATGACTTCAACGAATTTTTGATATTGGCTATTCCTGCAAGATTTTTAGATGAGTATTGTTAAAGTTCTATCATTCAGGAGAGATTAGATAAAAACTCCAATATACATTTTGTATTGGCTTTACATGGCCTAATTTTGGTACTGAGAGGGTGGTTTCTGTTTACACAAGGGTGGCTTCTGTGAGAAGCTTCTGGAAGCTTTCTCCACATCCAGCAGAGCCAATGCCAGGCAGCTCCAGGACAGATGTGCCACTGGCCAAGGCTGGGCCAGTTAGAAATGATGGTAACAGCTCTCTGATATCATATTTAAGAACAATAAGGAAAAAAAGGTATTGTGCAGATGTAACTGCAGCCAGAGAAGAGAAGGGTGAGAATGTGTGACAGGAACAGCTCTGAAGACACCAAGGTGGGTGTCTGGCATCCACGCGGTCAAACCACTACAATTCACTAAATATAAATAGAAAGAAACCCAGTACCCAAAAATCTGATTTATGATTTTAGAAACGGAGCAGTTTTCTGTTATTTCTCTCCACCTCATCTTGATACATCTGCTCAGACTGCAGAATGTTTGCAGGCACTGTTTGGTGCAACACCAGCCAGTGGCCATCTCCTACGTCAAACAGCCTCGCTGAGATGCTGCAGCAGCAAAAAGCTGCCACTTCCCTAACAGAAATAGCGTTCCTCAAATCCACCAACACATTTCAACCAAGTTACTACTTGGGAGAAAATAATCCTCCTAAGCCCCCTCCTCCATCAGTGTTTTATAGCACTTCTTTGATGCCAGCCCCAGCCTCCCACCTCTCCCCCTCAGGGACACTCCTTTCTGCCAGCTGTGCCAGTGAAAGCACCAACACAGCCCTGTGGTTTTACAGCTCTTCAAAAGCTCACCCTTGATTCTGAATCCCTGTCCCCACTAAATATTCAGCTGTTAAAATACTCTCCTCCATCCCAGCAAAGTTTTACATTAGTGTTCAATCAGTGTTTTTCTCCATTTACAGGGAGATGCCAAAACCAGAGGACACTTTTACATTTTCCTTCCAAAATCATCCAAAGCAAAAAAAAAACCAAAAGAAAAAAACCTTTCCTCCCCTGTAGCCAGATCACTGTATTATCCCATGACACATCATCCAATGTATTTATCCTCCTATAAGCCCCAACCGTGGATTGTCACACCCACTTTGCAGAGGAGAAGCTAATGGGCAAAGGTCTGGATTCAGCAATGAAATTCAGCTCTGAACTCCTCACCAAAACCATCTGACTGCTGAAATCAGGGGGGATTTGCACATAGCTGTGTCTGGTAAAAAGCCCACTATGACTTCAAGTTCCAGATCCCACCAGCAGCCTGGCACTCCCAGCTGTGTGTCCTGCATTGTCCCTGCAGGGTGCTGGTGGCTTTCCTACAGCCCACTCTGCAGTCACACAAGGTGCACAGCTCCTCCCTGGGTCCAGCTGACATCCACCCCTGCTTTCCTGGCCCAGCAGCTTCCTGATACCACAGTAACGCAAATCCTAAATTAAGAGGATAGTGATAATAAAGATAGGCCTGTAAAATCCCTGGTAACATTGATATTTGCTTGACAAGAACTAAATTATTATGCAAATTAGATGACTATCAGTGGTAAACGGTAGGAACTCGCACTCACTGTTCTTCCCCTTGCAGGGGACACTGCACAGAAGAGAGGGACAGCTGCTTCGGAGGCAGTTGAGCATTTGACATTCCATATGCATAAATTCTTATCAAAATGAAGGCTTTTAACTGCGCTTGTACGGTGGGTCACTAATTTTTAAATTATGAAACTGGGAGCTTTCTTTTTTTCATGAGCACACTCAGCTAATGGAAAATACTTACTTTAAAGCTCCAGTGCCTCGCCACCATGTGATGACCTGACCACCTGCACTTTTGCACAGAGCTGCAAGCCAAGGGTGGCTTAAATAGTACTGCAAAACACAGCCTTAAATTAAAGATATCATTTTCCACATCATTCAGTGATTTTGGCTTCCAGTCCTGTGGCAGTGATGGACAAGAGCTGGAGCTGGTTAAGGTTATTCAGCACCACAGACAACAAAATTCCTCATTTCAACCACCTGAGGATGGAGGGTTGACCTGGTTTAGAGCAAATTTGGGGTAAAGGTCTGATGCTACGCAACTTCAGATCAGTTTGCACACACATTCCCTGCTCAACATCCCCTTCCACAGCCACCTCAGGTTGTTAGATTACTTTGTTCCTTCACCTGAGAAACAGTGCTAGCCATCAGAAAGAGAGCCCTGCACAGGCTCAGGGGGATTCCTGTTGGTATTTGGATTGAATTTCCTGCATTTCTTTCCATCAGAAAGCTTTACAGGTCTTGGGACTGCCAGGGTCTGCTTCTTCCTCATCACATTAGTCAAGGGTGTTAAGCACAATACAGGAAGGCACAGCCTGAAAAATGGTGGCAATTACACCACAACAGGCAGCAGGGCAAACAGCAGTGCCCTGTGTTAACTGAATGGTAAAAGCATCACTTTGCCGGAAAAATCCTTATTTTGCAGTGAAAAGGCCTTAATTCTAGAATCTTTTCCTCTAAGAGCTCTGAAGTAAGAGGCTGATTAGGGCTTCTTTTACACATTTCATATGCAGTGGAAGTTGGGTTTAATGGGTCACAGCTTTTGATAGTAACAGTTGGGGCAGGAATATTTAACTTTCCATTTATCAGAACAGTATGACACAAACACAGATAAAAATTAGCTAGTGAAATGAGTGAAACCATTTCTTATAATGATGCTTCATCATTCCTGTTCCTTCAGAAACCCATCACCTCCTTGCCAATTGGCATTTCACACACTGCACAATGTCCTGTGCAAAGGTAAATGTTAAATAAAACACAATCCCTTCCTTAAAGGAATTACAGTGGGTGCAGAAGGAAAATAGAGAAGCAGAAGTTAACCAAAGTTCATGAGAATTATGTTCACCATGAATTCCAGCAGCTTCCATGTCTCTAGCACACTTTGCTCCATCCTTACTTATCATTTTCTCCATTTGGAATATTATCTCCAACATTGCCTCATTTCCATGCAAATCTCTCCAGTATTTCAAAAAAAGCTGAATTGTGTCTGTCAGGCAATCATCCACCTATCACACAAATCTTTCTCTTTCCTTTCTCCACCAAAAAAAAAATATTCCCAGAGTGCTGTCCTGACTCTTGTTACTGTCCAGAACTAAGACCCAGGGATCAAAACCATCCTGTGCCTCCCTTGCTGTGCCTCAGTGTGTCAAAACTGTCACCAGTAACAAGCACAGGACACAAAGGGTCCCCAGCACTGCTGAACTGCAGCACAGGAACCAAAGGGAACAGCTCAAACAAAAAGTTCCCTGAGCAAAGTTGGCAGCTGTCAGTATCCCTGTGTGAAAAGATGTGCTGGATTTGAGCCGCGAGGCTTTTTTCTCTTGTTGACTTTTTTTTCCCCCCCTTTAATGCTTTTAAATTTATTTTTTTTTTAGTGGGACACCAAGTTCTTGTCACATTAAGACGAACTCAGGGTAGCAACGTTGCTGGAGGCAGAATGCCAGAACATCGTTTGCACACTGAGGGACACCACCTAAATTGCCTGTCTTGTTAAAATATAATGGAAAATTTGTAAACACACCTTCAAAGTACTGCACTGTGTGAAGAGATGCTTCCAGCTCTCTGCTCCTAGGTCCTTTTTTTATGTGTGTGCCAGTGCAGAAGTTTGTGCTGTATAAATCTGTGTGCTGGTGTGGTTTAGATACTCATAAATATACATATACAGTATAAAGCTGAACATACAATATCAATGGGCCCAGAATTTCTCCAGCTGCAAATTCTCCTTTGAGTTTTCTAATTTGCTTATTCTTTCTAGTTCTTTCAAATCCAATTTTGCTTATTCATTTAATTAAGTGTTCGGTTTTATCTCAGCACAAATAACAAGAATGGATTTGGGACAATTAAAGGAATTATTCCAGCTATAAAGTACCGGCCATGTACAGCCCTGAGCGATGTGGTAAACACACCTGTTACCACAACAGTGAGATACTTATACAATATCTGTCTGAAAATATTAATGAGACAGAGAGCAAGTAAAACAATATTGCTTCTATTCAGTAGAACTCAGCCTGAACTCTGTGTGAAGATGGATTTTTGTGAGTAATTATAGGGTATTTTTAGGAACAAGTAAAGTACTTAACCCTTAATATTAAAAGCCTCAAATTTGTAGATTATGTTTCCATCCTATTATTTTCAGAGTAATTCTGCTTCATAAAATGACCACAAAACTGATTCACTGAACTCAACAATAATATTTCTTACTCATCTAAGTCATCTACAGAAGCACTTTCTCTCTAATCTTCCATCCAGCAAATTCAGCACTTCTAGACAGAGCTTAGCAAACTTTTGTATCTAAAATTTTCCATCTGATGCTGACAGATTAGGTCTGATTAAATTTCTCTTCCCTGACATGTTTGCACTAAAACCAATGGAAAATAAAGAAAAGAGTTTCACAAAAAATTGAAACAATTCACCTCCAGCTTTTATAAAACTAAAATAATTCACAGCAAAACATTTTTCCTCCAGTCTTTTGATTCTGACTATTAGAAACCTGAACAATGGAAGAAAAAAATCACATTTTGATAAAAAAAATAAAATAAAAAAATAAAAAAGAGTCTGAACAGCCTAAGAAAAAGTGGAACATTAATTATCTTCACACACACCCTCAGTTTATATTGCAATGGAATACTTTCCACAAAACTAAGCCATGAGTTCTTAGCACCCTTCTAGCAATAAGAGCCAATCCAAACCCATTTTTGCCCATTTTATTAGTACCAGATTTCCATTTTATCAGCACATTTGTGCACATGACTGGTGTGAAGCCTCCTCCCCACTCCCACACTTGGGCAGAGCTCAGGGCTGGACCTCAGCACTTCTCCTCTTCTGTTGGAATAATGCTGGTTTTGTCTAAAAAAAATATTCACATCAACGTTTCCTGACTTTCAAGGTGAATTAGCTTTACTCTACTCTGATTATTCACTTTGGGAACCTGCCCTTCATGGCAGTATTGATTTAGCTGTGGCAGATGCTGAGCTGTCACTAATCCTGACAGCTTCTTCAGAGCCTCCTCTGTGGTTGTCTTGTAAAACAGTCAATAGCCAAGTGAAACCCAACTGTGAAAACAAGCACGTTTCCCACTTTTATGCTCTATGAATTCACGTGTGCTGCATCCTTCTGGGAGGAGGAAGGAAGCTGCCCTCTCAATTTGGCACTCAGCATTATCAATTAAGCCTTTGAGTGTTCAAAGCACATCCTGACTGACACGTTGGGTGGGACCATGTTCACCACAGGTCTGTGGCTGGGCAGTCACTCAGAGCTGCCCCAAAACCACTTCTTACCAGGGGAGAAGGGTCTTTTGGGGAAGGTGAATGTGCTTTGGAGAAGGTTCCATGCCCTACACAAGGCTGATTTGGATTCCAGCATATTTGGGTAGTTTTTACGTTGCTTCAGAGAACACCTACAGTCCTACGAAGACTCTCTGTGTTCACCTTTGCAAAGAGTGAAGGGTAAAATGGCAGGCAACACCCCAAAAATGTTTTTTGCATTGTTCATCAGAGGATCACAAAGCCAGATGGTAATATGTACTTTAAAATTATTATTTATTCATTTATTTATACATTTATATGCAGAACTAGATATGAGCACTCCAAAAGCTATAAAAAGATCTGTTTTCAGGTGAAACAAGATGTCCAAATACTGTACCATACCTACACTTCTCTCCACCAGTCCCACAGCTCAGTCCATCCCCTTCTCCACAATACCAAAAATAAAAAACATTCCTGGAAACATTGCTAGCCACCAATGTTGTCCTGGCAGAAGGGCTTTGAGAATATTCAAAAGAATAACAAAAGATGGCATACACTGTCAAACTAAGACAAAAAAAAAAAAAAAAAAAAAAAAAGCCTGACTTTTTCATTTTGGCCTCACTGCATGTATTGCTGAACTCTCCATGACTATGTGAGACTGGAAAGGTATCTTTATTTCCTGGCAGCAGCTCCTGGAGCTCTTCTCCTCCCTGTCCAACTCCTTCTGATCAGCACTTGTTTCTATCTGATTACCTCTCTGTTTTCTTGCTCACTATTCCAGGAAGGAGATGCTGGAATTAGATTTGCTGCATTTCCATTCCTACATTAACACTAATTTCACTGAAGTCAATGAAATTACACTGAAGTCTGGAGAGTGTCTGAGGAGAATAATTGAGTGTATTTTATCACTTTCCTTCAACTTTTTTGGTGACTGTTTCATGGCATCTTTAAATGTCCCATTTCACTAAAATGCACTTACTGAATGAAGTTGCTCTTGGGACTGTGGAGTTCTTGCTGTAAAGCCCCAGGCATTGCCTGGAAGATGCCTGGGATGGGAACACAGAGATGTGTACAGTGATAAATGTGATACCCAGCACCACACTAATTGCTCATCCAGCCAAAATCCATCCCCTGACTGCAGCCCCCTCCAGATATTTATGAGAAGAGCTCAAGAAAGAGGGTGCAGAGTGCATCCCTGCCCTGGGCCACTCCTTTCCAATTTCCACAAACCCAGGAAGCTCAGGGACTGTACCCACATCATGTATTAGCCACCGACCACCTCCACCAAGACTATCTAATACCACTCCACAAATCCATTTCTGGGCTTTTTTTCCCCTCATCAAAACATTAATTTTTCATGCTATTCTGCAAGTGTGGCTGCCCCAGCCTTTACACTGACCACCCTCAGCCACCCTTTCTAGAAAGTGAGTAATTGCTCCTCTCCACCTCCTTCGCACCACTCTTGTTTTTTTTAAGCCATCGCCCACTGTGTTTTTCCAGTCGTCATCCCATGCCTCATTCTTGTCACCTTTTAGACACCCTTTTTAATCTTACAGCATCTTGCTGCAGAGCAGTGCAGTGTGCTGAAACAACATTAATTTCAATTGCCTGCCCAGGAATCCTATTTGCCTTTTGTTGACTGGTACTGAATATTGCAGCAATATTTTCAAGGAACTCTCAGCAGTAAGAGTCAGGTGTCATTCCTCAGTGGTAACTGCTTATTTAGAAAACATTACTGTGTAGGTATAGCTACCTATTCATTTGTATGCACTGACACTGAATTTCATCAGCCCTTTTCACAATCACTTCTGTGGTGGGATTGCTGGATCAAACCAGAAGCCCTAATTTCAGGATTCAGCAGACCTGCAGCACAAGGCAGTTTTCTCCTATGCTTCTCCTAAGCTAAGTTGTCTCCTAAGCTGCATTTAGATACAACTTTGAGTTAAAAATAAAAGTCTGTGCAAAATTTAATTGGTTTAAAATTTTTTAAGGTTTATGCCAGTATCACAGCTTAGGTCACAATAACTGGGAAGATTTTATCATCTTTCCACAACAAGCAGGACTGATTATTTCCCAGAGCAGGACAAGGCTGTTCTTGGATGTTACCCAAGAGTGACTAACCCAGCTCTGAAAGTCCAGTGAAAATAAACGAGAGACTTGACAGAATAAAAATATCAAGATTTGACCCAAGAGTCAGAGCAGTTATGGGATGGGATATCTCTCAAACAGTTACTCTTTAGCAGCAGGAGAAAATATGAATTTCTAAAAAAACATGTTCAACCCTCCAGTCTGGTAGCCCTTGTGTGCCATTAACACCAAACATCTTGTCTTTATTCATGTACCAGTGAGATCAGCCATGAATGCAAGAGGTTATTTTAAGTGGCCTTGATGCTTTTGACATATTTGTTCACATGTTAAGAGCTGAGGGAATGACTGCAGGGTCTCTCCCTCCACTTATTTTGCCATCCTCAGTTGTTTCTCAGCTGTTGCAAGGCACTCATAGCTGGTCACTTGTGTCAATAATGTCCTTTTTCAGGGACAATGACGTCGGAAATTACACACAGAACAGGCATTGCACATGGAATGGGGAGTTTGACAGTATATTCACGTTTTCTGCAGCTACTAAACACCTGCAGGTATCACTCACACCCACTTGCCCTACCACAAACTACTTTTGTGAGTAAGAAACTGCTGCAAGCCCTGCAGGACAGAGTCTTCAAACCCCAGGAAAATGATATTCAACAACCCATCTGTTAGCACATCTCTTCAGGCCTTCCAGCCTGCTTCTCCCCAAGCCTCTGCAGCATGGTACATTAATTTCATACTGAACTATTAATTGCAGTTGACTTTGCAAAGCTCTTTTCTTTACATTTTTTATTTGGTTTCACAAACTCAATCCCAAAGGAGTTCCTCTTATTCCCCACAGTTGTTTGATCAAATTGCAAATATTTCCTTTAATCTTTTCAGGCATTCAGATTAACTAACTATGGAGCAGAGCCTCTTCATCTCCTCTACTGTTGGTCTGGGAGAAACAATCTTTCACGTATTTCTCATTTTATGCAAGTGCTTATTCCTGCAAGTACACATTAATAAGCATAACATTAAAACACATTTACCTAACCTAAATAAAAACACTTTGAACCAAATTTGCAAGCTAACCTGCTTTAGTTCTTAATGATATTAATCTGAAGTCATTTTTCCCAGAGGTTGTGGTCCATAATTCACTGAAGTCAATAAAAAGTAGGTGCTGATGTTAGTGACTTTTAGGGTTGGCAATGAACACGTATGAGTGTATTTTCCTTTGAGAAGCAGGAGAAAAGGCCTTTGGGACACAATTTTAATTTTCTTCATGCCTATTCATAGTTAGAATTAGGAATAATAATAATAATCATCATCATCATTTCACAGTCACTTCACATTTCTCATTAATACATACATTTTACAAAGAAAGGTAAATTATTCAATTTTGTTTCATACTTAAACATTTATGATTAAGTTCCACACTTAATCATTTATGTCAATTGTCCTTATTCTATTTTTTATTAGGAAATTCAGAATGAAATATTTTATAAAATTGAGACGTGCACTCATGGTTTTAAAAATTACTCTTCTCCACTTTGGTATTTTGCTGCTTTTACTCTATGAAATATGATAAACCTTAGCAAATAAAAAAGTAATATCTTAACCTAAGTCTTAGTCTGAATTTGTAACTGTAGAGGACCTTCTAAAGTGAAAGTAGAAGTCAAATGTCTTTTTTTTTTTTTTAATAGGTTCTACTTTTCCACCATCCAAGTGAAGTTTTTAAAAAATAAAATAAGGTTTCCTCCCCACAAAAAACCAAGGGAAGGATTTTTCTCATTTCGTTGTAGCATGAAAAAAAAAAAAAACTGAAAAGCAGAGGAGTAAGAGAATGAGCAAAAGAGAACTTTTCAGTTCTCTTGAAATCAGGGACATATTAGTTCAGATGTAAAAAAAAAACCCTTGTGTATATTAATTCTTTTCCTCAAAATACACAGTTTAGAATAAGAATAAATTTTCAACAAAACTAAGGATTTTCCCAAACACTTTTTTTTTAATCTAAGTAAGTTTCTACCACAAGGGGTTTTTTTTTCACTAGCTCATTAACTCCCATGATTTCTTCCTCCTCACCACATCTCCCTTCAGCCTCTGATGAAATCTTCCAGAAGTGATAACAGCTTATTTTTTATTTTGTTTAGTAGCTTAGCTACCTCCCACCTGACATCACTCTAAGCTGTTTTTCTTCATTTTACTCAATGTTGTTCGTAATTATTTAACCTAATTGATAGGATCCCTCCTCTGGGTAGAGCTGGTTGCCATGACACTGTAAGAAATTACTCCATATTTCCCCATTCCTGGATATTCCTGAAGAATTTATGCAGAACATCTTGCCTTCATCAGCTCCCTACCTTCACACACATCCATAAAAAATAATTAATGAGCTAATCCTTGCAGGCAGATTTCACTGGAATAATAGGGCTAAAATTGCAGGTGGCTTTTTCTGCTGATACTGACCAAGACTGGACAGCTTTATGCAATCACAGAGTTGTTTAGGTTGAAGAAGACTTTAAAGATCAGCAAGTCTAACTCTTCACTCAGCACTGCCAAGGCCACCGTTAAACCATGTCCCCAAATGCCACATTCACACGTATTTCAAATCCTGCCACGGATGGAGACTCCACCACTGCCCTGGGCAGCCTGTGCCAGTGCTTGACAACCCCTTCCATGAAGAAATTGTTCCTAACATCCAACCTTTTAAACCTCTCCTGGCGCAACTTGATGCCATTTCCTTTTCTCCCATCTTTACCCAGGAGCAGAGCCTGATCTCCACCTGGCTGCATCCTCTAATCAGGGAGTTCGAGACAGTGATGAGCTCTTCCCTTGAACCTCCTTTTCTCCAGGCTAAACATGTCCAGCTCCCTCAGCTGCTCCTCATCAGACTTGTTCTCCAGACCCTTCCCCAGCTCTGTTCCCTTCTCTGCACCCTCCATATCCATCTTGTCATGAGGGGCCCAAAACTGGACAGAGGATTTGAGGTGTGGCTTCAACAGTGCCCAGCACACGGGGACAATCCCTGCCCTGGTCCTGCTGCCACACCATTGCTGGTACAAGCCAGGATGTGAAGGCACATGGGCCATGCTTGATGTGACAAGGGCAACCAGAGGAAGGCAACAAGTAGTGAGGTGACACAGGCACAGCACCATCAGCATGAAACAGCTCATGAGGATATGGTTTGGGAGACAAGCTGGGTCACAGCTTGCAAAGCCCTCCCATATTGGGGTTCCCAATACCTCTGAGGGACCAGCCATTGCAGAGAAATGGCTAAAATCAATTAGGGAGATGGCACAATTGAGAGTGTCTTGAAAAAATAAAAAAGTTTTAATAAGGGAAGAAAATAATACAAAGAGTAAAGCTGAGCACAGTATAGGGACGAGTGCCATACTTGCTACAACACCCCAAAAATGCCCCGAGTTTCTTTGTTCTCTCTCTTTAGTGCTCAATAGCTCAGGTGGGCTGTTTGTCCCCTGGCCCAATGAAATCAGTAACAGGCTTTGAGTTACACTCTCCAAGCCCAACCAATGCCTCTGTGCTGGCACTGAGTCAGTTACGATGAGAAGGGCACAGAACTTTCTAGTTAAACTTCCTAAAATGTCTAAAGCTAAACTGAAACTATTTCCTTATACAGAGATGCCCACTTGGGGGTAGGGGATGCTTTACTACACCCCCATGCCATTCACATCAGTAAAAGACACAGAGGAAAAAAACAGTGCACAGATGCCCAAGAAGATGGAGCCTAGCCCTCAAGTTTCAGGCAACCTTCCTGCAACTGCAGCAAGGAGATTTGAGACAGTGCATTTCAGAACAGACATGAAAAGCTGAGATGCTTTTCAGGGCTCTGCAGCTCTCGAGGAGCTTTACAGAAAAAGGACCACCTTGAGAGGAGTTCCTGCAAAGAGCAGGGGCACGGTGAGGAGCTCCAGATTAATTTCACATCCTACTTAGAAAATTGGTCCTTGATAAAAGTTCCCCTCAATTTTGGCAACCCCAACCCCTCCTTGCCTGACCCCTACATCACTCCGAACTTTAATCCTAATTTCCTCACAACCTCCTCTACCTCCTGACCCAGACCTTTCCAGCCAGGACATTTGAAAACACGAAATGAAGCCAAAGCATGTCAAGTACACACCAAGCAGCACTCACAGCTCAATCTCTACGATCCATTTCAGCCTGGCTTTGGACAGTGATCACACCGCTGATACTACAACAATAACATCAATTATTGTTGGGCAATTAATTACTCTGGGCAATTATGAATGCTTTAGAGGACCACAGTTTGTGTCTAAGGCAGTCTGAAATGCACAGCATGGACATAAGTGTATTTGTCCTTGTGAATGTTTCTACCAAAACAGAATATTAACTATATTCATTATTTTTACTTACACACACCACTAGAGCTGTGGTTCTGCTCTTCAAAACTGCACTCAACACTGCAGAAATTATATAGATTGGGAATAGCCAAGCTTTTCACAGTAAGAAAAAATCCATTTATTTTCATTTATAAATTATTAAAAAACTTGCTGAGCAAAACCTGCTTTTATTGTTGTTGATGAGCATTCATTCACAAGGCTGGGATAAAAAGCTAATGAAAACTTAAGGAAAAAGTCAAATAACAAAACTGCATCTGAAGTCCTTGATGTTATCTCTCTTTCACACTTCAGAGGCATAAGGCTATTATGAAATTTCATTTTTTTGATTATTATTTGGGGCAGACTCACACCAGATTCAGGAACTGATTTATTCAGCTAATATATTTATTTTCATTTGTGAAAGGCATTTCCGAGCACTGCAACCAAAGTAACAGCAAATTAAAATTCTCAAAAGCTACAATTTACTGATTATAATTACTAAGGGCTTGCCCATCTCCTGTCTCATTTACACAAAATGAATCTACAGTCCATTTCCAGGTTCCTCCCCTACGAGCAGTCAGCCAACAGCAAGTATTTCAAAGAACACAAACGTAGAGGGATGGTGTGGATGGAGAGAAATGATCTTTTTTGACCTTGCACAGGGCCCACAGGTAATTTAAGCAAGCCTGTGCTTACCCCATAAATCTCCTGCCACAAGCAGACATGGAGCCATTCATTGCTCCATAATTTGATAAGTAAAAGAAACTAATGTCACCAAGAGTCTGTGTGAAGCACATCCCCTCATGGTCTCCTAATTAACAGGTACCATGCATATTTTTATATTTGCCTTTGCCATCTCACCCAAAAATACACAGAGATTGATATGGCTCAGATTTTCTTCTTCCCAGGAAGCTTTGATTTTGAGTCCAAACAGGAGAGAAAGAATAATTTTTAGATTTAAAAACTGTGGGCAGGTGGGGGTGGGTTATGGTGATAGGAATTAAAATTAAATCGGTTTTGCACTATTTTATATTCCACTAGGTAACATCAGACAATAAAAAACTCAAAGCTAAGGATGCTTAGTGACAAAATTGATAGGTCAGTTTGTCCCATATGGGATTTATCAACCTATAATGGAATGAAGTGGACACAGAGTGCTAACAAGTTTTTAAAAGATATTTTGGCAAGATCAGTTAAATGCCTCCTTCTTTGACAAATTAGCTTCTTCTATTGAAATAATATTCTCCCTCAAAGATTTTAACTGGCTTTAATAATCTCCCAATTTGTTTCCTCGGAAGGGATTTCTGCAATGCTCCAATGGTATTTGCATTCAGGGCATTCAGACTCACCAGGGCCACATTGAATATCTTTGTATTGAAACTCGTGAGGATGTTCAGGCCAGTTACCATTGTGGCACAGTCCAGTGCTAAATTACTATAAGTGATTTGAAAGCAATTTTTCATCCAGTATCTTGATTTTTCTTAATTATTGGAAGAAGAAAACTCTTCCCTTTTTGATCTCATGATCCTCACACAGGCTGAGACGACATCTGGGGAAGGCTACTGAACACATTTACCGCAAGTGATCCCCACACGACATTTTTCACTTTCCTTCAGAGAAAAAAATAAAAAAATAGAACTTCTCAGTACCGACTTCCAAAAATACACAGCACAGCCTTTCAAAAGCAAGTCTATTTCTCACTACGTTTCACCTACTTTATTTCAAATAGAAACGGAATCATTAAAACTTCTCTTTGTTAAAATCATGACAGGGGCAGCGCACCTGTCCGCAGAGCAGCTGTGCCTTTGTCCTCTGCATGGATCTAAAAGATGACTTAATACTGTACTGTCACTGATGAACTGGAGGCTCTGGAGGCTGTTCAGCAGCTAGCTCTTTGTATCCAGCAGTAAATCAGAGAAAAGAACATTACCCAGCACTTTCTTTTCCTAACTAAAAATAATTTCTAACAGGTTCTAAATTTATGGGCTTTACATTTAAATGACAAAAAAGACAAGAAGAATCTGTATTAAGTGCAATGTCTTCTATTTAGAGAAGAGTGACAATAGGTGTTCAGGAGAAGAAAAAGTTACATAAAACTGGAATCAGAAGAATCAAACTCCAGTGATTGCAGCAGTCCTTCTCTGTATGAGCTGACAGAAGTTCTTTTCAACAGTCCCTTGCAGGGAAGGGAAAAGAAAAGAAAGGAATGGAAAAAGAGTAAAAGATGAACAAGAAGGACTGAGATTAGACTAAAAATATGTAATAATTTTTCCTGTTGTTGATAGTAACGGGTTTAGAATCTTTTTTTACCTTTGTTTGCATGACCTTTTCCTGATCCATTCAAAATCAATACAGAAAAGCTGCCACCTATTTTGAGAATCCAAAAAGTGCCTGTATGCTGAGGGTTTGACATTATCTGCAGTGTTGGAGGTGCTGAATTAACACCATTCTGACAACAAACCTCCCGACTGACTCCTTTGCCCCAGGCAACTCCAGAGACGTATCTGGGAGTTGAGTATTGATTTTAGCACCAGCAGAAGCAAAGAGGGAATGAAAGGGAAAAGGCAAAAGAATTTAGACAGTGCTTTGCTTTGCTAGCCAAGCACTATTTTTGACTGAGAAAAAAAATTACAAACTGGGTGATCAAAGATTTTAAGAAGTCAGCTGCACTGGGATGGCAAACACAGGTGCAATCTTCTCCTCTCTGCCTGTATCCCCAACAAACACCTGACCATGGTTATTTTAAGCTGCCTGTTCTCAGCTTTTCTTCTCAAGGAACGTACTATAGCTGCTGCTTTTCCCACAAATAGCAGTAAACATGCAGTGAAAGGCATTTGACAAATAAAAGCCTATTAACTTATGCAAAAATATACCTTTTAAAAGACAAAACATTATCTTAATTTTCTCCCTTCTTTGTAAGGAGTCTAAAATGGCTATAATGTTTTCAGATGTTTTTTTCCATTGCTTGTTAATGCACTCAACTGGTTTTGCAAAAGTTGAAAAAATAAAACCTTCAAACGTAAGGAAGCATTTGCACAAAAAAAATCATCTTGATAATTTGATTTTTTTTTTCAAGAAGCAGGCTTTTTTTTTTCAAGTCTTTTAAAATCCCAATTTTGGAAGAAGCATTCCATTTTAAAAATTTACTTTTTCTACTAATGCAATTATGTAATTGTATTAAGTGCTCTTAGTCACAGAACTTTTTTTTAAAAAAAGAAGCCGGGGTAGGGTACTGCAGGCAAAACTGGTCTGCACACACAGCTTTGCTGCCACGCCAGGGTATTTCAGCATAAACATTCAGGACACAGAATTTCACTTGGATGAGTGCCTTGCAAAGTGAAAACTGAATCATTGTTAGGCCCTTTGGACAGCGTGGAACAGATCCAGAGAAAGAAAACAGAAGCAGAAAACAAACTTTAAGAAAATTCTGATGCCTGCATCATTGCGTTGCCATAAGGACTAAACCTGGAATTACTCAGAACCATCAGCTGCTTCTCTTTTTAATCTAAATATTCCCGAGTCACCTTCAATGCTGCTTTTCTGCAGAGACTGAGATATGTGTGGGACCAGGCAGAAGGACCTGCAGTCAGTGGAGGTTGCTGAAAACTCGGAGGATGTGGGAAAGAGTTCTGCAGAGTGGCCAGGCTTGGCCACAGATGAGTGAGTTCACCTGGGAGAGGACACAGGGGGAAGAAACATGCAGGAAGAGGGATAAGGTAAAAAGGTGACCTGAAACCTCTAGAGGGTGAGTGATGAGGGGCTGAAATCCCTCAGACCACAGATGGTTCATTAGGGAGATTTTCCTGGGGAAAGGGATGAGCAGCTCTCCCTCAGGACACAGGGGAGGGCAGTGACTCTGCCATGGGGAATCACCCCTGGATCCTTTCAAAGAGCAACTTCTGTTTCCAGCTGCCTTTGTGCACCTGGGTCTCAGATGGGCAGAGGATCCTGGTAGCCACTCTGCCTTATAACCTCCTGCTCATGGGATGCCCAACATTTAAATACCCTCTGTGTTCAACAAGAAGTCCACTAAACCTTGGCAAACTCCTTTGGCCATTTCCGTAGTGTTCTGCCCCATGGTCCCCTACAGAAAGCAGGGAAAAGGAACCTTTCCCTGGGCAGAATTTACAAGGTTTGTAGCTTCAGCCAGTGCTTTGAAGATTTTTCTTGGTGGGGCATTTTTGTAATCTCTGGTGTTTATCCTGCAAAACAAATCCTTGGAGAAGATCCTGTGGATCCACTTCAGCTGTCCACGTTTACTCACCCTTGAAAGTGGGTATTTATTTTTGTCTCCAGATAATACTGCAAAGCTAGTTTCCTTTCACTAATACATCTCTATTGAATTTCTCTGCTAATTAAAGAAGCCAAGGCCAGAGCTAAGGAATTGGAAAGTGCTCTAATGGAATTAGTACTCTGAGGTGGCTTGAATGTCATAATTCCCTTCTCCAACATACCAAAATATTGACAATCACCTCAAAGACGAAGAGCAAGAATAAATACTTCTGGCTTTTTTAGGGGAAATATCATTATGGATATTAACACCTTCGGTGGTAACAGTAATACAGGCATTAAATATAGCAGCCTTAGTGATTGAAATGCCTATAAAGCATCTGCCACAAGAGAAAGTAAAAGAGTAAAGAAAACTCTGGGCTGAGAACTATCCTGGATAATTGCAACTAAAAGATCTCCAGCATAACTAAGCTGTGGCTTCCATCAGACTACAAACAGTCCATTTCAATTCTTTTTCATATTTAGGAAATTATCTAAGCTACTTTAACATCAGGTTATGCAGCATTTGTGGTTTTGTCATAACATCAAAGCTTCTTTTCACTGTAATATACCTATAAAATAGGGATACAGTCTTTGCACTATCACATCATCTTAGGGAAGAGGTTAAATGGTCCCTCAGCTTTACCCAGTGAACCAGATAGGCTGTCTAACATCAGGTTTCTTGTCTTTCACACCACCACTGCTTCTGCATTTAACAA
Organism: Sterrhoptilus dennistouni; assembly: GCA_013397095.1. Classification (NCBI taxonomy): domain Eukaryota; kingdom Metazoa; phylum Chordata; class Aves; order Passeriformes; family Zosteropidae; genus Sterrhoptilus; species Sterrhoptilus dennistouni. The sequence goes on from VWZU01001232.1 coordinate 227,922, forward strand.
CTGAAACACAACTAAGACCAACACTAAAATATAGGGTGCACTGACATCCCTGGTTTGGGGGAGTTTTTCCAAGGGTTTTTTGCATTACAACTCTTCCAATGTATCCTCTGAAAGTCAATGTACTGTGAGGTATTTAATGTTTAAATTGATGAGGCTGTTCAGTGGATACAGAGCTGGCATCTAATTTTTTAAAAATAGGAAGAAGGAAACAAAAAAAGAAGAGGTGGAAGAATAGCAGACAAAATCCTCTCTTTAATTAAAACCAGATTTATTTAAATAATAATGGTGGTGATAATTTGCACTGATGAATTTTACCCTAAGTCAGGCAAGTTAGCTTCTAAGAAACAGAGTCACCAGGGTGAAAAGGAAGAAGAGGATGTTGAGGAACAAATTTGACAATGCATTTCCTCCTCTTTTTTGTTTGATACCCTTGATGAACATTTTGTCAGCAGTTTTAATGTGTAGCTCTAGAGCTGATCAAAAGCTGGGATAAGCAAACAGAGAAGTTTGAAGCAGTAATCTGTAGGTTTTCCAGCAAAGTGAGAGTAAAAAATAGACCAGCATTTGAAAAATGCCTTCCTGCCATTTGTAGGAATAATTGCTTAAGCAGCAGTTGAGGATCAAATCCCAAATTTACTAAGATTAACCTTTACCCCCTGCATCTTCTACAGAAGGAGGAGCACAAACCAGATCTTCACAGGGCCCAGAAAACAAATTACTGCAATGCTGAGCTCAAGGCTACCTGAAAAGCAGCTCCAGGCCACAGCTGCTCAACAGCATAACCCTGCAAAGCTGCTCATGTGGGTGCTGGGAGCCAGTGCCATTCCCAGCCTGCTGCACTCGCTCTGCCCTTGGAAAATCAAATCTGAATATCAACTGCACAAGGTTGTCACAGGACCTCCAAGCCTTGCCAGCCACTGGACTCAACACAGACGAACACAGGGCAACTTCCAAATCAACCTTCCAAATCCCATGATTATTTCCACCAAGTGACAGAGAGAAGGAAAGAAAATAGAGGAAGGGATTGAGCACTTAGAGTGACAAAATGTGAGCAGCAGTTGGTTTTACATAACAGGCAAAAAGGGACAAGTAAAGGGAAAAAAACGAACCTTCATTAAAGGGGCTAAAATATTGTAGATTGAAGTCTCGTTTTAAAAATTGATGCACCCTGGGAAGCTGAATAGCTCAAAAGGAGAGAACTTAGAGGACACACAGGCTTTCATCTCTCCATCCTCAGCCTCTGCTCAGTGCTGGCCACTAAATCCATATTCCTGGTTGGGTTCAGATACAAAGTACACTCAAACCCAAACATCTCTGTTACTCTCTGAGCCTCAACACCCAACTCATTTGCAAATCTGCCTAACTCAAATCCTCCCAGAGGACACTGCTGCAATAATATGATAATCACATTTACAAGACTCATCATAGGAGTAGTTTAATGTTCATCTAAGCCAACGATACCCCTGACAAGGTAACTTGCCACTGCGTGCCTACATTCCCTGCCCTAAATGTCTCACAGTAACCTCTGGGATCAGAAATAGCTGGTTGTCCCTTGGAACACATTTGGGTACGTGCATAAAAGCCTTTTCTAATTCTCTTCCCACCATGTCAGCCTTTAACAAGGTAAGAAGGCACTGTACCAGATTCAAAGATGTGTTTACACAAAACTCCACTCAGCCTGGAGCTCTGGAGTAGAATCAAAACCACGAGACCAAGGAACAAAATTTCTGATGGAATTAGGATCACAAGGTAAAGGAATAAATTTCTCGAGGAGGAGAAGAAATTGCCTTAAAATTCCCTCTCTGCATGCTCCAAGCAGAAGGTGCCATCCCTCTCTTTTCCTCTTTCCCCCACTGCATTGTTTTTTCAGGCCAAAAAAAACACTGACAGATTAAAAGCTCAGAACATTGCAACCTGGCAATGTTGTTTGTTTGACTTATGGAAATTTTAGAATTGAAATGCACTTATTTTATTATAAATAAAACAATGCTTCCTCTCCATGAAGTCATTTCCAGTGCAAACAAGCCCCTTGCACAGAACAACCATTCCAGTTTCACCCAGGTTTTAACACGAACCCAGGTCACTTCTGACATGCCAAAGTTTGGGCTCTTCTTCCTCCATGAGGTCTGGATGAGAAAAACCACACTTCTCTGCCATTTTTCCCTTAGACCATCTCTGCCTGTAGTTTTGCTCATCCTCTGCAGAGGTGAAAACTCAAGGATCTGCACAAACACACAAACAAGCTCTTCCAAGGCAAGCACTGGAAGGAAGAGGGAAACTGAATCCTCCTCCTTGGAGAATTTAGCACAGCTGTTTGGTGCTTGTATTTCCTTAAAAGCAGGAGTCCTTTGTTTCTGAAATAAGTTTGCTACTAAGTGTTTGATGAATGGACAGCTCTGTAGGTACTGACTGCAAGAAAGGTGGGAGTCCGTCCTTTGTGTGGGAAAAATGTGCATCGGATTTTCCAGTGAAAAATGGGCAAGATTAAAGCCAAAGCAAACAGAATGACTACTACAAAATGAGCCCAAAGTGCCTTTTTAATTTATGTTTAAAATGTCTCCAATATTCTGTACTTAAAGACTTTGACAACATAATTCTGTGAAAAGGCTTATTTATGCTGCATAAAGAACACAGAGTGCTCACCTCCCAAAGGAAAGAAAATACTTATGGCTGTTGCTGTAATAAATGTTTCAGACAACAGCAGAATCTCTCTCCTCTACTAGCACAAAGAAACACAGGGAGCAAATCTCACATCCCAGTTCATTTACATAGTTAGGGTTGGAAAAGAGGAAGAAAAATTCCTGACCATAATTAATTTTAACCTTTTCTAATTTCATCATGATTCATGTTCAAAAATATTTTCAGTAACTAATCCATACAATACTGAGCTACATACTTAACCTAATTAGATTACAGAAATGGTTTTAAATCAGGAAGGTTTAATTAGCAGCAATTATTTCCCATGTTATTTCCACTACATGATGGGATCACATGGATTCTATCATAACAAAACAAAACAAAAAAAAAGTCTTTTTTCTTGCAATTCCATATTTTACTGTGATGCACAACACAGGCTTCACTCTCTACCTATATGAATAGATCAGCCATAAAAAATAACTCTGATTGACAGGGGAAGGGAAGGGGAANGGAAGGCAAGATGGGGATTAAGGATTTACTTGTTTTATTGAAAGGATTCCCTGCAAATCAGCCTCCAAAATAACACACTCCATGCTCTACCTTGTCACAAAAAGTGAGCTGAAATTATTATCACATTGCATAGCTGAGCCCATGGATCCTGTAGGTCTCCTCTCATTGTCAAAACAATGGGGTAACATGGAAATCAGGATTTTGCCCTGGGACAACACAAATGGACTGATCTCAATTATCGCCAAACAACTCCATATCTGAATGTATAGTTGTGCCACAACAATGCCACAGCAATTTGGGGAGAAAAATTAGGAAAAAAATTAATTACCATATTCACAGAAACCATTTCAAGAAAAACAGCATATGAGAATAGAGTCTCTGAGGATAACAACAGAATAACTGACAAAACATCTCAATCTGATCTATGAAAAATCCAGACTGCTTAAATGGAACTGAGTAAAGTCCATTGTTTAGTACTGGGTGCTGAAATCAACTAATAGAATCAAAAGCTAAGAAATAGATTTGTCAAAAAATTAAATTTGTCCTCATTTTGTGATACTCTCAACCAAATCTTCTGAGAAGGATATTAATTTTCTTGATATTTTTATTTAGGTGTCTTGAACGTGAAGCGACTATAAAACGAAGGAAAGAGGATATAAAAGCTGATTGCCGAATTTCATTTGGGGCAGGAAATGGAAGTAAGGCAATACTATATCTCATAAAAGTATATTCACCATTGGGTTGGTTTTTTGGGGGTTTTTTTAATTAAAATATAAGAAAGTTAAACTATCATCTGCAGACTGAACACTGCATTCCCCAGCTGAGACAGTTTCACCTCCCACTCTAAACTTTCTTCCTTTCGTCAGACTAATTTGTTTTGGCCTGATATTTTCCAACGTCAAGGTGAATGTTCCCAGGAAATTTGAGGGAAAATTATTTTGGCTGATTTTCATCTGTTGTAGCTCTACACAAAAAATACAGACTTTTTCATTAATTTTTGGAAGTATGTCTAAGAGTAACAGCAGCTATTGGCACACACCTCAAATTCAGTGCAATTATCAATCACATCAGGATAAAATGCACATAAAAACGTTGAAAATATCCTTCTAATATGAAAAGCATTCAAAAACAACATTTGTTCATCGACAAAAGAACTGGATTTGTTATGGGTTTTTTTAAGTTTAATCCAAAATGTTTCAGGCTGAAAACAAAAACAGGCTGAAAGAACAAAACACCAAGAAAATCTAATGCAGAAAGTGCAAAGAAATATAAAAATGAAAACCAGTGAGACTGTGAATTGGTTTCCTGTTCTTTATGAAACAAAACAGAAGTGTCTAATATAAATTTACTCCTAGGGCTTAGCACTCCAGGACCTCATGCTCAGAGGTCAGGGGCCTCTGAGTGGAAGCTTGATGGTTTATCTTAACCTTGCTATTATCTCACCTTTCCTTTTTTTGACTAATATTTCTGTGTTGGTTTGAAGAGCAAAGAGCATATCCTAAACCAGTTTTAAATGCTCTATGTTGATTGCAACTGGAAAGGCTTACAGAAAACAGGAACATGATGTTAAAGCCAAGATCTCTCTGACAGTGAAAGGGGCATAAAACTCCCCAAAGCTGTGTCAGTGTTTTCAATATGTGCATATATATTATCCTATACAACTCCCATTTCCAGTGATTATTTGGGGGACTTTTGCACATTTATAGCAGATTCCTGTTGTGGCTTTGCCATGTCAGCCAGGTATTTCTTGCCATTCTACTAAATAATATTGGCTCTGCCTTAAACAAGTCATTCTATCAATTTAAAAGATCAGGATGTATCAGACCATTGCCTTTATGCCTACATATGTTCATCACATTTGTCTGAGAAGCATGAGACAGGGACTAATTTCAGCACAAATCTGTACTGTTCCCATGTACCCTGGCTATATTAATCCTGGAACTATTTACCATGGAACACACTGCTCCTGGTAGAAAGAATTGCCTCCAGCCCTACTTGCTAGGCTCCATCCACTGAAGCAAAACAATGTATGTATTTTATTATTTCTTAAATTAGGATGAACTACAAGGTTCACCTGATTTATTCCCACAAATGCTACAGCCCAGGCCCACGTGAGCTCTTGGTTGTTGTGGAATATCCTGACTGCAGACAATTAGACCAGCCCGAGCAATGCACAGTATCTTACATTTACCTCTGCCTTCACCTCAGCTTTTAAGCTGTAGATTGGCAAAAATTAAATGTCCCTTGGACTCTTGGAATTTAACCCAAGGTCTGAACCAGTTATGTGGAGTCAGCTACAGAAATTCAGATTAATTTCGTGGAGTTAGACTTTTTTCTTTTTTTTTTCAGTTTTTTTTCTTTTTGATTCCTGGAATATTGTAAATTGTTTTTCTTCGTTCCCTGGAATTCAGAACATGGTTTGATAGGCACTTAACAAAAACATGTGGAGTTCCTTCCCCCAACCATTTAACATTTAAACCAACAAATCCTGCATGGGTTTGGAGAGGAATAAAGCCCCACAATATTTATCAAATGCCGAAGTTTACGATTCTACCAAATGTCAGATCTGGAAATGAAACAAAAAAAATTTCACTTTCCTAGATGAAAGCCCCAACATTCAGACATCTCTACCCAAAAGCTCTTGTTTCTATATTAATACTGCCAATTAAAAACAGCCACAACTGAGTCTTTCTTCTTTTAATATACACATGAAAACACACCAGTAAACAACCTCCACGTGTAGCCATTACACCTGACCATGCTCTGCTGCTGCAATTATAACCTGACAAACAACAAATTTATGAGAAAGTCTGATTAGTTCTGACAATCTCATTGTAGTAACACAAAAACCATTAAAGCTATCGTGCCACTGCAGAGATGTCTGTGTCGTATTGACACGATGATCTGCCTTTACCCACAGCAGAAATTTGGTTAGAAACAGTAGGGCAGCACACAAAGGAAGAAAGGGATAAATGCCTTTTGCAGAGATAAAGAACAGAGGACTCTGCTCCCTTTGAATTTATAATATTTCAGCAAGCATCTTCTTTGTTGCCTTCTCAGCTGGCTAAAAATGGATTAGAAGGTGAGGATGCACAACTTCTCTATGGCCCATTATTTCTTATCATCATCCAGATGGAGAGTGGCTATTAGAGCACCACTAAAAACTCTAATGAACTGCAGTGTTGTAGATTACTAATTCTTCAACAGCATGTTTGTGTATCAATAATAGACTGTAAAAACAACAACCTGACTAATTAGGCTGGATCAAATCTGCTCTGCTCGGCTTCCTGTCCCTCCTGTTCTGGGTGCTCATGTGGGTGTTCAGTACTGGTGCAGCTTCCATTAAACTCCTTCCAAAGGCTCTAATCACCCTGTGTAATATTGCAAACATTTAGAAACGTTTGTTTAAATGCTTATAAGAAGCATTTAAACAAGAGCACACCCATGTTGAAACCATATGAATAATTCTCTCGCTGTTTTGTCTGTAATGCAGGGGAGTTTAAATCTCAGTTGTTCCTAAGACAGGAAGAAGTGGGAGGGCCCCAACATTTATCATTAAGTCCTCTGTTTAGCAAAGCACTCAGGATTTAATTCATTAATATTTTCTGCTATTCCTGAGCTTGTTTGGGTTTTTAACAGGGTAAACAGAAACATGTTCTAAGCTTGTGCATTCATTTGCTTTGCTCCCTTAGCAGTTGGTGGAACATAAAAAAGAGCTGCAGTGCTGGGCCCCACTCAGAGGCTTGGGAAAAAACTAGTTTCTTTAAAAACATCCAAAGCAGCCCCGTGGGATCTAAGAAGTAAAATTGTAACCCTGCTCCAAATCTCATGAACACACACACAAATAAGGTGCATCTGTTGCAACCCCTGAAAAATATTAAGGAAGTTCAGCCAATGAAGATTTATTATTTTGAAAGCGAGTAATGTTTCAGATAAATCTCTCCAATTCTGTCATTTTACATCCCATTTAACAGCCAGAGTCAGCCCTTGACTTCCCAGAGGAGACAGAAAATGAAACCTGTGCTGGGGCTCAGCACAGCATCATTGCCATGGAATCACACAAAACTCAGCCTGGCACCTCACTGGACAGGGCTCTGCTAAAATCACCTCGTGCACAGGGCAAGGGAGGGCTGGCCAAGAACTTCCAAGGGCTGTGACTGTGCCACAGGTTTTGTAGGGATCTCACACACTTGTCTTCCCTTTCTCTCCTCCTCCATTCATCTTCAGACAAGGAGATTGGATTACAAGATCCCTCTTGCATGACCAATCTTCACCCACATGTAATTATTCCAGACTCACAGCCATTAGTTTCCAATACAGCCCTGATGCCAGCAGCTTTATTCTGAACTTCTTTCTTACCTTATTGACTTGTCTTTTTTTTTTTTTCTCTTTCAAGTGCCAATGTAAAAAGATTGTGTTTGATTAACTAGAAAGTCACATTTCCTTTAGGTAAGGTGGATTATCAATTTCAGCAGGAAATGCTAGCATTGGTGAAGCTCAGTAGTAACTTTCTTTTTGCCTTAGTCTCTTATTCAAAAATAAGGGAGTGAAAGCAGGCATCAGATTTTGTGCTTTGAAATGTTCCTGGTCGAGGAGGGAGAAGGGCAAATGAAGTTTGTCCTTTCACCATACACAAGAATGATTGTTTGTTCCCATGTCTTTACCGAGCAGGTATCATTCAAACATATCATGTAAAAAAAAAATACTTCCATACATGAGACCTCACTGAAATGGATACTGAGGTTATTACAATACCCCTAACATGGATTTTAGGCATGAGCTCTAGTGACCTTCAAATGGGACTTACCCCCTAATTCCCTCTTGCCATTACTTGGAAGATCCACCCATAAACCTGAAATGTCAGAAATGTTCCCTTCACCATGGTTTGTGGCCAGAGAACACTTAAAGGTAAGTTCTCATTGAGCAAAGGTCAGTGAGACTATTCCAGTGGTTAAAAACACACCACGAGTTTAAAGTTCACAGTTCAGGAAGCACTGAAGGACTGGGTAAAACGAATTTTAAAAATAGACAGGAACTCATCACACCTCATTCTGGCCTCCTAGCCTTTAACTTAACATCATTTTCTTACCACATATGAGGTAAGAGAAATTAGACCTAAGGGATTCAACACCCATTCAAAGGGTGACAGTGTTAGCCTGTGTGACACTGATGCTGAGTTCAGCTTGCTCAACTTTGCCAATACAATGTAAGAATCACAATTTTTCTGCAGCTCCCACCATTACTGTGGGAATGTACATGCAAAACTACAAATTTTGTAAGGCCATGGATATGACTGCTCCTCCCAGTGTTCCAACTTCAGAAAAAATCCAATTTAAATGGCTTTTACTTCAGAACTGACCATCTTCCACTGAAGAAAAACTGACACAACTCTCCCAACACGGTGCCATTCCTACAGAGCTGGGCTTTTCCTGCAGAGGAATGCAGCCTCCTCTCCATCTCCCATTGTCACATCACCATGCAAAAATCAGCAGCAGATATTTATAAACCCTTTTCCATCAACTACATCCTATATCAATTCTGATTACACTTCACAATGGAGCTTTGAAATGTGCTTTAACTTTCATGAGGCACTTTAGAAGAAATTAAATATTCTGCTCTATTAGAAAATCCTTCATGTTGTTATGCAACAAAAATGTAGACAAAGTAAGATAAAAGCTTACTAATCTTTCAACTTTATAAAAATATCTTTTTTCTATCTGCTGGTCTTCTTCCTTTTACCTGCTTGCTTAATTTCCCCTGGAAAAAGAGAGAAATGGCTGAAAGAAAGAAAATTGCCCCCGAAATTCTCTTTTTTACCTCAGTCTTAGAGGAAAATTTTACTTCTATCCTTCTGCTATACTTCCAGTATGTTATACCAAAAGATGCAGCACTTAAAAACCCAAACTTTAAAGAAATAAAAACAAGGAAAAAAAAAAGGAAAAAAACATTTCTATTATAGTTTTTTTTTTTCTTTCTTTAGTGTAAATCTTTATTAATGAAAAAGTCATTATGAAAACCCAGAGGCAAGAACCTTTAGCTCAGAACTATATTTCAGTTACAAAAATTCTTAACAGAAACTTCTTCTAAGCTTGTGTTTTCACTAGATGTTTAGAGATGGTCAACCACCTAGAAAAAGTGAGCTTGGCCATGCCAAGGTGTAACAGGGATTTGCAGCTGTACCTTCCTCTCCCTCCAGCATCAGAAATTTGTAGGCTTGGGAAGGACCTCAAGAGAGAGCAATCCTGAGGTAGGAGGAAGGATATCTGTAGCAGTGCTCATCAGTGAGCTGGAGTCTACCAAATCTGGTGCTGGTTCTGCCCATGATCTGCAAAGTTTTGCCCAAGCTGAAAAATTTTGGTGGACTGATGTTGGAAATCCCTGTTTCCAATATCAGTCCTTCATTCCCTTCTAAGTGCCCTCCAGGAAACACAGAAGATCAACATTTTTTTTCCCTTTCAAGCATACTCTTTCCATGGTAGAAGTCAATCTTCTTGTTCCCCTTAAGCTTCCATCAGATTAAGCCAAAGTCAGTTCTTCCAACTGTTCCCTTGAGATCCTGCCTTATGATCCACATCCCTTGATCATAAAAACATATTTTTATGATCTCCTCTCCCTCCAGCTGGTCTACAGCTTCCTTAAAGTGCTGTATCTAAAAAAGAAAGGAAAAAGGTGCCTACCCAGTCCTAGTCCCAGCAGAATAAATATCTTTTCAGCTTGTTTGTAGCACTGCTCCTGATACCTTCCAGAGTGAAATTTACAGGTTTTACCCCACTGGTGTGTTGTCAGATCCAGTCTGCAGTCACCTATCCCTCTCCTTCTCCAATATCCTCCAAAATCCTCCCCAGCCTCACAGCAGCAGACCCAGTTATTCCATAGACTGTGCTTATGCATTAGATTTGCCCTCTTTGCACGTGGTGCCCTGCATTTCCCTTCCACTGACATTCACCTTGCAGATTTGGGGACGCCTTTCCAATTTATTGGGATCATTATGGATTCCAGTGCTGTCATCCAAACTGCTTGCAACCCTTGCCATAACCCTCCCAGAGTGCTCTCTCTGTTCTGTCACTCATCTCTGCTGATGAAAGTGTTGAACAGAATCACATGCAGGGAAAAAATCTCACTGGCAATTCCCTCCAAGCCTGACAGCGAAGCCCTTGATTATATTTTGATAGAGATTGTTCAGCTCAGTTATTGCCAACTTTGTTATGATTGTGTTGAGATCATCTTTCACCCATTCGCTGTGAGGCCACTAAGCAAAAACTGTCAGAAGACTTCTAAAAAGTTCAGATATATCGCATCTACTCAATTCCTTTTATTCTCTAGGCAGTTATCTTGTCAAAGAGAGAAATCAGATTAATTTGCCATAAACTCATCTTGACAAATCCACGCTGGCTGCCGGCCAGTGGAAGAAAACTAGTCTTAATCATTCATGACCAAAATATTCCCAGTGAAACGCAACTGGATTTGACTCAGCACTCGCAGGGATGCACAGCAGGTACCCAGGGGAGAGTTGCTAGTTTGGATGTTCTCCTGTCCTTTTCCAAAATGGAAGGGAAAGGAGCAAAGCTCTTTAAGGAGGAACCTGCAGTCATACTCCCACACAGAGTATGCTTCCACCAGCGGAAAATTGTTCCCAGTTCTACCAAAGTTCTTGCAGAAAAAGCCACAGGAAGTATGAACAAGGATGAGAGGCACACAGGCTGAGTCCTCAGTGCTCTCAGAATGTTCAACAGGAACACAACATTGTACGACTCGAGACCTACGGAAAGGAAGCAATGGGAAACCAAGAACTGGTATCTGTCATCTTTCATCCAATTACCTGATATCCCCAAGCACCACCAAATGTCTTACAGCACCACAGGCAGCACTGTGATAATGAAACCTCCCAGAGACTGGGACTTTTTACAGATTTTACAAAAACAACACAAAACCCCCAGCTCTTTCAGAGTCTCTGGGTGTGCGACAGTGTCACACGGCTTTTCAGTTCTGAAAGCCAACCTAACAAAATTTAAGCACGGAAATATCTCGCTAAACATGAAAAATAGTATTTTAAGGGCTGATTCAGTGGCATGATTCAAATTTTCTACAACAGGACACTTGTTAAAACAACTTGTCTCCTCACTGAACTGCCCATCCTAACTTCCACTCCAGCTGATAAAGCACAGTAGTTGTCTGCAAGCTTAACTGGGCCAATCTTAATGAGATTTAATAGAAAATACCTGTTTTTCCCACTGAAAGCAGGACCCAGTGAGGAGCCCATCTCCACTGATATCAGGCGGTAGTTACCTGTTAACTGGACTGACTTACTTGGCCACTCTCCCTTCTAAATGCCAAACACAGGGAGGTATTATCTCCTGGGTACACAAAATTAACCAAAGGATCTCTGTGCAGACACAGACTCAGATCACTTTCTTGGCTCCCTGAAACTTCAGAACAGGCAAACACAAAGGATCTCCTGAGCCCCTTCTATCCAAGCAGTGTGATATCTTGGGGGTTATCTTTTATCTCAGATTTGTTTATCCCTCTAGCACAACATGCTATAAAACTGAGCTGTGTTGTGTTCTTAGCCAGTCAGATATATTTGCTGATCTGGCTGGGCTAATTAAAACTTTCTGCTTCCTGAGAGATACAGTTGTTGTGAGTAATCCAGGACTACCTGATAATCCCTCTGGGACCATCTCAGGTGATTGCTTGCATTCCCTGTGTGAGCACAAAGGTTCATTTTCCACATTTACGTATCATTTATTCAATAACAATTTTCAGTTGTTTTAAATAATATAGTTCAACAGCACGAAATAACATTTCCTTCTTCATTGTTACCTCTCCCACTCACTGTCCTATCTCTCTTGATACCATAATTTCCTTTAAACACATCAAGCCAATGACAATAAAAGTAAACCTTATATAAACACATGCTAGCTATAACCTTGACAAAAAAAATCCCATAAAGCTTCCCAAGGAGGCTGTTTTATGGTTTTAAACCTCTTTATATGAAGACACATGTTTTTGCTATAAAGTAGAACCTGAATCTCTAAAAATCTCCTGCTCTGACAGAATTACAGCAAAACAAGGCACATATGGCCCCAATCTGGTGGATACGACCAGGTGTTGGAGCATGTCCTGAGAAGGAAAACAGAGCTGGGGAAGGAACACAAATGTGATGAGGAGCAGCTGAGGGTGTTTATCCTGAAGAAAAGAAGGCTGGGAGGGATTTCACTACTCTCTACAACTCCCTGAAAGGAGGGTGTAGCCAGAGGGTGGTAGTATCTTCTCCCAGGTAGCAAGCGACAGGACAAGAGGAAACAGCCTCAAGTTGCGCCAGGGGAGGTTTAGGTTGGGTATTAGGAACAATTTCTTCACAGAAAGGGTGCTAAGCACCAGAACAGGCTGCCCAGGGCAGTGGTGGAGTCGCCATCCCTAGAGATATTTAAAAGACATGTAGATGTGGTGGTTGAGGATGTGGTTCAGTAGTGGGCTGGCAGTGGTGGAGTAATAGTTTGGTGAATGACATTATAAGTATTTTCCAACTTAAATGATGAGTTTATGATCTCACTCTTACACTCAAGTCCCATTAAAAAGTAGATGATGCTACATCTTTTACTCCCTAAGAGTAATTTGGGGTTTTTTTACTGTAGGCTACTGAGATGTGATTATGCACTTAAGGCTTTTCCATGCAGCTGCTCAGAGAATATTGAGATTGCCAAGTTCAACTGCTGCACAGACACCAATAACCTGGCTCAAATGCTCCATCTGCCCCAGCTGTGAGACATAAGTAAGATTAGTAACAACAAAAAGATATCACAGAAAGATCCTGATATCCTTTATTTGTAGAGCTAATAGCACTTAGGCTGTGGTTCAGCAATCCAAAAGTGTCAAAATGCTTTTTCAATGGCACTCAAGAGGGGAAATTTTCACTTGCAAGGCAACTTCTTGTAACTTCCTGTGCCACTTTCTTTTTGCACTAATGGGTAAATGTGAACGAACAGTTTTAGTCTCTCCTGATTTGGATGTTGAGGAACTTATCACCTTTCTCATTGCTTGAGGATTACATCTATTTGTAGCAGAATAGGTTGCACATTGAAATTATGGATGTCCTATCCCTGGAAATATTCAAAGCCAGGGACAAGACCTTGAGCAACCTGGTAGAAGGTGCCCCTGCCCATGGCAGGGGTTTGCAACCAGGTGATATTTAAGGTCCCTTCCAACCCAAATCATTTTATCATCTTGTGATTCTAAGAAACAATTAAGAACTTGCTAGCAGGGCCGTATTGTTGTTGGAACAGACATTCCCCTCACTGGCCCCCATTTTAAGAAACTTAAGGAGCAGCACAAAAACTGGCACCAGCCCTCTGCTGCTGAAGAGATCAAACAAACCCTTCTGCAGATGCAGAGCCACGTCTCTCCCCCATCCCAGGCTCCTGCAGGAAAAGAAACTGCCCTTCCACAGGACTGACTCTTGCAGGACACCTTTAGGGGCAGAGCTGGATTTCTACCATACCTAAACATTCAAGCCTATAAATTCCTGTAGATGCAAACCCTTCTCATATTAGTATCTGTTGCTAGGAAAAGTATAATTTAATCTACGGTGCTGGCAGTGATTCTTGCTGGAAGGTGCTATCTTACACACTCTCCTCAGGATCAAAAATTAAAACCTATGGGCTCCTGGGATTGCTTGCCTGGGAGCCTGCCAGACAAGCGCTTTCCTACAATGATACACTGTTGTGTCAGCGCGTGGGCTCAGCCACTGCTTCACAAATTTGCCAGATAAACTTCCATGATTCATCCCAATGGCATCCAAGTGGCTAACTATCATATATTATTGGCAGGGAACTGACAGAATGCTGCTTGAACAATGAAAAGGACCCACTGAAAAGAATGAATTAAGTCTGACAGATCAATGGGGGGCTTGACTGGCAGCCCCTGGCACTCCACGTCACAGCTCCCAAAGAGCTGAGCAGCAGCAAGGAGGGTGCCGTGAGCAATCAGCAGCCTTGCAGCATTGTTTGCCAAATACAGGAGAGTTCAGGGCTAGAGGTGGCTCAGATGAGAGCATCTCACCAGTTTTAAAAAATAAAGAGTCCTAATCTCTCTGTTTAATAAAATTAAAAGGAGGGCTGGACATACATGTGTTTAGTATAGATAACTAAGACATCGGTGATATCTGTATTTATGTGTCTAGCAGACACCTTCTGGTGAAATATGTCCCAGCCCATGGCAGGGGGGTTGGTACTGGACAATCTTTAAGGTCTCTTCCAACCCAAAGCATTCTGTGAATCTGTGATATCAAGAGGAACCCACTCTCCTCCATCATCTCTCCCCTGAACAATAATAACTTGGGGTCAAAGTGACAGCAATTACATCTGTCTCCTTTTCAAAGCTGAAAATCATGAACCTGGGTATTTTAAGAGGAAAACAAGAAGTTAGCACTTTGCGCCATTAAACTAGAAACTCTTGTAAAGAAGAGTCTAGAAATTACATCCATTTTCCAGAGAAGGTATCATTTACAGTCACTACAACAAATTCTTCTGCTCATATGCAAAACCAATGTGAATTGCCAAGCCTGTTTTCACCATAATTTAAAACCAGCCACTGAGAAACATCATCTCTCCCACAACCATCTCCCCATAAAACTGGAGTAATTAGAAGCCAAAGTAATTATGTATATAGATAAATGTATTTCCCTACAGGAAGAACAACAAAGCACCCTCTGCTCAGCAATTCTGGGGACCAATGGACAACTAAGAGATTCTTCTGAGTTTTTCACAGCCTGAGAAACAGTGAATTATTCAATGTTCATTGACACTCCTTCTTTCCGGATCTCATTCCGACCTTCCCTTGCTGCACGGATCATCAAAGCATTTCAGCGACTGGTGGAATATGCTGGATTTCTCCAGCTGCCTGGATGTACATGCCAGGTCCACTCAGCTGGACAAATAAACTCCTGTAATTGCTGTATTTATGGGGCCAGACCGATGCTGCAATCTGCTCTGTGCCATGCAGAGCCATTTCGCTGTTGCACATGGACAGGGGCAAACCCATCACTCCGGGTTACACTAGAAGCATGAAATGTCTCAGAGAGCCTCTGAGCCCCAGGCTGGGTGTTGTGCTTTAACCTAGCAGACAGCTAAAACTCCCACAGCCACCTGCTCACTCCCCCTCTGGAATAGGGGAAAGAATGAGAAAAAAAAAAAAAAAAGGCAAAACTCATGGGTTGAGATAAGCACAGCTTCACAGGATGGAAAAGGAAGTGAAAATAATAATAATAATGATAAAAGAATACAAAAAATGAGCGATGCACAATGCTATTGCTCACTACCTGCTGACCAGCCCCCCCAGTTTTATTGTTCAGCATGATGGCATATGGTGTGCAATGTCCCTTTGGCCAGTTTGGCTCAGCTGTCCCAGCTGTGTCCCCTCCTGCCTCCTGTGCCCCCCAGCCTCCTCTCTGGCAGGGAATGAGCAGCTGAAAAGTCCTTGATTCACGCAAGCACTGCTCAGCAACAGCTAAACCCTCAGTATTTTATCAACATTATTCTCATTGTAAATCCAACACACGGCACTGTACCAGCTCCTGGGAAGTAAATTAACTCTATCCCTGCCTAAACAAGGACTTTGGGAAGCTGGCTGCTCTTGTCATAGTGAAAGTACAGAAGGAAGAAAGCATATGACTCTACTGTTGTTTAAACATTCACACTTGTTCCTTCAAAAAACCCATCTCTCCTGAATTTTTCAAGCTGTTTCACCCAACCACACTCCCACCTTTCCTCAAAATGCTTTTTCCCTTTTATTTTCTGCTCACTAAAGGCCTGGCTGGGATGAGTTGCAAGACAGTGATAGTGGGGTATGAACTAAAAGTTTCTTTCTGTTCTCTTTCTTCACACTTCTTTTTATTTTTCTCTGAAAGACACAAACCCAGTCAGTTTTCCATCTGCATCTATGGCTGTGCTGCAGGAGCCTTAAAGCTGTTGTGGACAGAAGCAGAGCAACACACAGCAGCAGAGGCTGAGATTTTGTTTGGAGGCTCTGAGCTGGCAAAAGATAATGGGAGGTTTACAACAAAGGTCCTTCCTGAATGATAAACGATTCCTGGTGCATTCAAAGGATCTGACAGACCTACCTATTTGCTCTGCTCTGCACAGAGAGGGGATGAAATAACCTAGATCAACACAAAAGGTGCTACAAAAATCAGATTTTCAATGCATATTCAGCAACTCTAGGCAGCAAATGCACAATAGGTATTTAAACAATAACCCTTTTAAAAACCTTGCTCCCTTGTCATAGGATGCTTTGTTTGCTATTTTTAGCTTTTCAAGTGTCAAGAAGCAACAGAAAAAAATATTGCTGAACAGCACTGGACACCAAGATAAAACAAGTGAGGCAAAAAAGAAATCCGAAGCAATTGCCACAAGATGAGGTTAAGTTATTTAAAGCTCTCTTTCCTGCAAGACAGGTGATGTTATTTCAGCTTAAATATCCCACTCGATCTGCCCTCAGTGAACGAGCAAGTGACAAGCTGCCAATCCAGCTGAAAAGCTCCCCATCCATCAGGGCTTCCCCCGCCCCTGCCCGCACCAAGCAATGCTTCATCAGCACCTACAGAATCTGAATCTGCCTATTTTTAACGAGAACACCATCCTGCAGTCCTGCCCACCAGAAGGATTTGCGAATCTCTCCAAATACTCCTCCCAGGTCCTGATAACTTTGCCAGCATGAATAGGAAACTTGGGGCTTGCAGAACCAGCCGCAGCTCGTTGACAAGGCAGGGAAGATTTCCTCTCCTATCTGCAGTTTGCATGAGTAGGCAGCTGGGATTGTGATGAATTACTATCTCTGATTCCAGTGCTAAGTTTAAAACAGTTATTTGGCATAGTCTGTTAGGAAAAAAAAAAAAACCCACTGCCAATATCAGCTATTGGTATTAGCAAACTTGTTCAGGAGAGCTACCAAAGGTATTTCAGAGTCTCTCTGCTTGTAACAGGAGCGTGTCTGTGGACTAGACATATTTATTGACTGAACTGTAATTGAATTTTACTGAATGTTTATCTCAAAACACTGTTTCAAAAGAGAAACTAAAATATCTTGGATTGAGAATAACTCAGTTCTTAGTTACACCTTTTCATGAGGCCAAATCTTTCTCCCAAGCTCAGTGGACACTCTGAATGCCCGGGAAATTGCATTTTCCATTAACCATTTGTTGTGCCTTCCTCTTCCATTTTGGAGCTCAGAGTGACAGGCTTTCAGCAGCCAGCTCTGCAAAACATGTCTCCCCAGTCCTGCAAGTCTGATCTCTCTGCACAAATATTGCAAATATTAACCCCATGACCAGTGCCTGTTCCAAAGCTGGTTTATTTTCTAACCAGTGGAAAAAGATCAACCAAGGTTTGGATTTCAGTCAGGAGCACTCATCACACTGATGCCCATGGGATTTGAAATCTTCAAATCCACACCGGTGTCTCTACAAAAGATTGACTATTTGATGATAATTGGGAATTTTTACTTGTAATTTTTACTTGTAAATAAACCAAAAATGTTTGTCCTGTCTGTAGCCTTCCTGCGTGTCACAGTGCTCTTCAGCCCACTCGCAAGAGAAGGCACATTCATTTTGGTGTTATTATTTTGATGCAATAAGCAACTCAGTAGTCCTTTTGCCACACTTCTTAAATTTTAGATTCCACTTTTGACTTTGTCTAACACCCTATAATCCTACACACGGTTTCCCAAGTGCTAAGCTCACAGTTGCCACTCATAAATTTGATGTGAACATTTAGTAATTAATTCTGTAGGTAACACTTATGGAAATTATTTGCCAGTGCCACATACACAGGCTGTTGGCAGTGTCAACTTTGATCCTGCTACTTGTATTCCCCATCTTTAACATGAATTCCAGAGATGAAAAAAGCAAGGAAACGACCCACCTAGACCAGACGCAAAGCAGGTAACAATCTCCCCTTCCTTTTCACCTGCTGAGGCCATGCATGTACTTTGTTGTTGTTGTTGTTATCATTATAAATAGTAGTCGTGGCATTCATTATGCTTTTATGGGTCTCATCACACCCTAAGTCATTTACCACTTAGTTTTTTCCTGTTAGTTTTTTCCTGTCAAATCCCCCTCAACAGGAAAACACAAGTCCCCACTAAAAAAGACCCCCAAAAACCAAAAGAAAACAAGGGAAGCAAATATTACAATGTATAAAAAATGTTCCATATCCACTTTATTTTCCAAATCCCCAGCTTCTGTAAATACCACAAATCAGTGTCAACAAACAGCATATCAGCTCCTATGGGCTTTTGATGACCTATCTGCAGTAGCTCACTAATGCCCTGGCTTGGGGATTTGTTTTTATGGACTTAGAAATGTTTTGCAACCTCATCATGTAAATATGGTGTTCAGTAGAAATTGCACCATGCTTCAAGAGTCCTAAAATTGCAACCTCTCTTTTTAAAAAGCATTTTAAATTCTCCAAACAAATGTCTTTAATCTTCTAAAGGTCTAGAAAGACTCTGGCAAGAAAAGTTCCTTTTTATAGTTCAGTATTTCTCAGAGATGTTAGCTGAGATAATTATCAGAGAGATTATGCAGATCTTATTATCAAAAGGTTTTGTTTGCTCTCTTGCTACATAATTGCTTTGTGTTTGCATGGTGCTCAGAAAATAGAAAGCACCAGAGAAATACCAGGAGTTATTGATTTAAGAGAAAAATAATTCTCCCAAATGGTATTAACATTTTAAGTTGACTCTACTATATTTTGAAGATTTCTGGTTATCTGTAGAGCCCCTCAGTGATGTAACCTTGGCAGCACATGAAATGAGAATTATGCCACTCCTGATTTTGGACTATTTCAACAGAGCTGTGAAACAGCAGGAAGCAGAAAAAAAGGTGCAATATATTGTCTCATCATTTCCTTCACTTCTAGCTTTGCTGGTGGCAAAGGCCACCACATTCAGAAGATAAAATCAGGATTTATACCTTAAAGCAGTGCCATAAAGTAAAAAATCAATTTATAGAATCACTAAATGTTTCAAGAATTGGATAAAAGCACATCGAACTATTCCAGGCTTGAGTAAGTTTATAAGCAAAAGTCAGACTACCTGAATTCAAATACACTTTGTAACTCTTAACCAAAGTCTCAGAAAGACCTTACAAAAACTATAAAAGCCATCTTTAAAGTGTAAGGATGAGGCCCAAAGTATAAACTTGCCATTGGGAACACTTCGGTACGCAGACCACTTAGCCTTGCAAGCAATTTAAAAGGCACAGCAACCACATAATTTCAATACCTGTTTTCAAGAATTCCAAGTTCAATTCATGATTATTTACAGGTACCACAGGGGTTTTTTTAGCATGTCAAGAAACCTTAAAGCAAATGCACTCTACAAGCATGGCACTTGCCACAGAACTCCCCTTAAACACAAGAAAATTGGATTTTACTTACAGCCAACCATCATCATGGCCACCGAAAAAATCTTCTCCCCATCAGTGGTGGGGGCTATGTTCCCAAATCCTATGGTTGTAAGGCTTGTCATGGTAAAGTAGAGAGAGGATATGTACAAGGAGTCTTTGCTGGGCCCTCCTTCCCACTGCCCCGAGCCCGTGGTGTTGTAGCGATATGGCGTCCCGATGCTCAGGGCCAGCTGGTAGAGCCAGCTGTCTGTCTTGATGGTGTTGGTCAGTTCATCTATGACTTCGTAGTCCCCAATGCTGTACCAGATGCAGGCCAGCCAGTGGGCCACCAGCCCAAACACACACACCAACAGCACCAGCACGGCAGCACCGTACTCCAGGTAATGGTCCAGCTTCCTGGCCACCCGACCCAGCCGTAGAAGGCGCACCACTTTTAAGGAGCTGAAGAGGCTACTGATTCCCTGGAAAGGAATAAAAAGAATCATTATTTGGTCTGAAATATCCTGCTGGTTGGCACAGAAGGCTGTACAGCAATTCCTGCATCTGCTTAAAATCTTTCTATGTAATTTTTCAGGCCTTAGATAACAGGATACAAGATCAAACTCTCCTCCCTCCTCCAGTGCCTTTGTCCCCATCAAGCTAAATTGAGTTTGGCACTCACTAGGTGGATAAATTACTTTGTTCAAACTCAGTCTTTCAAAGCAACAGAAGGGTTCTGTAGAATCCAAAGTGGAAACAGCAAGTTTATTACAAAAAGGAGTGGCTCAATGCTTCACCACTTTGAAGTGAATTGGAGACTCTGCTTTGACCTCAAGAAGATAAAAGGAGGTGGAAGAGGAGTCACAGATGGAGCTCCACCAACCCTGTGGAGTCTTCCTGAAGTTTCCCAGAGAACAGCATTCTGTTAAATCCAAGCAGAGGATTGTTATTCTGGCCAAAACAGGGGCACACCTACTTCAACAACCCTCAACATTAAGAGATGCTTGAGAGAAACACCAGAACGTAACTGCAGAGGGAAACTCAGAGAAATCTGCCTATTGTTACTCTCATCCACCAAACAGGCGCTGAGTAACTTCCTCTAGTACAACACTCTCCACCTCTTATTATCCTTCAAACATAACTCTGGATATTTTGTTACTTACAAGAAGTCTCACTGACTGAACATGGAATTAAATGATTGTGGACACATCACCTTCCAAGAGCAAGGGAAATACAGACCACAAGCCTTTGCATACAGGGTTAATTTCCTTTCCAACCAACATTGCAGATATTTTCCTAAAGCACTGTTGGTGCAGTGTTGTTTTTTTTCCTGTCACGCAAGATAGATGACATACAAATAAATGGAAATACAAATATTTAGGGAATAAGAGCACAAGGACCATCAGAAAGTTAATAGAAACATCAGCGAGAGGGCAAGAAATGTGTATGTCCTTCTCAATGCACAAATGGTTTGGGAGTTTAGAGATGCAGAAGAACAAAAACATGCTCTTGATCTACTGCAATCCCATGATATAACTAACTTGTGCATTAAATTAATTAGTGGCTCAAAATAGAAGGTTTGTAAAGGAAGGTTTCTAATATAAAACATTCAGAAGCTGAAGACATTTAATTTAAAGTAGAAATTAAGACATAGAAAGCAATGAGGCAAACACTCCTAGTTACTGTGCCAAGATTAAATTGCCCTTTTCTATGCATCATTATCAAATCAGTCTAGTCAAAACACTGGCTAATTATATTATCAAACAGTAAAAGACTGGAGTTTCTGGAGTTTTCCATACCAGAAAAACATTTGTCTCTTTTGCACCTCTGTTTCTTCTTCTTTTGCACCTTTTTTCCCTTTGCCCAACATTTGAAGGGTAACATACATCTGATATTTCTAGATGTAATCTGTTTGGCACAGTTCTTGTATGCTTTTCAAATCCTGTTGGAATGTGTTTCGGATCCCCAAATCCTTAATAAATTGAAGCTCTATATTTGCATTCAAGCTCTCATGATGACTAATACCACAGAGGGAAGTGGAATTTTCCCATTTTGATTTCTGCATTTTGCATTTACACAGGACAGCCATCTATTTTATTGTCCTTATTTCCATCTAAATGTATATCTACTTATTTGCTTTAGGATATATGGCTGGGAGACATCCTGAGCAGCCAACTTTTCCAATAAACTGGGAAGCCCCTTCCAATATTCCTAACACAATGGACTGTGGCCAATGAACTACTGAATGAGGGTCCAACCCCACAGAAATAATATCTACATTAAAAAAATATATAAAGAGAACTTCAGAGTAGCTTAATAGTTATTCTGCAGTACATTTCACTGAGTGAACCTTAATTTTGAAAGTTCACAGCTTTCAAAAGAGGGAGAAAACAGCAGGGTGTTTTCCTTGTAGAACCAAATCCTGTTGCATTGGTCAAGCAGAAATGCATTACTTCTGTTTTAATTAAAGGCTTACCATTTATTTCCAGGATTAATGCTAGGGAAGGAGTTAGAGACCTGGAATTCAAATTTGTGGGTCCATTTTTTTACACCCAGTGGTGTAAGTTTGACCCAGTGGCACAGCTTACACTGCACTTTATACTGCACAAACAACCCTTGAACAGAGGAGTTTACAGTGTGACCTCCGTCCCCCACCCACACTTCACCTTCTCTAAGTTACATGGACAATTTAGCAGTTATACAAATAATACAAAAATACAGCATTTATTTCAAAGTCTGGGAGAAAGTGTGTGCTCTCAATTTTTTTTCCCCTAAGCACAGGTAACAATCACATCTCTTATGTATAAAACAAAGAGAAATATTTCATTTTAGCTGACATTAAAACATATTATTTCCAAAGAGTAATTAATTAAGTAAACCTTAAAGCCAGTTCAGTTTGAGCCCTTACTTAATACCAAAAAAATCAAGAGATGTAGTGTGCATTCACATTTCATGTCTAATCTTCCTGTATTCTATTTCTGTAAAATACAAAGGCAATATTGAAAGCTTAAAAAGCCTCTTCCATAAAGCACTATATAAGAGAGAGCAAATAAACAAATGCTAAATGAATATTTGATATATCACATATAGAGTATATCAGATAGATAAATAGATAGATAGATAGATAGATAGATAGATACGTATATGTATCAATCACATGCACTAAGTACTAGTTGGGTCAAGTTGGCACCTTCATATTTATAAAATTGCCAACAATTAATGCACAATTGTTAATATGCAAAGCTCTGCCTCAGATTCAGTAACAATGTCTTTGATAGAAGTTATGTGAAAGACTAACTGCCTTGAATTACGTTTGAGCAATTAAGAAATTCAGTTTTCTAAACTCGATTGCAGGCTGCCTTTAATTTTATTTTTCTTTTAACTGTATTAATGCTCCATAATGAATACTTTGGAATCCCTTCTATTCCAGGGTGTGCATCTGCTCTGACAGAAGTAACTTCAGCACTCAAGGAACAGAGAGGTGATTAGAAATTGTGAATGGGGTATGTAATCCAGTTTGGCAGTGGCATGCTGTAAATAAAGCACATGTTGGATATTGGAGATCCAACCTTCTGGGAAGAGCATTTGTGACTCCATTGCCATTTCAACTGGGCCAACTGTCTGTAACAGCTGCTGGGCTGTGTTCTCTAACTGAGAATATCTCCTTATGTTATCAGCCATCCACGCCAGCCCCTTGGAGTTTTGGCTAATGTATTTTATCACATCCTAATCAGATGAGGACGCTCAGCTGGCTCATCATCCATCATCTCAGCCTCAGAAATCTTTGCACTGAAGAACCACCTCCTCCAAAGCTGCCTTTTGGGTGCCAAGTTTGAAACCAAATTCCCATCTGACACACATCATCAATTTAACTCTTCCAAACGTGAGTCACAGGAGTCGTTCCCAGGAAACTTCTAAGGCCATTGGATCAGGAGAGGAAAAAGCACTGCCTCTGAACCAGCCATTTTGTACCACCACTTCAATTTAGGAGAGAGCTGAGGCCGTACAAAGGATGTAGACATTGTCAAATTTATCCAGAAAGACATTTTTGAGGGATGGATGTTTAACTTTGGAATTAAATCAGACATTCATGATTAAACAAAGCCCAAGTTTCTTGACACAAGCACGTTGCAAAGTCTGTGTTCTCAAATCCTCTTGATAGTGGAGGCACAACTGATAACAGCACTCAGTCTGACACACAGAGGGACCAATCCTCCTTTTTAAAACTACCTGACTCTTGCCATTTCAGACCCTAGATGTTTACCACAGTGCCAAACTGCCACCTCCCAGGACAAAAGCAGTGCCTAAGCTGTGTGCCTGCAGCCAGCTGAACTTTTCCAGCCACAGGACTGAGACAGATGTTTCCCAAAATTGCCATGCACACCATGGGAACAGATCTGTGCACCTCCAGCAAGAACAGGGAGCAAAGTTCTCTTGCATTTAATGAATCCCTGATAAGCCAGGCAATAGGAAGGATGAAGCTGATAAAGTTGTGTTATACAGGGGTCAAGAGCCAAACATGCAAGAGGATGAAGGGAACATTGTCACCAAAGGAAAATGAAGGTTAACAAGGGCAGGAAATCATCTGAGTCGAAAATGACTCTACCTAAAACCTCCTAAACCAGGGAAAAGAGAGTGGAGTCTGCTCTACACTAAAGGAGCAGCAGAATAGCAGAGCTGCATGTTTGTAAAATCTAAAAAAGAATAGCTGGTTACTTGCTAATGTAATTAATCTTTTCTGAAGTTGGAAATTATTGTATAAATCTTCTTTTAAAAGTAAAATAAAAACAAAAACAGCCATTAGTTTCAACCATCTAAATATACAAAAAAATCTGCTTAAACCTCGAAATTAAATCCCAGTATGCTGAAATGGTAAATCATGCATAACTTTTTCTTTCTACTATGGAACAATGTGCTTTTAACTCTAGGCACTTTTTCAATTAGATTTCACTCCATGATTTTTTTATTTATTTGTTGCTAGCTCTGGGTACACACGCAACAGCAACAACAAAAAGAAACTAAATATGCATTTTAAATGTGTTCTAAAACTGAAATACTCTGAACTTTGAAAATGGGGATTGGTACTGCATCATTTAATAGGAAACACTGGATGAGAAAAGGTCAGAGGAAAAAAAGAAAAACTTTTCACTCAATTTTAATGTTCAGCACACTGTGGTTTTGAAGAATTTATGGGGTAGTGTAGTGGTTTTGTATGCCAGTTTGAGATTAAAAACCAGCACAGGTGGCCAATAACGAGAGCTATGAAATGTTGGTAGGGCATGCTGCCACTGCAGTCAAAGGGTGATCGCACCATATACAGATGTTAAACTAAATTTAAGCTGGTATCTTTATGCTGGACATGAGCAATTACAGCAAAACTACCATAAAAATTATCAAATCCTCGGAGGAGTTTGCAGCCAGAGCTCACCTCTGTGCAAGAGCAAAATGGTTTTGTGTGGCTGCAGCACGGGCTGAGCTCCAAGCAGGCTCCTGGATCCCACAGCAAGCTGATGGCCAACAACCCTGTCCGTGTGGACAGCCCATCCTTCCTCCCTGGAGATGAGGAGTGGGGTATGTCAGGGGAGTGACTGACCCCATCCATCTCTGACAGCCAGGGAGGGGATGAATCAGCTCCCTCCCACTGGGCACACAGGAGCTGAGGGCTGTGGCTTGCACAGCTGCTCTGAGGAGGAATCAAACCCATCCTCAGAAACCCAGAGAGCTGGATCAGCACAGCAACCCAGCCTGTATTGTGTCATCAGAGAAACAGACACTGCCTCCCAATGTGAGACTGATCCTGCTCCAGATGAGCTTGGGGAATAAATGCTATTAATAACAGGAGGCTGAGATGCTCTGCAGATGCAACAGGATGCTTATTTCTCCATTCAACAGCCAATTACTTCCTATAATGTGATGCTACACTGCCTTCAGTTCTTGCAGGGTTTTGCAGAAGTCCCCACTGGCTTGAAGGAGGAATTGAATCAGTTCATAAAAAAGTGAACAATCACAAAGTAAACTAGACTAGGGGTCCTTGCTCTCAAAAGGGCAAGAGCTGGTAAATTATAAATATTGAACTAGATAGTAATAAGTGAAGGCAGGTGGACTATGAGAGGTAGAAGAGTCAGACACCTGGCAGCAGAGGACACCTGGAATGTCCTTTCATCAAAAGGTTGTAACTCAAAGAAGAAGGGGTGGGGAACTTGTAAAGCTGGGCATCAGTTATAAATGAGTAAATAATCATCCAGAGGAAGAAAGTAGAAACAGAAAACTGATAATATATAAAAACTAAAAAACTGATCAAGAGAATACTACACCTTAGAGAGGAAGTTGAGCTAAAGTAAGAATTACCAAATACCAGGTTGAACTTCTCCTTGCAGAGGATACTAAAACAGACCCCCAAAGATCCTTCAAATTCAAATTTGAATAAATAAATAAATAAATAAATAAATAGATGGAACGACTAACGTGATCAGGTGAAGTAAAATTCATCCAGGCTTGGGCTAAAAATTAAGTTAATTCTCAGCATTAGTTTCCAAAAATTATGTTGATATTTCCCAGAAAACCTAATGCATCAAGAAGGAAATAAACAGATACATTACTTGAACAAATGTTAAGGGAAAGCATAATTAGAAACTTTGAGATAAATCAAAATGCAATAGTGGAGCAGTAGGTTAGGCTAGCTGGGATCTATCCAAGGTTTCCTGATAGCATTCTCTGATAACACAGCCCATTTTCTAAATAAAAGAAATGTAGTATTTCAGTAACAGAAGAGGTGAAATTATTGTGAACCACAGGGAAAACAGAGATCACCACTGAGACACCAGGGTGACTGAAGAACTTGTGGACAGGGTGGAAAAATGGAAATCATAAAAAGGGAGTCTAGCAAGGGTTACAAGTGGTGACTCCCAGTGATTTTGATGGTTTCTTAGTGACATAAACAGAAACAGTGTATGGTCACAGAATCTTCTAATGACACCTTTGGAACACACTGTCAGGTACAGAGAATAACTATGTGGGTATAAAGGAAAATGTGATAAAGCTTGACAATACAGAGTCCCAAGACATCCATTACAAATTAACAAAAATGTATACAACAACAAGGATCTTTAACTGAAGATTACTGAGAAAAAGAAGTATTTGGGTGTATGGGTTAATCCCACATACCCATCCCACATGAGTCAGAGCAATCAGTGAGCTGCACTCGCAGAAAAGGTTAATCCAGCTCCAGGACAGATCAGCTGAGTGTTTCCACCACCAACAGGAAAAGCCAAGTTGCAAAGTGAAGATGAATTCTCCACCTGGAGTAACTTGTAAAGCTCTGCCCTAAAGAGATGTATTTGAACTTCACTTCCTGCAGAGGGAGGCAGTTGGATCAGCCACAAATATGTTCATAAAATTTCATAAATGAGGTGTCTAGACAAGATCAGTTTGCTTAAACTAAGGAAAGGAAAGCAGGCGTGTTTATGCAGGGGAGAGATGACTCTTCTTTCTAAGCACATTGAGGAGATAAACACGAGGGCGGGAAAAGAAATATTTAACCAAGGAGGTTGGCACAGGGAGGAATGCACAGACTGCAAATTAGGAGAGATTTATTAAGATATCATGAGGAAAGGTGGATTTAGACTTGTTTATAGGATGGGTGGTACAATGAACCTGCTCACCAAAGCTGATGACTCAGAGACTCAAGAAGACCCCGTGAGTTTTACACCTATTTTTTTTTCTGATTTTGCTTTTATTCTTTGAAAAATCAAAGTGAGGCAAACACAGTCTCAAGGGGGGATATATTTCACCCCAGCCTAAATTAGACCACAGAGGAGTTTGCATCTGAGCTAGTCACACTAGTGTCATTATATTCAAGGGTGAGAAATAGAAGTTTTAGGGCAGAATGGCTCCTCAGACATACTCTGGGAGTGCATCTTAGAACATGAGGAGCCTTGCCCTAAATGTGCCCGTACCTCCTTGTGGATAATGCCTGGCCCCACATTTCATCAGGTGAATCCCATGCTTAGCACATTTTGAAATACAGTCCAAGCACTTTATTTAAAGATGTGTGGGAAAAACTTTGCTTACCTTTCTCTCACCAGAAGTAATTACAAAAACAAACAAACAAAAAAATCACCCAAATAAATCACATAGCTGATTCTTTATAGTTCAGTACTGAAGCAGTGAAAGAGGCAGGATTTTTGTACACCTTGGGCAATCTCCACCAAACAGTTGTTAAATGATGGCACACAATGTAAGGGAAAACAAAGTACCTGCAGATTTTGGGTGAAAATGGTGAGCCCTGCCAACATGAGCAGGTGAGCCTGCAGGCACACAACCAAAAAGTTCTATTCTGTGCAGTGCAGGAGGAGTATTCTGGAGGAGGTAAAGGCTGTTTGAAATGCAACCAGCAAATCATTCCCAAAAGAAATTTTCAAGCTTAGCTACTTAAATACAGCTTAGCTCTAAAATCCCTGGTTAGCTCCTTAATGCTGTTTTACTGGAGTTAATGTTGAAATAAATCTTCCAACGTGTATCAGAAATCTTTATTTCTCGGCAAACAATTAATATAATCAAGTTGCACAGTTACAAATCAAAATGAGTGAATGACAAAAATAAGACAGCGACATTTCTGATTTATCACCACTTTAAGAGCAGAATTTAGAGTTGTATTCAATTATGTAGATACACACAGGAGTAAAGGGCTTTGCTTCTTCTGCAGCAGCAATCTAGATCCCAGGTCCAGGTACAAGCAGAGCCCATTTAATACTTGATCCTGCACCACTGGAAGCAATGGGAGTAGTGGCTTCAGTGAGCAAAAATTTGAGGTTTTTACAGCAAATTGTAAGGAAGTAGGTTTCTTGGTGCATTTTCTGAAAGTACACCCAATTTTATTGCTTGGGATTTATCTTCTGGTTGTTTACCAGGGGGGTGGAGAAACTTTCCTTTTTTTTTTTTCCTCTAACACAAATGTCAATAAGCTGTAACATTATAAATAAACTTCCAGTGAACTGTTTATGGCACAACTATACAGTGTAGTATATTTCAAACAGTAAATAACTAAGGTTATAAAGAGAAGGGTGATTTCAAAGTATTTCTTCTAGATGCAAGATAATGGGGGATGTGGCATCCTGCACTATTTATTTGTTAGTGTATCAGGGTGCCCAAAAAAGGGAAAAAAGACAATATCATGAAATACGATAATTTTCACTCACATAGGGAAGGTGGGCAGAGGACAAAATGGGAATTTGTGCTATTCCCATCAGCATCACTTCAGTGAGCATCTGATCAGATTATTTCATTTCCTCATCTCCTTTGTAAGCCTTCCTTTTCTTTGTGAGCAGAAGGAATCACACAGGACTCCAACCTTCCCTTGAAAGTGCTCCACAAACAATTTCCTCTGCTGGACTCTATCAGCTTATATGGCTCCGATTGAAGATTTAATTTTAATGGTTTGTACCAACAGCTGCTTCCCAGTCATATATATATCACATTAATTATTTTTTTTTTAAGGGAGGAAAAAAGACCACTGGGACATCTAATTACAGTTCAGTATGGCAGAACCCACATCAGAGAGGTGTGTGAGGCTATCAGGTCACCCATCACCACTTTTACTGGCTCTGGCTCAGCTCCTCCCTTTCAAAAGTTGCCCCTCATATCATGGAGACATTCAGGTGTCTCCACAGGGAAACCTGCAGACCTTGTACAACATTAAAGTAGCTGGTTAATTAATTAAGAAAAAAAAATTAAGCTGATTAATTAAACAGTGGCAGAACTTTAATAAAACCTTAGAATAAAAGCCAAAGAGAAGAGGTGCAACTCTGCAAGTCAGTCCAAAGGGGTGATAGAGGTGAATAAGTGAAAGGGGTGAAAAATGGTTGAAAATCTACAAAATACATGCCTCCAGTGGATACACTTATAACTTAATACCATACCCGTGCCACTGTATTATTCTATTGTGGGTTTTCACACACTACAACACAATGACAGCATTCTTCACATTTAATATGTGCATAACAAGGGGGGAAAAGCCAGGTCCGAGGGTTAGTGCTTCTGCCATTACTTGCTAGGAAATTGCATTGTAGTTTAACACTTGGTTGTAGCCAGGATTTTGTTCTGGGAATTATTTTCTCCATGTCAGCCCCCTAGATTTTAAAAAGGTGGAGTGTACTTCAGAGCCAAAGTCACACTCTTGAAACACACCAATTTATCTTCACATTGCATACACCACTCAGCCTGGTGCCCAAAAAACCTCCTTCAAATACCTCCCACAAAGGGAATGTTTGCAGTGCAGCACTGCAGGTATGAACATGGCTGCACCAGCTTAATCAGCTTTTATTTGCTTTCAATCTACAGACATTCCAAT
The DNA here is from genome assembly GCA_013397095.1 of Sterrhoptilus dennistouni. Lineage (NCBI taxonomy): Eukaryota > Metazoa > Chordata > Aves > Passeriformes > Zosteropidae > Sterrhoptilus > Sterrhoptilus dennistouni. The sequence continues at coordinate 257,798 of VWZU01001232.1, forward strand.
TCCAGTTTCTATTAGTTGCAGTGATACAAAGAAGTTTCTGACAGTGTCTGAAATAGATCGATAATGGTAATTAAAATCAAATTACAATTACAAGAAGTCCATGCTTTAATACGCCCTGCATAGATCACTAAATTTTAACGGCCACTGGGTCATGTAGTCTTACATTATTAAACAACAGGCCCAGAACTTTGGTTTAGGTCATTTAAATTTCTCTGCTTTCACTTCCAGCCATTGGCTTGCAAAAATTAATTTCTGCAGAAAGGATGATCGTTCGTACAACTCATCTGAAAAACATCTGGATACCACCCTGACTTTGTGTCTCTTTTTACACAGTACATGACATGTCATTTCAGAACCATGTTTCTGGCAGAGAGGAGATCCAGCTTCTAGGTTTTACTTCATGACAAACTCTGAAATTAATGAATCTCAGTTAAAATTACCAGAAAAAAAAATCATATTTTTCAAAATAGTAAGAGGCTTTTTCAGCTGAAATTAACCCTTATTTTGTGGAAGCATCTTCCATTTGGCCAAAAGCTTGTCCATCCATCTAGTTTGGGGAATATTCACTCAAAATACTTATCTGCAGAAGCTCAAATGCATGTGGAGACAAGAGCCAAACACCTGCCCAACATCCTGGTGTCCTGCGATGCCAATTGATCAATGTATTTGATCCCAAAGGGAGATTTTAGCATGGTTTGACCACACCTGATCAGCATCCTTGAGCACCTGCAAATCTGCTGACAATTTCATCACAATATGAGTCTGATAATTCTGACTTGTACGGAAAAATGGTTGCAAACAACTTTTTGGTAGCACAGGCTGAGAGAGGTCCGATATTTATCTCTCTAATAGGCAGAACACATATAAAGGCTAAGTCTTGAGGTAACATAATTCTCCAGCTTCAAAAGCAGAGAGTCATGATTTTATAAATTTTATAAACTGGTGCATACAGCAGTGAAAGAGTTGCTAAATACAGCTCATAACTCAGGGAAAAGAAAATTAGAAGCACCAACAAGCAACATGTAACTCCAAGACAAAAATCTCATTTCTAATTGCTACAGACTTCACATCCTTATACCTACATATAGGTTCACATACCTATAGGAACTTCATGGGACCAAAATCTTTGGATCCAAATACCATATTCCCCATTAATCCAAAGTTTGTGGGGTTTGTTTTTGTGGGTTTTTTTGGTTGGTTGGTTGGTTTTTGGTGGGTTTTTTTTTGGTTTTTTGCATAATGTTAAAGAAAGACAGGCAGGTACACTTTTAGACTAATTCTGAAGTTTCAGAGAACTATAATACTAAAAAATAAAAAATTTTAAAAATTAAAAAAAATTAAAAAAGAATAAAAAAATAAAAAATCACCCAAGTTTCAGAGACTCTGAGTACACACTCTGTTCTGGTTCATTCCTTGAAAACTGCCTGGATTCCCCAGTGTGTGCTATGCTGTCCCCTGTCACACTTCTGTATAAGAAAGGTTTTCTGTATGGTTTTGGTTTAGCCAGAACATATTTCAGTGCAGGATATGCTGCCCTGAAAGAAAAGATATCATGCATTTTTCTGATTTTCTGGGACTCTCCTCCCAGCAAATTTCCTAAGTCAAATATCCCACTAAGGATCCTACTTTCCTCTACATTAGTTCATTTTTCTCCAGCCTATTTTACCTTGTTTTCCTACCTTTCCAATACCACGTAGCCATATTTAATTCCTCATCCATCACATCAACTTAGACCCCTCTGTGCTGTGCAAGGTGTTTCTCTTTGTTTTACCTTTCCCCCTCCTCTCACACATCCCAATCCCCTGGTGCAGACTCCAACAGCCTGGCTCTGTAACTTGGAAGCCTTGGAAACCTACACCTCTAATTCTGCCTCAAATCATCTTAATCCTCCTCAATTCTCAATTTGTGTGTCATAATCCTCTCCATAAAATCCTTCTACCAAGGCTCTACAGGGACTCAACAACAAAATACCTTTGATTTGCAGTCATGTTTGCCTCAGGTGGGAACTCCAGCCTTCACTTAATGTCTGTGAGGGAAATGACATGGTTCCAAGATTCTAGAACTGGCTCTGGCCAAGACTGGCTGCATTAGAAGAGCTACAATCCTTGGTAAGAAAACACACACTTAAACACACATTTCCTTTTTTCAATTTTTTTTTTAATCTTTCAATTCAACTCCTTAATTTTGGCATTATAAATAGCACTGTAGTGATTAAGGCATCTTAATTCACTTCAAGCACCTGTATCACACAGAGCTGTCTACATATGCAACAACATGACAAAATTCCAAACCTCCTTGGCCATATCCTTCTTCATGAGTGAATGATCTGCCCATAGGGAGGAAAAGAAACCCCCTCCATTGGCATCCCCCCTTCTCATCTGGCTCCTTAACCACTAGCAAAAAAAGCATTTGATGCTTTATGTGGGACAACAAGGCTCAGATGTGGGAAAAACAAGGGAAATTTTGAAAGTCTCCTTTCACTCAGCTGGCTTTTAGGACTGCTCACTCTGATTTGGGTCCATCCCTCACCACCATAACAAAGAACTCAAAGAGCACCAGGACCTGCACCCAAGGTCTTTTCTGCTAAGCTCACTTTATGCAACTTTATCTGAAATGCTGCTGAAATCATTAACTTTAACACTTTTATCCAACACCCAGTGCCAAGACAGAGAGCTGAAACCGAGCCTAATCAAGAGCTAAAAGAACCCTTCTCTCTCCTACTTGCCTTAATAAGGAAACACCCACTTTTTAATGAGAAACATTGCTTTTAATCAGAGTATCTCTCCCAAATTGAGATTATGGATTTACCTATTCTTTGAACAGTGTTTGAACACCCTGTTGCTGGGGGACCAAAAAGTTAAATCCCTTTAAGACAAGAAGCACCATTTAAAACAAATGTTAAAAACCAAATTAAGATAAAGAGCATTAAAAACTGCAACCACTCAGAACACATTGACCAGCCCAAAAGACTTAAATGTCACAAATGAAGACATATCACAAAAAAATAAAAAGATCTCCCCTGAAGGACAGGGAAAAGAGAAAATATAGACCCAGGGAGGAAAGGCTGACTGTTTACATATCTGTTTTCAAAATCATTTCAATTCTGTTCAGACACTAGGGAAAGCTGGAGTTGGAGGAGATGGAAATCAAGTAAATATAAACCAGAACCTGCTGGAGGCTCCAGAGCAATAACACAGAACTTCACGACAAGGGAATCTTACTGTTACTTTATAAAAAAGGAGTTAGTGTTTCATTTGTTTGAAAGCAAATGACAGCTGCTCTAGGATCACTGGAGTTCGTGATACCTTGCTACTGTTATTACATTTTGATTAAAGTTTGTCACTTTAGGCGTGTCTCAATTATAATGCTCTGCGTCAAGATTTTATTCCCTGTCACAAACATTGCAGATGGTTTATTTCCCTTTATACGTTAGAGAAAGAGGTTAACCTCATCCTTTAAATCTGTCCTGCTTGGGCACTGAAATTTTCTGTTTGTTTTACATATTAAAGGACAAAAATCTGGAGATAAACGCTGCATTTTTTATAAAAATCAGGTTTCTCTGTGTCTGAAACTGGTTATCTTAAAAAGAGGTATTATATCTACAACCTTGCTAATATCACCTTCTTACACAGCCTTGACTGTGCAACCTGGTTTCAGACGGGCAGCCCTCATAGGATCTTGAATTTAAGCTGCAAGTGTTATCACTTCTGTCATGTTTGCTATAAATAAAATGGAACAATGTCAAAAGATGCTACTCAGCACACAGAGGCAGGGATGGAATTTTAAAGGAGCTCTACAGAATTTGCAGCAAAGCCTGCATTAAAAAAAACCCCACGATGTAGGTTTTATATAGTGAGGATATGTAAGTGCAGAACCGAGAATTAAAAAACACACAAACAATCAACCCCAATAAATGGTGTTCTAAGAAAAAAAACTGTTAAAATGTTCAAAAATGAACAGAGGCCTTTTCATCTGTTTATGGCCCCGAAGATAAAAAGCTCTGGAGAAAAATTAAAACAAGTCCTAAAGCCATTACAGTTCCATTTTAATAATGAATTTCTGTACACTGACTCGTGTGTGCATTATTTGTTGTAGCTATTGCTTGTTTTCTGTATCAGCTTAGGCCACAAGCTCAACTGCATAAATGTTAACACACTTAGCAGTTAAAAAGCTTTAATTCAGCATCCATCTACGATATTTATGTTTTCTTTCCTCAAACAGTTTCTCAAATTTTAGCTGTAGTTGAAGAGTTGTACCAAAAACATGGAAATAAATCTCCCTTTCAATCAAACATTTAAAATGGCATTAAAAAGAAAAAAAAAATTACAGCCTGGTTCAGAAGGTAGTCCTAGGCCAGGATTCAAAAAAATGTTTATTCAGAGCCATTCCCTACTTTCATATAAGGGGCAAATTTGTCACCAGCTCCAGCCAGAGTAAACACAGAAGTGTAATCAAGCCCTACACTGGGTTAGAACTGCCCAAAGACTGAGCTGAGAAGGAAGGCTGTGACTGGGGACATCCCAGCTGGCCCAGCCCACTCTGACAGGGACTTGCACCAATGATTTTGGATGACATTCAAGCCATTCTAAAACCCCCATCACTAAAATAAACACCCACACATGGTACTGGAACCCTGAGACACCTCTCCACCAACACAGGAACGCCTTGTTAGTAAAGCTCAAGGTCAATATTTGCACAGAGCATGAGCTGCCTCACTGGGAAGAAGCTTCCAAACAAATCCTTAGTTAAAATAATCCTTTAGAGACAGGCTACAATCACTTACCTCGTCCACATTCTCAAAGGCATTGATGATGTCATATGGTAAACAGGACAGAAGATCAATCACAAACCAGGTCTTCAGGTAGTTCATCCGTATGAGTTTGGGATCAGATATTACCTCTCCCCCAGGGCCAACAAAGGTGGTGTGAAAGTTCAAAACAATGTCCACCAGAAAAATAACGTCCACCACGCTGTCCAGCACCAGCCAGGCAATGTTGTTCTGCTTTGTCTTGAAGGACACATTGTATGGAACCATGATTGCTGTGTAGAAGGTGAGAATTAAGATGACCCAGTCCCAGGTGGTCTTAAAAGCACAATAGTGGAGTATAATGTGTGGTGGAGTCTTTGGAGCTTCTTGCTTGTACTGGGGAAGAATATCAGATCCCAGCTGGAGAACCTGTGAGAGGCAGAGAGGGAAATGTTACTGTTTTCAGTGGATGAGATCCAATGAATCTTACAGATTCCTGTGAGGGGCAGCAGAGACAGGACTGTGCTCTTTGGACACTGCAAGGCAACCCACAGTTTCTAAATAATCTGATTTATTTAGGATGTGTGGAGGCAGCTATCACCCAATGAATGGGAGCAGCATGGCATCTGAGGATATTCCTGCAAAAAGGGAGGTCTTTGCAGATGGACTGAGGGGAAACCATGCTAAGAGCATGGGAAGAGAGGCTCCATAAAGAGGTTTTGGTACTGCCACACCAGCTTATGCTTTGTAGTTATGGACATAGAATCACAGAATGGTTTAGGTTGGAAGGGACCTAAAAGATGACCTATCTTCAACCCTCCTGCCATGGCCAGGGAATCTTCCACTAGATCAGGTTGCTCCAAGCCCTACACAACCTGGCCTTGAACACTTTCAGGGATGGGGCAGCCTCAGCTTCTCTGCCTGTTTTACTGCCTCAACACCCTCACAGTAAGGAGCTTCTTCCTAACTGGTGATCTAATCATGAACACTCATTCAGATTTGTAATAGTTACAAGACTAATTCTTTGTGCCCGACCTCTTTAAATCACTGCTGAGCCAGAGCAACACCTTATCAAAGGTGAAGCAGAGCCCAGCCTTGCTCGCCAACCTCCTAAAATGAGGCATTGTGTGCACAGCTTCTGCCTAAAACCCTGCCAATATCACACTTCCTTCATATTTTCTTCCAAAAAGTTGTTGCTCCCACAAGCTCAATATCACTAGTGGGTTCTCTTTTTATTTCCCGTAATTACTTCTCATTTATTTTTTGCATAAGATTATAATTTCCTGCATGCTCAGTGTTGTAAAATTGTGGAACTGGAAGCACTGCAAAAACCAAGCCAAATTCACTTAAGGCATTCCCAGCTAATCTAATTACCTCTTATCTCAGTCCAACACAAGAAACAAAGGCACAAAGGAACACACGAGGCAATTTATTGCACTGACAACTGAAAGATCCATTTGGGGATACACTTGGGGATCTGAAGTCCATATGGGATAAAATAAATAATTACAGCAAGTTTAAAACTCATTTCAGCCCTACACCTGCCCCATACTGGGGCTGATGCACCATATTTCCAGGAACAGTTGGATTGAAAATAGCAGCCTCAGATGTGTAAAATTGATCAAAGACGTGATGGTTCCTCAATGGAGAGGAGTAAATGGCTCTGAATAAACTGTATAATAACTAAGAATATGAACTCAAGCACCACAGATAGGGATTCTCCATGAATTCTTTGCAGTCTTGTCTTTTAAATGTTTTTAAGAGAAAGCTGTTACCGAGATCAGACAGTAAAAGTCTGGCTCTGCTGAAAATCTGTTCTCCAGGAATCACCAAGGGACAATAAAAGCAGCCTCCCTCATTCTGTGATGGGGGATGTGGCTTCCCAAGATGCCAAATCTGGGCCAGTGTCAGGCTGAAGGGATGCAAACCTGCTTCTGCCTACCTGTTCCCACCTTCCCTAAGGTCATATTTAGCAATCATGACCCGTAAGGAAAGTCAGTTGAGCTGACACAACAGAAAACTAACTTGTTACAATAATTAGCCATTTGTTTTCTACAGAGTCAGGTGAACTGCACAGATTTATGCCATGGACAGAAAAGCACTGGACCTACTACACAGGCAACAGAGAGAGAGCAGCAGAGACCTCCAGGAGCCCATGGCTTCTCCCTTTGCCAACAGCCTGGTGTCACACCAGCTCCAGGGTAACACAAACCCCTCTGTGGAATAGTGTGGTCCCAATGGCACTTGTCAGAGACAACCACAGGTGCCAAACCCCCGGTGATACCTATAAAAACATCAAACTCCAGATGTCCTTCCCCCAGTGCCCAGGACAGACTCACTATCAGCACTTCTATGCTCCTATAACCACTGGAGCACACACTGAACTTGCTGGTGGGACCATGGGGTTTTCCCTGGAATTAAAGCAGCCATCAACACAACCATTTTCACACAGCAGCCTTGTGAAAATTTCTTTCAAAGCGAAAATTTTCACCTGCACTTAACACACCAATTTGGCTTTGCCTCGTAATTTTGTTGTTATCTCCAGATCTCTCTTTGGACGCATCAGTGTCCAACACTTCACTGATAAATCAGCACTGGGACTTCTGTTCCCTGCCTTGTTCACTGGGGCAGGAGCTGGAACCATTCTCACCAGAGCTGGAAAATTAAGCTACTTATGGCTCAAGCAGAATGCTATTAACATATGCTTGATGGTTCCCTGTGCCTCTGGTGGTGGAGTGCTTGGGAGCTCCCACGATACTGCAAAAGCATAATTATTATTCTTAACATAATATGCTGAGTTCGACATGGTGAGTGGGTGGCAAGTGGCTGTGGAGACCACTGAACTATAATGATTATTTCTTTTATGCTGCATGGATTTTTAATTTTAAATCACAAAAAAATACACAATATCTTGATAGTCAGCTGCATTTACCACAGACTGTCTGTATTATTCCTGTGTACAGCTAATGAAAATGACTAGTAACTGTGAAGTCTGATAAGGTGAACAGCACATTCTGCAAGGGATGAGCTATGAAGATAATGCTCCTCCTCAAAATACAGAAATATGGAAAACAGGGCCTGTATAGCAATGGTGAACCTCCCCTCAGACTGCCTTCCTCACAGCACTCTGCCTACAAAGCACTTTCCAGCCATAAAATGCTTGTAAAATATGAGATTGCACACTCTGCAGGGAACAATTCCTGAGTACAACCTTATCCCACCTATTCCTGAGCCCACCTACTCCCTTACCTGAGGTTTTGCTGCTGCCTGATCTAAATCTCCCTTGCTGTGACCTAATGCCATTTCTTTTTCCTCTAGCTGTAGCAGTCCTGGTGAACAATTTCCTCCCTTATTCTATGCAGCTGCTTTGGACTGTTTTGAATATTGTTACCATATCTTCTCATATCCTTCCCCAGACTAAACCAAGAAGGGATATAACTGGATTTACAGGGCACTGAAGCATCGCTAATTTGAAAAGTGTGAAGTGTCAGTAACCCAGTATTTTTTCAAGCCATTGGTATAGGATCATTCAAGGGAAAACACAACACTGCTAACACCTGAAAACTCTGGGTTTCCATTCTCATAATTTAATTTGAGTTTTTAATTATCAAAGTTCACTAAAACCAGAAAGGGAGTGAAACCAAAACACCAAACATTTAAAGCCACTATCAGTTTGACAGGACAAGTTCTCTGGCACTAGGGCTGTCTTTTCCAGTAGCTCATATATTTTGACCCTGTACTTTTGACCCATTTATTTTTCATTAGCAGTGGACATGAAGATGAAAGCAGTTCCTCTGTTTCATCTGTTAACCTGAAGGTGTTCACTTGCTGCACCACCTGCACTGTTAAGGAGATATTTGTAACCTGCCAAAGAGTTCATTTCATCAGTTCTGAAGATAAAAGCCAGGAGTGAAATATTGTAGGAATGGCTTTGCAAGAAAGTCAAGATCAGGGTATATATTCAGTCCATGGGGACTCAGACAGAGATGCTTCCACAGAGGTTTCTCAAACAATCCCATTTTCCTGGGAGAGGGACTAAAGGACATCAGTCCTGGTTCCATTGTCACTGCGAGACAGCACATCAGAGACTGTGCACCCCAAGTTAAGGAAAACCAGGAAGCTGAGGATTGCGTGCACAGAAATAGGGCCATTTAAGTAAAAGTGACCTGCAGAGAGTGCTTTTATGACCTGTCCTAAAAACGTGGGCGTGCCACGTGGTGCTGCTTTAGGACGAGTAGAGATAAGGCTGAAAAAATCAGAGCCGGGAAATATTTTCCTTTAAGAATATCCTTCACCAATGGGAATTAGGGTGAGTTTCCTTGCCTGCCCCTTGCCCTAGGAAGGGATCAGGCTGGTGTCCACCCCACTCACCTCTGCCAAGCGGGAATGCTTGTGCACCACCTCAGCCTTGTTCATGGGCGTCAGCTGCTGCAGGACACTCCGGCTGTTGGTCAGCGCCCGCGTCAGCCGGGCAAACTTTGTCCAGCCTGCAGAAAGGAAGGAAAACAGTGTCACAAATCTTATCAGAACCACTCAGGCCTCAGCCACTGCTAGTTGAATGGTGATTTTAAAGGGTTAAAATTTTTAGCCAAGGGTTAAGAGCAATTTATATTAATTAGGATGCAAGTTAGAAAAGCAGAAGGTAAGTTAATGACTATTAGATGCTTGAGTTGGAGCTAGACGATGTATTGCTTGGTATTGTGTGCTTGTTTTAAGTTGTGTTTATAGAAGGAAATGAAATAGATGGACCAACATAATGACAAATGGATACCAATGGGACGTGACCTGCACCTGGACTCAATACTAATTGATCACAAAACAGGAGGAATTGGATCATGCCAAAAGGTCATGAAGGCCTGCCAGCAGCAAGAAGGTAGAAAGGTCATTGTGATGAAGACTTTTCTGACTTCATCCTTTGAGACTATTGACCCAATTTGAGACCAGACCTAATTCAAGAGAAGAACTGTGCACCCGTGAAGGACTTTTAACCTCATTTTAATACAAAGCAGGGAGTAGGTAGTGCTGTGATGATGCACATGTGTAAGCATTTTGTGTATGTAAGACTTTGGGAAATAAATAGAGGGCAAAGAGCCTTGTAATTCGTGGGCACAACTCTAGGAGATTACTAAAACACACCACTTTCTAACTTCAACTTGTTAGAGAGTCTTTGTCCGTGATCATATCAGTTTTTCACCATTCACTAGTAAATGTGGTAATGCACCCCACAGCCCCAGCAGGTGTTTCCAACTAGAGAAAGAGATTCAGTTTACTTTTAGACATTTTAGGAAGTTTAACTAGAAAGTTCTGTGGGTTTCTCATTGTAACTGGCTCAGCACCAGCACAGGAGCATGGATTGGGCTCCGAGAGTGTAATTCAAAGTCTGCTGTTAATTTCATTGGGCTAAGAGCCAAAGAGCCCACCTAAACTATTAAGTACTAAAGAGAAAGAGCAAAGAAGTTCCAGGCTTTTCGAGGTGTTGTAGCAAGTAGGAGACTTGTCTCTATACTGTGTTCGGCTTTGCCTTCATTTTTGTATAATTTTCTTTTTTTATTAAAGCCTATTTGATTTTTCAAGACACACTCAATCATTCCATCTCGCTAATTGATTTTAGCCATTTCTCTGCAAAGGCTGGACCCTCAGAGGTTATGGGAAAAGCCATAAATAAATCTCCTTTCTGCTCAATGATGTTCAGTCTCAGACCTGAATGGTTTCTCTAACTTGCTGAACAGAACAGCTTCAGGCTCCGGGCTTAAAGACCTTGCAAAACAGGAAAAATACTGCTGCTTCAAGGCAATATAGGTAAATGTGACAGGAATCAAAACTGTCTTTCTTCTGCCTTCTGGAGACATTGTGTTAGAAGGATGATATCCTGTTTTCAGCCTTCTGGGGACATACTCTGCTGCTGAAATCTAATTCTAAGCCACTGAAGTTCATGCGAAAGCTTCTCAAGTCTGCAAATCCTGTTGAGGGAAAATCCTTCCTAGCTAGAGAAAGGCTCCTGCTGATTCAGAACCACTGGAGCAGCCACAGAAGTCTGATCCTTAAGTCTTTACTGGTTTTTGCCCCAGCTAAACTTCAGGGACAAAAATAAACTAAAGGGGAAAAAAAGACTGCAACAGCAACAATGCTTCAAACTAAAAAAAATCATTAAACATTTAAAGTCAGATTAAGATCTTGATTTTAAATGGCATTAAGAAATACATTTAGCTATTATACTAATGATAAACAGCTGCTTTAATTGCAGCCTGGGACCCACACACTGAGCTGCCTCTGAGGAACATTTTCCTGCAGCACCTGGCAAGGAGCAGTTTGCTTGTGACAGCAGCACTAACCCAGGAACATGTCAGCAAGTCATTCCTACTGGAAAAACACCCCAGTGTTTGTGATGGTGTGGATGCATCAGTGGATGGGTTAGATGGGTGCAGCAGAGAAAACACCAGGATTTTCACCAGTGTAGCACCTCAGCATTGAGCAGGAAAATAGAAAAATCCAAGTATCTTTTGGAAGGAAACATGTTCCCAAGGACATGGAAGGAGAATGCTGAACATATAGTTTAACCAGGTATAATGTCATTTTTTCACCAGAGAGTTATGGATAAAATATCAAACAAGTTATGGACAGGAAAGGGCTTCAGGAGAAGGTTTAACTTTCATTTAGTTTGAATGCTGAGTAGGTGAAAATTAGGGAAAATATTCATATCTCAGAAAGGAAACATACAATTCCTATGTTAGAATTATCACAGAATCACAGAATGGTTTGGGTTGGAAGGGACCTTAAAGATCATCTCATTCCAATCTCCTGCCATAGACAGGGACATCTTCCACCAGACCAGGGTGCTGCATGCCTCATCCAACCTGGCCTCGAACACTTCCAGGGATGGGACAGCCACAGCTTCTCTGGGCACCCTGTGCCACTGCTAGGCTTATTTTTAAATGCCTTTTGCTGACAGGAGTCAGGGACTTGGAATGTAAAGGGAAGCCCTGAGGGAGACAAAATAACGAGCAGGGAACAGAAAATACAGTAAAACCTCAAGGAAAAAAATTATGTACAAACTTGGCTTTGCCATTTACCACATACATTCACACAAATGTAAATCCATTGTTCATCATTTAACAATCAGAACAGCTTAAAATATCATGACACACCACCAGCACTGCACAAACATTTGTGTCTGGCTATTTATACATGACCTCAAAAATGCACATAAAAAATTCACTGGGAAAAGGTAAAAAATAGAAGCATTTTATTAACTTTTCAAATGTAAACTTTCAATGTGAGCTTTGGATATGTCTCATGCTTCTGGGGCTTATAAGGATATTCAATTAGGAATATGCACTTTCTGTATTAAACAAGGTCAAGGTAGACTACAGTGATCTATGAACTATTAATTGCTAGAAAAAAATCCTTGAGCTTTTCCTTTTCCTGATTGTCTACAAAACTGCAGGAAGGAGACAGCTTCAAGACAGAAGTCAGAACTGTTCTTTATCTCTCTAAACCAGCAACTTCAAAGACCAAGTCAGCCTGGTAACAGCATTGTGACAGCTCTGCCCCAGCATTTCTAGTAATTGCTGGAGGCCACATTGTACCCAAGTGATTTATTTTGGGTCACTGCAAACACACAGCAAGAACCAAGGAAGAAAAGCAGCTCTCCTCCAGAAAGGTGTTCACACCCACTTCCAGACCTGGGCAGGTACTCAGTCGTGGTCCTCTTCCCCTGGAAAAAGTATTTCCCTGTGGCATATAAGGACAAATATGGGCCAGTCCCCAATCTTTATTTTGTCATCCTGCCTCACAGCTGATAGGAGAGTGATGGAAAAGTGTTCAGCAAAAACAGAACTACCACAGACAAACTGCTGGATATGGCCCCAGCTGCTCTTGCTGGTCACATCTCAGCATTGTCAGCTACTCCAGCTCCTGACAGGAACCTGAGGATGTCCAGCTGGGAGAAGTGCAAAGCCCTGTACCTAAGGAGGTACAACCCCATGCACCAATTCATGCCTGAAAAATGGTTTGGCAGAAGATCACAGAATGATTATGTTGGAAGAGACCTCCAAGAGTTCAACCCACCCTTAACACCTCAACTAAGCCATGGCACTGAGTGCCACATCCAGTCTTTGTTTAAACACATCCAGGGATGGTGACTCCAACCACCTCCCCAGGCAGACCATTCCAATACTTTATCACCCTTTCTGTAAAAAACTTTTTCCTAATATCCAACCCATATTTCCCTTGGCGCAGCTTCAAACTGTGTCCTCTTGTTCTGTCAGTTACTGCCTGGAGAAAGAGACCAACCCCCACCTGAGCACAGCCACCTTTCAGGGAGTTGTAGAGAGTGATAATGTCATAAATGGTTTGGAGATTCCCAGAGGACTGAGTTGAACGTGTCCACGGTGGGAATCCCTGGCTGAATGAGACAGTGACCTGCCAGCAAGTCCAGGAAGGTGATTCCTCTCATCTCCTCCTCCTTGCTGGTGAGGCCAGTTCCTGCAGTACTGTGTCCAGTTGGAGGAGGATTTGGAGAAGAGTCAGAGGCTGGCAATGACAGGAGATGGCTTTGTGTACTCTCTAGAAATCCTTTGTCATGGCGCTTTGCAGGCTGAGTGATCCCACTCCTAAAAATACGGGGGTTAAAATGCCTCTCTTGTAAAAGCAGGACTGGTAAGAAATGCCTTGTCACTGATTTAGGTAAGAAAATCTTCTGTCCTACATTAACCACAAATGCAGAATTCCTGGGAAGTTAGGGAAGATGGAGCAATAAGCTGTGTACCAGACAAGAGCAACCCTTTTGCTGAAAAAATAAAAAGAAAGAAAAAAACTACAATTTCTTTCAAATCCTTCCTTACCACCATGTGAGATCATCAATGTCATGTGAAAGAAAAGAAGCCACACATTTTACCATTCAAGGTCACCACTCTGCTCATCTGCTCTGACCTTTTCTTTTCACAGGACAAGCCATTTCATAATGTCCTTTCTCCACCAAGACCAAAGCTTTGCTTTGCACCAGAGCAGACTTTCTACAAAACTCTTCCAGCCCCATTTAGAGGCTTCACATTTCAACATTTCTTTCAGCCCTGTGAAGCCCATGATTCTGGACACTGGAAGCACAGAATACACTAACATGACTTTTTTCTCCAATTCAGCACCAAGTCCAGCATTATTTCACCTGCTCCAATCTATTCACCTGCAATAGTGTGAAAAAAGTACCAGGTTCTTTTGTCTCCTATTTACAACCCAAGAGAATTAAAAACACAGCAACAGCAAGATGCTGGGTTATGAGTGGGAAGGTGAAAATGTATACAGGCTGCCTCGCGTCTGAAATAATCTGCACAGGGTACATTTCTCTCTTTCTTGACCTTGTCGTAGACCAGACAAGTTCAGAATTATATTTAAAACCAATGTGTATGTTTAAATAGACCGGGGAAAATTTGCATAGCTGCCTACTGCTGTCAATGGTTCTTCAAACGATTCTCTCCTTTCTTTTCCTCCAGAGACAGACACTTGAAAAGAATAGTAATTTTATCCCAAGTATTAGTGACCGCCTGTTCTCCCAGATATTTTCAGTCTGGAAGGAGTAAAGGAGACTCACAAATAGCAGGTGCAAGAGGGGCAAAAACAAAAATGTACTCCTGAGAAAATGCAACACTTCTGATGCTCTTTTCAGCTCAGCTGGATTGCATATTTTGTCCACAGCTCTGCCTGAAAAACAGCACCCTGAACTTGCACCATGGCACTCAGATTCTTGGGGGGAAAAGCATCATCATCAGATCACACACCAGATCAGGCCAGCAGCTGCTTCTCCTTACAAGCAGTTAAACTGGGTGTTCCCAAAAAAGATGTGAGCAACCTCGAATGGAAAATTCTGGAATAGTATATAAATAAAATTATTGTTTCCCCTGGTCCTCTTTAATTACTTTCTTATCCAGAGACAAAATAAGAAGTATTTATTCCCCTGCTTAAAAAAAAAAAACCTCATAATCTGCACTCATTCTCAGGATCCAAAACAGTGATCTCTTAAACAGGAACCTAGCAAAATATTTGCCTGTTTCTATCCATCATTCAAAGTAAAATTACTGCATTCTCAGTAAACTGGAGGTTTAACACTCACAAGGACAGGACCTGAAGAAGGCAAACAAGCTGATAGACATGGGCTAAACTACTCTCTGCCTTGGGCCAAGCTGTAATGCTGCCCTTTCAAGAAGGCAACCTCCTTCTTCCTCCATGCATTTGAAACACAATTAAATATTTTACATCCACTATTCTCCATGTCTCTTGCCCTAAACAGGACTGCCAATTTGACAGCCCCTGACTGTGGGTCTAACTGAGACAGAGATGACTTTGTGACGTCCTTCACACAACAGCTGAGCCAGAGGTTTCTCTGAAGAGAAATAAAACCAGGAATATCAAATTAATTTTTAAAAAGGGTTTTTTTTCTAAACCTTAGATGCTGTGACACTGGTTGAAGCTGTTGATGTTGTGACAGGATGTCTGGAGGAGTGCAGGACCACGAGGGGGAGGTAGGCAATAGTCAGGTGGAGCAGACAGAGCACTCAAACACCTCCTCAGAGAAGGAAAAGCCTTCCAGAAGAGTCTGAGGAGCTCATTTAGCCACTCAGTGGTGTATGGATGTATAGATTCATACACCTCTACAGAAACTACTCAGTGCCTGAGGGGGAAATGGTATTTCAAGGTTAGAACTTGATCCTTTTGTCCCTCCACCACCAGAAAGTCCAAACTACCTCACTCACAACAGCACATGCCTTTCCATCGGGACTTCTCCAACAAGGGCAGTACTATGCCCACACATCTTTGTCCCTGACATCCCCAATCCATCACTCTGTTTTACACTGGACAGCTGGGATGGGCTCACCCCCGTAGCAGCAGCTCTCCACAGACCTCCCCTCCACTGCTGCTTCCTCTGTGTGCAAAATCCTTTCTAGGACTCATTTAGAGACTTCACACTGTCACATTTCTGCCAGCTGCACCCTTCACTGCCACAGGGACCTCTCTCTCTGCCCTTCTGGGTCACCAGCCTCCTTCCCAACAACACACCCTGCAGATGGAGGCAGCACATAAACACCCCCACCCATCTCCAGCATCTCTCCTCATCTCTGCTGCCTTCCCTGGGTGAGGAGAAACACCAGCCAGGTCCAAGATGTTGTTGCAGAGCATAGAAAGAACCAGAGTAAAATCTGTTCAAAGAAATTGCAGCAAGGGAGGCTTCCCCAAGCAGAAGTGATGCTGGAATGGATGAGACAGAATCATTGAATCGTTTAGGTTGGAAAAGACATCTAAGACTCCTTCCTAAAGGTTACGTGGAGACAAAAACCTTGGAATCAGAAGGATTTCTAAGCTCACAAAACAGAAAGTATTTTTAAATATAACTAAATGGGATAAATATTCTAAAGGGATAAAACCTTTAGAACGCTCACCATAATTTAATTAGGAGTTGTAAATTTGCAGTCTCTCTGACTGGGTTTGTGTACGGTTCCAAATACAGCTCTAACCACCCAGCTAGCAGCCACACTGAAAAATAAAATTAGTCTGTGAACTATATTACCTTATTTTAAAGCTAAATTCATACATCAGAGTTTATGAAGAGTTTAAAATCTCAAGGTGAAATGTTAATGTCCTTTATGGTGCACTTGCTCTGAAAAACCTAGACATGACTAGGTCCTCCTAATAAAGCATCAGTGTAGTTCTACTGGGTCACAATTAGCCTTTTTGTCAGGGTTTGTCTGGTCTTAAATAATGATGACTTTTAAACCAGATCACAGGGAATTATCCCCTACCTTTGACTGCAGGGAATACATTTGGGTTAAGAATCATATTCTGTGTGACCAAAAAAAAAACCACACACACACAAAAAAAAAAAAAAAAAAAAAAAAAAAAAAAAAAAACACCACCAATTGTAGAGGACAATTCCAGCAGTGTTTGTGTTGTTTCCTGCCTGCAAGAGCACAGGGAAGAGACCCCAACCATGGAAAGATTGTGCTGATCTCATTGTGAAGCACAAAACAGTGCAGAATGCTTAAATAATGTATCATTTATGATTTACCCACAAGAGCAAAGAGCTAGCACTGCTCAGAGTTAGGAAGTGTGGAATTCAATTGGTAACACGGATCATCCTTTGGCATAAATAGTTAGCACACTTAAATCCCAACTATTTCTAGACTTTCATGCAGTAAAATCATGACAATGGCTGGATGTTTGCTCTTTACTGCAGGCAAAGTATGTCTGAAAGAGCTCACTGTCTCTTTGAAAAAATTAATAATCCTACTATTGGGTTTTTAGAGAGAGAGAGAGTAATAAACAGGATTCCTAAATAAACAGATTAAGAGTCAAACAACATTCAACCATTCCCATGGTGCAGCAAAAATATTTCTGGACTTAGAGTCTATAAAAAATAAAGTTCAAAATATTGGGATACATTTTTTGGAATTGAAACTCTGTGTGTTCCACTGTCTGATAATGCACTGCACTCCTGGGATAATTTTTACATCCAACTCCCTTCTTGCTCAGTGTTGTCTTCCCAGTTACCATCCACCCACTGCAGCTGCTGGGGAGTTCAGTATGGATGAAGAACTAATGGGTAATCTTGGGCATATCATTTCATCTCTCTGAGCTTCAGTTTCTCCTCCTTAAAATGAAGATAATGCTAATTACCTAATTTGCAAGCCATTTTGAGATCTACTGATAAGAAGAGCTAAGATTTATATAACTCTAGACTACACTAGGTGCACATTTTAAAATTACAATATATTTTTTAATTTAATTCTCAGATAGCTTAAATGTGCACTGCACAACTTCTTACATTTTACTTTTCTGCAAATAAGCCTAAACTTTATACACAAACATAGGGCCACTGGGGAATTCCTTGCCAGAAGTGTATAAAAAACAGGTACAAATTTGGGGAAGAAGAAGGGGAAAAAAAGAAAATACTAATTACTGTAAATGTCGGCCAACTGGGTTTTAGGGGCTGGTCAGATAGAAAACTGCTCATCCCATCCCATCACCTCGTCCTGGTTCTGCTTTTTTGTCACCCCAGAGACACAGAGTGGCCAAAGCCTCTTGCACAGCAACCTTCACCAAACTGACCCTTGTGTGACACACTCAATGAGATATTGAGGCCACACAGTTCAGTAAATTACAGGTTAAATGTACTTTTTGTAAATGTACAATTGTTACTTTGCAAGTATCAAACAAGGAGCAGTGGAAAATAACAAAAATTTATTACTGGGAGCCTTCTGGACACCAGTGGCCCAGCATCCTATTCAGTGCTTGTCTCCAGGGTTTAAAAGTCTTTATAAAATGACTGATAGAAGTGTCAAATGACAGGAGGATTAGAGGAATGTTAAACAGCACTCAGGACAGTCAAACAGGATGGTGTGCTTGATAACTGGGCATGTGCCATTAAAACACGTTTTAAATGGAAAACAGAGAAAAGCAATGAAAATTGTAACTCCAGCATGGGACGGGGAAAAGTCCGAAGCAAAGAACAGTTCTGGAAAGGATCCAGAAGTCCTGGTAGATGAGCAACTCAGCAATTAATTGGCTTTGGCAAAAAATCACCTCCTCCTTGAATACATAACAGTAAGAACTGGGCTTGGAGGATGGGCAGTAATGAGGAATTAGCTGGAAACCCACCCAGCCACAATAATTACTGCAGAAACTCACTGGGGACCTTGGGAGCCTGAAATCCAGGCCACCACAGCTTCATCCCTACTGCTGCCAGTGAGCTGGATTAAAGGGCAGCTAAAACATCCACCTATCTGCCATCACCAGACCTCCAAATTCAGTCTAGACAGAGGTTTAAGGAGCTGAACTCATTTACTTTATCAAATGAAGGCACAGTGATCAGGTGATTATATGTGTAAATGCCTTAGTGGGACTTAATACAGTGAAAAATAAGACATAAGAAGATGCCACTGCAAGAAGCTGAAGCCAGGCTAATTTGACACTTTTTTAATGCCAGAAGCGCAATGGAGAAGCACAAAAAAATCAAGTAATATAGTGAATGCTCAGCCTCTTCTAAATCTATACTAGATTCCCCCCTGGAGAGAATGATTTAGTTACACACAAGGTCATGGGTTCAGCAGAGGAGCAACTTAGTGAAGTGGAATGCCTTGTGTTACACAGATCAGACTTTTAAACTCCACTACATTTATACTTATTATTTTAGATTTGGCTGATGAGTGTTCTGTTTTCTACACACAAAGTGTATCCATCTACAAACAGCTGCTGCTTCAAAGATCAGCTTCCAGTTTAATTTATTCTCTCACAGGGTTAGATTTCATTTCAATGGGATTTCATTTTCACTGCACATTAAACTTCCAGAAATTTGCAGTTAATGTGCAGTGATGGGTTGCTGATGGAACACACAAAGGGCTCCAAAGGCTGTATCAGATTCAGAAAAAAAAGTACTTCATTTCTGTGAAAGAAACCAAACAACCTTGGATATGGAAATTCCCTCTTCTTCATCATGGTGGGTCTCCAGCAGCAGTAAAGCAAAAAAGGATACAGAGAGGGAAGGGGGAGTGAAAATAAAGCCTTGGAGCATCACTCCTAAAAGTGAGGAAACAACTCTCTCTGTGACTATTCAGCCTGTGCAGTGTCTGCAGAAAGTGCCAGCAGCATGTCACTGAAGACATAACTGGAATAAATAACAGGGATGTTTGTCCTGCAGGAAAAGGAAGAAAAAAGCAGCCTTGAAAGGTCCTCCAGGTTAGTGGCAAGCTGTGCCTATCCCAAATGGATGGTTTAAAATACTATCTAAACCAGTATTTTATCTAAATATTATCTAACTATCTAAATACTAGAAGAGATTCTCTCTGAGCATCATTGCATGGAGTTGTCTACTCCTGGCACTGAAAACCCACCTGGTGTCCTGGCAAATGCCCATTCTTGTCATTCCACCCCCCCACCAAAATCCTTTCTCCCAGCCCAGGAGTCCCTGGATGCTGCCCTCTAGACCCAGGGGAGAATGGAGAAATGGAGGTGATCTCCTTGCTGCCTGGAAGGGAGTGAAACTGCAGATCACAGCAAAAGGAAGCAGCATGAGGACAAGTGGGTCTCTATTGCAGTGAGACCCTTGTTATTACAGGCACAGAAAAGTGCAATAAAAACATGTTAAGGATATCCAAATTGTAACTTATTAAATTACTGTGATGGATTACTGTCAATGTGATGTACTCAACAGGGTACACTGTGCTTCAGCTAAAGGTAGAAACCTTATTTTCATGCTCTAATCCCTCCACCCACTTCTTCTATTATCACCAGGATTGATACCCCCTCAAGGAAAAAAAGGTTCCCATGTGCAACTAGTTATATATGCTTAATAACTTGCACTTATTAAAGATAAAAAAAGGATCAGAATTATAGGCTTAGCAAGGATTAGCAAGCCATAAGTGAGTATTTCTGCAACTACTACACTTTTTATAGCCCTGTCACACTCTGAGATAGAGTTGTATCATTATATAGAGTTATATAATCATAAAGAGTTATATCACTGAAAGCATTACAGCATTGTCCCAGACAGACTTGATTATCAGAGTCTGGCTCTATCAAGTGAAAAGGAAAAAAAAAAATTTAAAAGCAACTTCAGGATCCTGCTTGCCATTTCCTGATCCCATCTGTTAACAGCACACTGTCCTGAGTTGTGGGGGCTCATTAACACAACTTTGCATCCTGATTCAACATCCCACCATTATTCACTAGAACTTCCCCATCACTCCAGATGTGACAAGCCTGATACTTCACTCCACACAGGAGTCCAGATAACCAGTGAGAATCCTAGCCAAAAAAAAAATTCTAGAGTTTACCCAAGGCCATGTTTTTTCTTCACTGGTGATAACAAAGGGAATAAAAACATTGCACGACTAGGTGAAACTCCACTATTAACCAAAAATGCTGGTCTTTTTTTTATTTTTCTATACTTAAATTTTCTGTTCAATAGAATCTACAGCACTCCTGGCTTCAAATGGCATTAACATTTTAAGTGGCCCCGTTCACCCTTCTAATAGTTAGGGCCCAGAAAAATGGCTTCATTCTTTTCCTGACAAATAAACAGAAGATTATTACCACTGTGTGTCTTTGGAGGAATTGAAAGTCTTCAGATGTTTTTAAAAGGCCATTGGGTAAAGACAGAATAAAAGCTCAGCAAGCTGATAAAAGCATCCAACTGTGACCCAACAATGGTACAAACATTAAAAAAAAAGATTCTTTGGGTTTTATTCGCTTGAAGAAAACACATAATAGGATCTTTCATATGCTTGTAATGGCCTTCCACCTCTGCTGTGCATGGCCTGGAGCCAGGACACCTGGGGATCTGGCCCTCTGCCACCACAGGTGGGACCTGCTGCTTGCCTCTGAATCCACATCAGACAAATGTTCATATTAGCAAAGAGGAGCAGGAGAAGGAAAGCACAGATCAGACAAACACAGCACAGCTCCTTCATCAGGAAATAAGGCACTGGCCCAGTGACCACAAAGTGCAGCAATCGCCTCCTGCCTTACCATTAATTCTCACACCTTTTATTCTGCTCCCATGCACAGTTCACCAGCCACTGGCTCAGGAGCTGGGGCACTATAAATCAAAAACCAAACCAATGGGGGGTGTTCTCTCTATCCTCCAGACCCCCACAGCTGCCTCTGGCACCTTCCCCCAGGAGGGAACACATCAACCAGTAGGCTGAGCCTTCCTTCCATCATCATTTTTGCTGCTTCTGCTGGAGTTGCTGGGGGGGGGTTGACACTTTTGACTGGTTAGACACTTTTTAAAGTAATTTTCCATTTACAAGGAATGGCTTTACAGCACTTTCTGGTCACTGTTACATTGCCATACATCACAGGTCTCCCACGCATCACCCAGCAATAATAGATTGGAGCACAAGTAACGGGAAAACAAGTCAGTCCAATCTTTAGCGTCGACTGCCTGTACCCTCTCAGAAAACAAGGGTTTTGATCTCTGTCATTATATTTTATGAGAGGAAGGTGGCTTTTAAATATCCCTTTTCTCCAGTCTTCCTTACAGTCCAGTAAGTTTCACCAGCTTGCTGGTCTGCAGCAAATTTACAGCCTCCTGGGTGAGCCCAGGAAAAATTTTCATTACTGTTACTGCCTCTGGCAAGCAAAGCTCCCTCCTCCTCCCTTCTTCCTCCCCCTCATCCTCCTCCTTTCAGCATTTACAGAGCAAGTGGTGAGCACACAGGTAAGCAGAGACACACACCATCTGTCACAGTGCCCCAGACCTCTCCGACTCCCCCTGCTTGGCCCCATGAAGTCAACTGCATTTTTTTGCACTCAACAAAAATGTTTTTAAGCCCACATCAGGAAAAAAAATTCCCACCTCACCCTGGCAATGTGAGACAACTGTTTCATTTGTCTGTCCTGTTTTCAGAAACCCCACAAGCTGCTCAACACTTTTGGGCAGATCTGCATCCTCAGCACCACTCCCTGTCCCCCAAACCTGCTATTCCCTGGCAAGGTCTCCACGAGATGCCAGATCTGGCCAACCCAACCAGGAATTTCCAGGGGTGGGGACACACAGGTGCTCTGAATTGTAGACACAATCAGTGCCATGATTTAAATACAGAAGTGTGATATACTGAAGCATCACAACCAAGCAACACACCTTCGAACAGTGCAGGACATTTTGGTTTGGAGAGATTATTGCATAATGGCATCAATATTTTATTCCTGCTGAATTTTTTATCTCAGATTTACTGCTCCCATAAGTAACACATAGTAACTCATCTGCACCATAGTTATGTATTATGTATTGCATGGTCCTGGCAGAATTTCTTAAAAAATATCCTTCTTTAAAAAAAATTTTAAAAAATAGCCCTTTCAATGGCAAATCCCAGCCCCCAACAGCAGCAGTATTTTATTGAAACTCTTTTCCACAAGACTTTAAAAATTCTCCACTACATTTGAACGTATATGTTTACCAATCTCATAACTCAAAAAGAAAGTGGCCTGGCAGTTTCTAAGCACATTGTAATGTTATCTGCAGGGACAATGAATTATGTATCTCTCATAGCACCATGTCTGACACAAAAACACTACAATCCCAGTGCTGTGGGATCCCAGAGACCCACAGGGTAATGCAACAGGGCTGTTTTCCCATCCCTGTGGTAAAGTGCTGCAAATATTTGAATGTGTTTTCCTTATATCAAGGATGCAAAAGACAAACTTTAATTTATACAGAAGCGGAAGAAAAATCGAGTTGGTGGTTTGTAATGATGAGGTTTGTTGGAGGCACAGATCAATGCTCTTCAGTGCTCTAATCAAAGCACCCTGAGCAGATTCTTAAGGCTCCAATTCTATGCTTTAAATGCATAGAATGTGGGAAATGTGGCTGCACTGCCTCTGTGATGTTCTGTTTGAGTTTTGGGGGCTTTATGGTATGACTTTGACAGAAGTAAAGGGTTCTTTAGACACAGAGCCAAACCTTTGGCTGCTGAGTGCAATATTTCGTGATGTCCACCATTAATACCTGGCATTTTAACTAATGGTGCCCTTCAGTGCAGAGCAGCAGCACACAAGTCTTGCATTTCACTGCTATTGCTCTTTCCCATAGGAACAGATATTCCTGTTCTGGATTCCACATGGGTTCTGCTCCTCCTCAGCCACAAGATAGGGAAGGGAAGAGCTCAGCCCCCAGAGCACATCCCTGCCTCCCAAGGGAAGGCAGCAGAGTTTGAATCTCTCTGGCTGAGAATCCAAAGGAGGCAACATTCATCATTTCTGCATTTGAGAGCCACCTTCAGTACGTTTTCTCTGTCGTGCTGCAGTCCAACACTTCTCAGTGTGACTCAGTCCTGTGGGAAGTGGGGCAGAGCAGGGGAAAAAGGGGGAATTTGGGAGCTGGTTTCATGTGAGATACATCTTGGTTCCCCCAAAATGCATCAAACAGGAAACCTTACATGAGGATTCTTGCAAAGACTGGCTTTTTCCTTGATGAGCTTACCCTGTGTATTACATACACTGCAGCAAGGAGCTGGTCCCATGTTTTTAGATACCTATAAAGTCCTTTTAATTAATTGGCATTTACCCTAAAAAAACTCAGATTATTTCCAGGCAGAAGAATTCCACATTATGGAGCTGAAAGTGAAATAAAGAACATGTGCAGGTTGCTAGCTAAATTGTAGAGGCAATAAAGTTTATGATGGCTGAGGATGTATTCCTATATCAGGATCTCATAATTTTATGGATAATACTCTCTAGACAAAAAAAAAAAAAAGTTATATTTAGTGTTAGCTGGGAGGGGAGTCTTTCATTTTAAGTCTGCCTTTATAAACTGACTTTTCAGTTATCCAAACACTTGTAATAAGTGCTATATAGATATTAAGAAATTACTTTGAACGCTGTTTGCATTCAAATGACACCAACTTTATCCTAAAGAAGATGGCTCAGAGCACACCAGCTCCAGGTGAGATATCAAGCCTTCTTCAAGCACGAAGAGAAAAACATACTAAAGAATTAATCACCAGGAGGCAAATTCCAAGAGACATGGATAATATCCTTTATGTAACATGCATTGTTTCACCCAAAGCAATACACACCTAAACCTGACACAAGACACACGTTTTGTGACTAAAGCAGAGCATGATGCTGCCAGATCCTCTGTACCTTTCCCCACCAATTTCTCCTGCAAGGCTGCAGGTCTGGCCGTGAGCTGTTCAGTGCCAAGAGCATCCCAACAAAATCCCACCCTGCAGCTGATAAGTAACAAGCACGATGCCCACTGCCATGCAGTCATCACTCCTGAGCAGCAATAAATGACTCAAGCAAGCTGTTTCTTTCACATTTCACCTCCAAGAGGTGAAAAAAATATCAGCATCTCATCACAAGGAGACGGAATTATTTTTTCCTGAAAAGATAACACCTGTCCCGTAACAGAAAGAGCTCCCAAAACAGCACAGAATTCAAACGACTCAAAACTGTGTGATTTTTAGAAAGTGCCAGCTGTAGTGATGAAGAAGTGAATTACAAAGGAAAAAGAAGGCTTGTGACTCTAGAAAAACATTGGTAGGGAATTTCCACTCATGGTGATTTATCCCCTATTTTTTATTTTTTTTTAATAATTTAGGACAGTGGCATTGAAACTCTGACAGGTCACAAAACATTTCCTCAGTTTGAGACATAGGTCACAGACATGACGCATCCCTGTGACAGGTCTGAGCTCAAGCATTTCCTTCTATCAATCACAAAAAAAAAGAATGTATTTAATGTTTACCTTTTGTTGAATCATCTTCAATGGGTTGCTTGAATAAAGTGATATCCTTAAAAGTGCACAAGAACAAAACCACTTTTTCGTGCTCATTCCTTATAGGTGCAATTTGCATGTAGAACCAAACTGGGGTTCCTGGAGCAGAGAAAAAAGTGACATTGGAATGTGGTGTATCACAAACTATACCCCAACCCATAACATTTACACATTATTAAAACACATATGCAGTTCAGGTGTGTATCTCAGTATTTCTGCATCTTCCAGAATTTTGAATTTTACTTCCTCCAAGGAAAACAACATATTTCCATTTTTACAACTTCATTAACCTAACTAGATGATAAACAGAGACAGGAAGCTATATAAAAATTCATTCTGAAATAAATGTGTTGTCCTTCCTCTATTGCTCTTGTTTTTTCCCAGCATGTCACACAAACTTAGGTCTGAATGGTAGAAAGGTGAGAAAAACACAGGTGGATGGCATCTTTGATTCCCCCTTTATATAATATGGAGCTATCAAATCCAAAAATGATGGACTATACTGTGAATTGCTCCAAATTTTATATTTAAGAGGACCTGAGTTGGACTCTCAATGTCCTATCAGGACAAATCAGATTTGATTTCTTTTTTGTGTTTGAGGTCACGCCTCCTCACTGCCCTGCCCAGTGCAGCACTCTCCCAGCACAGTTATCTCTACTTAACTTCTGAAACGAAACCAAGTGTTTTTCAAATCCTACCATCCATTAAATAAACAGCCCAAAACAGCTCTTGGTTTTGGAGTGGTCAGCTTGGCTTTTGTTAAATCCCCCGTTTGCAGAGGGCTCCCGAAGGCACTTAGGAGCTGAAGCTGGTCTGCCAGGCTGACACACACGTGGCACATCCAGGTGTGCTCCACAAGGGGTGAAACCCCAGAACATTTGGAGGAATTCTCCTAGAAACACCCTGTTCCCCTGCAGGGCTGTGAATGTCAGACATTCTCCATCCAGCAGAGCTCTGTATCCTTCCCTCCCCAACGAGCACCTACACACGCTGCACCATAAATGCCTTCACAGCCAGCTAATTACCTCTGGGATTTGATGTGCTTTCAGCCAGTTGACAGAATGGCTTTTCTCCTGAGCTCCCTGGGAGCTGACACATTGACACGAGCCTCTTGCCCACTGTTAGTAGACATATGCGCTGCTCCCCCCTCCTCCCAAATCTCCTCTGATGCACCAGGTCTGGGAGCTGTGCCAGGAGCTGCAGCATAGATCCCAGAGGGCAGAGAAAACCATTTGGGCTAGGACTGCTGTGGGGAAGATTGAAACCCACAAGGGTTTATTGAAATTCAACCGGGATTAAACCAGTAACTCACCACCAGTAAACTGGAGAAGTGGGAAAGATGTAGGACTGCTTTCTGTGATAATTCCAAAGCCTTTATACTGATTACTTGATGATCTTAATTCCCAGTTGCTAACCCAAGACAAAAGACTTCTCATAAATACTAAAACAGAGTGCTGCAGCTTTCTGGAGAAGTAACTTGCACTAACACCTGGGAATCCATTGTGCTCTTTGAGATGAAAGCAAGTAGGCAAAACACCCTGTACAAGGGTGCTGACAAAAATCAAAGACAGAGGCAAGGTGGCTACTGCTGTAGAAGCAGCAAAATAAGGAAAAGCAGGTAAAGAGATTTCCTGACTATTACCATATAGGTTTCCTGAATATTACCATATATAGAGAGAGGCATGCATAGACATGTAGACATATATATACACGTATATGCAGATATGCCTAATGTGGTACCCAAATAGTTGTATGGCAAGGGTAAAGACTAAACAATAAGGAAATGCAGCAAAGCAGAAAAGAATTGTAGCAAGCTTTCAAGCTTTCTTGAAGCTGGAATCTGCAAGCTGGGTTGGAACACCAAGGGGAGTGTGAAGGCAGCAGTCAAACAGATGCTGCTGGAGAACATCAGCCCCTTAAAGATCATCTCTAACACAGCAGGGAAAACAACCTGAAAACCTCAAAATCTCCCTCTGCCAGAAGCAAAAGGGAATGTGTAAAGGGAAAAAAAAAACCCAACCCACATTGTGCCCCATTATCAAAAATACACAGCACACCTGGACCTACAGTTTGAAAATGTGGGTGGGAGGGTGCTCTGAAGGCACTGCAAGCTAATGTGGGTGATAAACACAAGCCCTTCCACAGAGTAACCACCTACACTCTGCAGAAGTGCATTCATACAAACAGATAACTAATCTTTATATCCTTCTCTGCTCCAGTTTTCAGTCTGGAGGATAAGCAGGCAGGGTCTTGAAGGACCATCTCCCACAAGGCTCAGAGAATGGCAGATGGAAGCAAAACCCTAAGCTCACCAGTTTTGAGCTGAAGCCAAGAGGTGAGACTGTTAGAATTAGTGAGAGGTTGAGGTTCTGGGCTTTGGGTGATGGAGAAGAAAGCTGACAACACATGTTATGGATGGGAAGTGACTCAAGTCCAGGGAGGAATACTGAGTAATTTTCCATAAAGTCCTTCTGTAATGCTCCATAACTTATGGAAAGTGTAGGCTTGGGGATCTGGGCAAAGGTGAAGATTTTATTAAGGCAACTTCAGCTCAATAAATCTCTGCAGCATCATCAAGCTCCAGCAGACAATCTACAACCCAAAGCAAAAGTGTCTGCCTTGTTACAGAAAAGCCACCAACAGAAGATTTTCCCTTTTTATACATAAATAAAATTAAAAGGAATTTAATTCAGGCCCATTCTAGACCAAGAGCTGCTCCAGCATTTACTAAGAGAAGCCAGGGCTGGGGAGAGCACAGGGTCTCTGGATCCACTTTGGAAATCCCACGGACACAGGGAATGGCAGTGCTGGGCACCACCACCAGCAACAACACCCAACATGAGATTGTCCCAGGAAATTCCCCAGATGTGAGGGGGCATCCAGGCCACCTGCACAGGAAACGGGAAGAGAAGCAGAAAATCTGTGGAACAGACACATCCATATGCTTGGGAACCAAAAAGAGGTCATTTGGAGGGCTCCCCTGGGCACCTGCAGGAACAGCTGGACTTCAGAGCTGCTCTGGCTTCTCTCTTTAATTAACATCTTGGCTAAAATGCCTTGATGCAGTCAGAACTGGAGAACTCTGCAGGCATTTCCTGCTATTTTATTGCCCACAAAGGAAGATTTAGTCTAAAAAGGGAAAACAGAAGTAAAGCATAAGAGGAGGTGTCCAGGATGCTCTCTTCAATGTCATGAAAAGTTTAGGTGAGTTTGCAGTGAAATGGAGCAGTCAGGCACAGGGCGCTCCTTCCTGGGGCACAACATTCCCTTCCCTCAGCCACAGCATGCAGGGAAAAGCTGTGCAAATCCCATGCCAGCACCAAAGCCCACCCAGGGCAAGCATGGCCTCAGATTCTGGGCTTCAGGCAGGGGAACCGGGGGAAAGATCCCCAGCCCCACAGTACCTGCACCCTGTGCAGGGCACTGAGAGCCAAACTGCAGAGAACATCTCCACCAGGATTGGTCCTGGACTGCTCTTGGCCACCAACCCAGTCCACTGGACTAATTCTGTGCAGAGTAGAGGACCAGCTTTTCTGGAGCACATTTAATCTGAATTTTGGCTTTCTATCCTGGGAAGATGGTCTGTGCTAGTGAAGGAGGCTGTTCATTTCCACTGACAACAACAGGAATTACAACCATCAGCTCAGCAGATCTGTCCACCATGCATAAGACTAGCATGAGGCCACACAACAGCATGGGCTGTGCTCACAATGTGCCCTAAAATCAACAACCCAGCACTACCCAGGACACAAAATGTGCCTGGAACAGCTCGTGGTTAAGACAAAATGAAGAAAATCTCCAGTTCTGGCAACTTCCTGCCAACCCAATGCCACCAAGAAGAAGGAACACAGGCCCTGAATCTCATTAAGCTGTGGAAGTCCCTGGTTTTTTAAATAATCCCTGGGCTATGTGCCAGGCCTAGTACTCTCCCCAGAGCTTGTATGTGTTGGTTTACAACCAGGGAGGCACCGCCAGGAGCAGCCACTGATGGCAGCCAGGGCCTGGGTTCTCACTTGTGGAGACATGGGGGAGTTTCCTGAGGGATGTGGGGGAACCTCATTCTGCATTTCTTTTCACTTAACCCAGTCAGTTTTCCCTGCAGGGAAACAATCCCCAAAAAACTAAATTTATTTTTGAAAGAAGGAGTCAGACTAGAGACAGCAGGGAACAACTACTATTCTTGGCAATCTGAATGTTTGGCCTGAAAAGAGAGCTCTCTTCCTAAGCTGTGGTAACCAAAATACCTGTTTCTTCTCCAAATCTTGCCCCAAATTTACCCATATGTCAGAGTGAAAAATTTCTTTCAGTCTATTACACACTTTAAATATGCTTTTTCACTCCCAGCACCACACACAAATGTATACATACTGTTTTTCTTGTAGAGGAGAATTTCAAAGCAGTTTGACTCATAGTTGTCAAAAGTTTGTCTGACTTTTTCAATGGTCTTCTTGTCTGTCAGTTCACCATACATAAAACTGAAAAAAGAAATAAATTTCTTTTTTTCTGAGACAAGCAACAACATTGTTACAGTCATCTTAAATAGCAAAAGCATTGAAGATGCTATGAACTGTCATTTACCAAGGTTTAATTATGATTTACACCCCATTTCAATATTTAGAGTGTCACAAGGACACCTACAGCAGCGAGGAACCATGACCATCTTCTTACTGTAAATGACTGCAAATAAATCCAACATAATGCTTCATTAAGTGCTTTACTGAGTATATCTTTAAGGATATATGGTTAGAAAAAGAGCTGACAGCTTATGAAGCCATTATCACCACAGCTGCAGGCCATGGCAGTATTGCTGTCAAAACAGAGAAAATTGAACAAAACCTCTAAAATCTCCCAATTTTTTTTCAATCCTCCTGACAATCCTTCTGGAGGAGGGATGTTTAGCTACTACAGGTAAAGGCTGTTGGCTGAACTGATGGCTGCAGGTCTAATCTTGTCAAGATGCATCTGGGACAATGAGATAATTGGAATTCTTTTACTAAATACCAATACAAATAGAGGTAGGATTTAAACAGTGAGGAGCAATGACTGCAATGTGTAGCTATGTCTGCACTACTACCAAACAACCAAATTCATCCTCATTTTCCTTACTGTATACTGCATTTCCTTAATAGTTCAGTGGAAAATACTAAAAAGCTTTTGGAGACTCATCCCTCTCCAGGTTGAGACTATAAAAACTTAATTTTAATTCTGCTATTTCTTGCCACTTAACCATCACATCTTTGCATTCTTTTCCAGGTCAGACCTCCAGGTGGTGTAAGCAAACCCAGCCCCCTGACCTTACTTTTGACATCCTTTGTAAGGAAACAGCCAGGCTTTTATTGTCATTCTCCCCTGGATTAAAAATAAGTGGAGGCTGCTCTGTGTAAATTCCCAATTACAGAACTGAAAGAAAATGGAACATCAGATAAAAGCTTTCAGGCACTTGCATGAATATACTTTTAATTGATCAGACTTTTTTTTTCCCTCCCCCCATTCTCTTAGTTCACAAACAGTTTGAGCCTCAGCTGAAACCTCCAGCACAAAACCCTGAGAATATGAAAGGGAAAAAGCTATCAGTGCCTCTGTGGTTTCAGTGCAGCTTCTCTTATTGATCAACAGACCTCCAAAGGTTCAATAAACATTTATTTTATGTCTACTGCTCTGAAAGAAACAATAAAACAACACAGTGGTTAGAGGCTCAGCAAGCATTAAAGTACTCAGTGAAGGCCAGAGCATGAATCTTTTCTCTCCACAGGCAGCCCAGGGAGGCAGTGGAGCTGCTCCCACAACAAGGTGGTGCCTGGTCTGGGTGATGGAGGCATCAGAGTGGCTGCAACATCTGGATGTCACTGCAGCTGCCTCTTCACAGGTAACACAGGCACAGACATTGATTAGATTGGGTAGTAGGAAAAACACCACTGAAAGGGTGGTCAGGCACTGGTACAGGATGCCCAGGAATGCTGTGGAATCTCCACCCCTGGAAGCGTTCAGAAAACACGAGGATGTGGCACTTGGGAACATGGCTTGGTGGTGAAGGTGGCACCGCTGGGGCAGTGGCTGGTCCCCATGAGCTCGGAGGTCTTTCTCAACCCAAATGATTCTGTGAGTCTCTAAATGGCAAAACTGTCCCCTTTGGGACAGCAAAGGAGATGCCACCACTGCAGCTGACAGCAGGAAATGCTTTTACCCAGGCACGAGGCTCCATTAATGTCCTGATTATCATTAACATGCACAGCTGTCTCAAGGACATGCACACCACAGCCCACTGCTCATTTTCAAATCACCTTCCTTTCTCTCCCCATTTCACCTGATAACCTTTTATACATGAGATGACAACAAAAAGAGTTTGATTTAATTTTTTTTAAATCTATGCCTTTTTTAATGCTCTGATACATCTCTTTTTTTGTTTTCTTGAGACTCAAAACAATGTTTCTCATAGTCCTGAAGGAAAAAATAGCAAGAATTTGTTGAAGTGCTTGATTTTACATGACTTATAATGCAGAAAGTCTTCATTAATTAATGTTAAAATGACAAATCCCACTTGATGATGAGAGGTGGACGATACCAGTTAGTGCTGCAGAACATGATCAATCAACTTTATGTTTTAAATTACAGGCAGCTTATTGTTGCAGTAAACCTGTAATGCTTAAATCTCATATAATATTCACACATAAAGAGACATATTAAAGGCTTCTGGAACAATAAAAACATTTTTCAGAAGGCAATTTTTAACAGCACCAAAGGAACCTCAGAGCCTTTCACTGCATGAGTTATATAAGATTTTTGCTTATCACAAGTTTAATTTAATTTAGTCTGTCCTATTTTGTACACATGGAGGGACTCCTACTTCTTTAGTCAATCACTGTCTTTTCCTGCCTTTTTTTTTGTTGTTGTTATTTAGTACTTGTCAAATGTCTTCAGTGCAAACTGTACAAGGCATAAATATCAAAACCACTCTGCTACTGGGAATCCTACTACATAGAAAACACACTTATCAAAGAGAAGCAAGACTTGCTGAAATGCACAGAAAGAGGCAGAATTTTAAATATTTTCTCCACCTCTAAAACAGACCAGTTGTCATTTAGGATGCCTGGGCTCCCACCTCCCTCTTAAAGCATCTCTCGACACAGAAAAGCCTCATCTGAAGTTTCAAATTGTGCTCCTCTGTCCTCTGCCAGGATGCAGAGCAGCAGCATCAGAGCAGCTCTGTGTTTGCAGGGCAGTAACAGCTGTTTGAGAGAAATTACCTAGGGCAGAGGAAAAGTGAAGCACAGAAGGCATCCAACCCTACACCAAATTTACAGCTCTCTTCATCCAAAAGCAGTCAGGGCATCAATTACAAGAGACAAACATCCACCCAGGAGGAACAGCAAATAAAGATACACATCAATAGTTTCAAACCCCTGCAAGGTGAAGAGCAGACACCATTTCTGAGGTGCAGAATTGTGAATCCCACGGGCATCCTCAGTGGGGCTTCCTTGCATTGCAAGCACACACAAAAATAAGGCCACAGGGGTGCCATCCCAGCACCAAATCTGACCTTTTTCAAGTCCAGCTATACCCATCATGCATAATCCCATTTCTTGAGCACAGTAGGAATTTTGCCATTGGCTTCACTACAGCCAAGATTTCCCTTGCAGACTGTTTTTAAATCCCACTTGTCAGGGCAGAAAAGCAAAACAAGGCAGAGCAGAGATGCTGACCAAGTGTTCCAGTGGGAACAGTGGCTGTGAAAATCCCATGTGCAAGGAAAGGCAAGCAAAGCAAAGCCTGGAGTGATGTCAAGTGTCAAATGCCAGGGTAGGTTCATTAAAGAACCCCTGTTCTTCCAAAGGCAGGATGAAATCACACATGCTTGGCTGATAAGCAGCAATATTTAGAAAACGCTGATACAACTTGCAACATTAAACTCCATTTCCGTGTTTTACAACTGTTTATTCTTTCAATGTGTGCATGAAGACACACATGGTCATGTCTGTAGACAACTGGGCACAAAACCAGGGATTTTCCTGGATGCTGGCTGACCTGCTCATACACCTCCAGGCAGGGCTTTTTTTTTTTGGTTAAAGGGAGATTTGAGGTGTCTCAGTTACACATGCCCCGTTCCTCCTGGACTGTCAGCTCTTTTTCATCTGGCACAGCAGATGGAAGTTCTTCCACCTAAAAGTTCTATGCATTTTAACACTCACTTATATCAATTATTCTATATATCAGCCCAAGCTACATATGCAATTTTGAATGCCACATGAGCTCAGAAAGAACACATATCAACTCCCATCACCCAGCATAGCCTGACTCTTATGTACAATGTGCTTTTTATATAGTGCCTGTGAAACTAAAGAGACTGGCACTCATACTGAGGGATTTCTAAGTGATTTTCCTGCCAGCAGGCATATTGTTGCTGATTAAAAAGATGAGAGAGGTGCAAAATCAAAGGAATTACCAGCCTGTCACAGGACTAACTCATTGCCTGAGCTGGAACAAAAGTCACTCACACCTCCAGTGCCTTCAGTTGATCTGCCCCTCCCTGTGATCTGTATCAGGTAAGAGTAGCTGAGACTTAAAATCACAGAACCACAGAATTATTTAGGGTGGGAAAGACCTTTAAGATCATCAAATCCAACTGCAAACCCCACACTGCCAAGTCCATCACTAAACCATGTCCATGAGTGCCACAGGTACACAGCATATGAACAGTCCCAGTGTAGGGGATGGGGTGGGAAAGAGAATAAAGCAAATTCTCACTGGACTATCAGCAGAAAAGTATGGCTGGAAGATGATTTTGCAACACTTATAGCCTGAGGCAAATTGACCAAACATTGCAATATTTATTAATTGTCCTTTATCTCACTCATGGTCAGTAATAAAATCAACTTGAATCAGGCTAGATTTACATCTTTTGTATATTTAATTTGGTTGGATTTTTGGCATTGAAAAGCAAACCCTTCCAAAACATGCAATTAGGAGGTGGCACCACAGCACTCTTAGTCCAAAGCACTTAGAGCAATAAAACAAACCCTACATATAAAGAAAATTTTATATATAATGTAACCTAATCTGGACATAACATAGCAAAACTGGACTGGGAGCCTGACTCAGAAAATACTGTAAATAATAGACCCAGATAGCAAAAAAAACCTCCAATGACATTTAGCTGAATAGTCTAAGCAGGCACCATTGGCCTTTAAGACCAATCATCTCTGTATCTCTCATCAGAGAGCAGCTCCAACTGCTCTGGAAGGCTGCATGTTCCATGTTACCTACACTGCAAATCTGTCCAGCTCTCACTTAATCCAAAACCTGTCCATCTCGGACAGGTCTGGAAGGTCTCCTAATAAGTTAGAAACATCACTCTGCACATGTAACTCACAGAATCCCTGAATGGTTTGGGTTGGAAAGGACCTTACAGATCATCTCATTCCAACCCCCTGCCATGGGCAGGGACACCTTCCACCAGACCAGGTTGTTCCAAGCTCTGTCCAGCCTGGCCTTGAACACTTCCAGATATTCCATCCTCTGTCCCCAGTGCCTGGAATTGGCTGCTCCCTGAAGGCAGAAAGGGAAAATCTACACAAACTTGTATCTCAGCCCTCCCTTCTTGCCTTTGTTCCTCCTTGGCTTGCTCACACACATCAGGGAGCCAGTCCTTCCCCAAAAGCACCTCTTGCTAAAGGATGCAGCAGGCAAGGCTCAAATGCACATCCAGCCACAAATCACAGCTGCTCACTCCTGAAAGACCACCAATAAAAGAAAAAAGCCATAAAGCTGCAATGCTTAGAGTAAATATATCAGCAGCCTAATCACTCTCTCGGGAATAAAGATGCACTTTGTGCATTACTGGGCTCTGTGTAAGCTTAATAAAAGGGGCCAGTGTGGGCTACAGAAGAGCCCCTGCCTCACAGCATGGTAACAGCAGAACTCAGAACAATCTAGCAAAAGTCCCTTTGAACTATATTACCTAGCACTACAGTCTCTTTACTGGATCATTAGCTAGAGTATAGTCTCATCAATACTAGCTAGGATAAATTTCAAGGTGCTTTACCATGATCTAAGTTGCTGATTTCACTTAAAGCCTGTTTTAAGACTTCAACATCAAAACAATGCCTTTCTTACCTCAATCCTTTCTCCCAAAATGCTGTAGCAGCCCTCTTGTTAGAGGGTAGAAATGAGCCAAGACACAGATTTCTTATTTATCACAGCATGAAAAAGGTCCTGGTTTATTCCTCTTTACAGCTCAGCCATCCTGACTCCAACCATTCACTGACTCTGCCTGCAGCAGCTCTTGCTGTAGGTTTCCCTGGCAGACTCTGACTGCTGGTTATTTCCTGCTAAACAACGACTGCAGGGCTCAGTGTGCAGACTCTGACTGCAGGCTTTCATCTGGCTAGACTGTGACTGCAGGTTCTAACAGGCTCTAACTGCAGACCCAGACTGACCTCACAGCAGTGATTCTCTCCCCAGGATCCTTCTTCTTCATCCTCTCCCATTCATGATCCTCTCTTGGATACAGCTGTTACTTACCAAGGGCAAGGTCACCTGCATTCCCTTCTCCTACACCCAAAACCTCACCATTCTTCCCAGCAGATTATAAGCTTTCAAGTGCACCAGGTGGCAGCAAAAAGGCAATGGACATACCTGCAAGTGCTGCTCTTCTGCATGACGTCAGCTCGGTGGTATCCAGAGAGTTTACAAAATCCGTCATTACTATAAACTACAGGCCAGTCCACAATCTGGGCGTTTCCCAACAAAAAACTGGATTCTGAAAGAACAAAGAGCAAAAGAGAGAAAGGGCTGTTGTCAGTGGCCAATTGCCATGAAATCCTCCTTGTTTTACACAGCAGATGCAGTTATTTGTGACAGTAACTTCAATCTTGACATTTCGGAGGGAAATCTAAATTCACATCTGAAAAGAATTTGTGATAAAACAGGAAAGCTCCTCGTAATGCAAGTAGCTTCTCACATCACAAAAGCCTCAGTGCTTTAACAATTCAGAAAGCATTCATTTATTCACAACACCTGGGCAAGATAGCATGTTTCATTTTTGTTTTATACATATCTTGAAAGCAACATTAAATTAATGTGCAAACTGAATTTTAAATGCTGAATTGTATGTCTGCTCAAAGATGATAGTGACTCCTTTGCTTGAGAGAAGTAATTTTTTCTTCCTGGCAGGTCTGAGTCTGTTTTGCAGGACACAGCCAGGATCCCTGGGATGAGGGACAGAGTGCCAGGTGACACTGGGGAAAGCAGATGTTTTAAAATTGTAGTCCATGGTAATCTTCAGTGTTTTCTTTATTTTTACTCTTAGTTTTCAATTTCATTTTGACTACAGCTATGGAACTACATGGTCTCATTCACTGGTGCTAAAAAGCTATTAAAATGTAACTATTAACAATCATTGCTGCATAAAAATTACAGGAAATGTTCCTTTCAGCAGTCCTTGTAGGGAAGAAAAGAGATCTTTTTACAAATTTTCCTCATAATAGCCAAAGAATGGTTATGACAACAACAGACATTTACTCAGGTGTGCATAATGATTTTAACATAAAAGTGACACTGAGTTTGCATGAGCTACCCATGCCCTACTCAGAGTGTTTATAACTGTGACTGAATTGTACATTCTGCAAAATATTACTCTATTGAATACGGAATATGTACCAAAAAATATAGTATTTCTATCTTTTTTTTTCCTTTATAAGCATGAATTTTGAAAAAAAAGTCTGGAGATTATTGGATTTTCCACAGAAAAGCAGATTTTAAAATATATTAAAGACACCCAATGGGAGAAATAAAAGCTTAAATTTTGTGAAATCTCTTACGCTCAAGGCATTTATTTGGATCCATCACAAATATTCTTTAAGTCTGAATGTCAACTTCAAAAATTTGCTTTCCTGCCCACAGGAAGATGCCCTTGCTACAAGCAGCAGGAAACACGGAATAAAGCCTGAGCATTACATAAAATATCCCTGGATTGCACCAGCCCCTTTCTGCTGGGACTCAGCCCAGCTCAGGGGACATCCTCGGCTCCTGGGGACCAAAGGGTTTGCTGGAGCTCATCTCACTCCACTGGCGTTCCCCCCATACCTGTATCTCCACTGATGCCTGAAGACTTTTTAGCTTTTTACATATTTTCATGTATTTGTAGCCTTGTAGATTTTTAATACATAGTTGTATACTTCCTAGTACTTTTCCTGCCCTTTCTCATAACAAGATAACCCTTTTCTACCACTTTCTTGAAATTCTGTTTAATCTTATACTTAAGGAGATAATTTCTGATAAGGACATTTTGTTTTCCACCAGAACAGACCTAACAAGAAAATAGGGCAAAGCAGTCCTGGGACCAACTCCAAAAGGCTGACCCAAGGATGAGTTACTGGAGTAACTGATTTCCTATTGGATGTACTAGCTAGGTATACTAATTAATTAACCTTATAAAAATTGTGAAAATCTTTTTTCACATGTGCACATAGCCTGAAAGCTTTCATTAAATAGTTGCTTTTTATCTTACCACTTCGACACTGTTGGAAGGTTTTTTTCCTTTTGTCATTAGGCAGCCCTTCCAGTTTGGAAAACGGAGACACCCCTAACCCTCCAAAGCTGGACTCTCCCCACACCTGCCACCCCATCACCACCACACTCCAAAAACTGGAGATGCTGGGAGCACGAGCAATTCTGAATTTCCCATCCCAGAGAGAAACAACCCAAGGTTGCAAGTTAAATTTGGAAAGATTGTCTTTATAGAACCACCTCTGGCCGAAATTCTGCTCACACATCTTGACACCAAGGGCACAGCCTGGTGATGGTGCACTCAGGGATGCTCTGCACATCCCTGAGCTCCCCAGAGAGCCACAGTCCAAAAGCAGATAACCCTCCTTCAAAGCCTCCCCATCCACAGACATGATCTCCATTGTGTATTCCCACCACGTCACTGTTTCAGGACACAGAGCACACAGCAGAAGATATGTGGTGCAGCCAGATAAATAGCATTTAATTGTTGTCTTCTATGGATTTTATACTTCTTTGCACATGAGAGTCTCAAAATATTTGATAAGGCATTCACCAAACTGACTGAAACTTGGGAGGGGACAAAATGTAAAGCCAAGCTATTGACGCATTGTTGTGGGTTTGTTTTTCTTTTAAATCCCACAGAACTGGAGGTTAAAAAGACACTAGAAACATAGATATTAGTATTTTCAATTTTTAAGGTTAGATCAGATCCGTAGTATTCATATTAGAAACTTGACCAGATATTAGAAAGTGTTTTCTTTTGTCCCCTTGAATTTTCTTTTACTTTATTGACTCCTTTTTTTTACCTTTGTCTCCTTAGCAAGCAAAGCTCCTTCATCCATGCTCAGCACAGGAATATGAATCACAGAATCTTTTAGGTTGGAAAAGATCTCCAAGATGATTGAGTCCAACTGCAAACCCAGCACTGTCAGGTCCACTACCAATATCTCTCTGTGTGTGTGTCCAATTCCAGCATCAGGAAAATCTTGAATCAATGTTTGCCTCTTGTTAGAGACCAATAAATCCAACTGCAGGCACAAAGCCACAGGAATCCATGTTTCATTAATGCTGCTGCTCACTGAGTAACTTGATAAAATGGAAGGACGAACAGGTCAGTGTCTGACCCTCCAGTTTTATTGGGTTCCCAAATCTCAGTATTCACAGAACTCTCTGTATTTAACCTGCCTTATATTTTATCAGCAGTTATTATTTTCTTCAACCAAGATGCAATTAATTCTTCCCTGTTGCTATCTAAATCATAACTCCAGGCAGATTTAATTCTGCTAGTCCATACCCAGCTAAAAACCCCCAAACTGTGTATTGGGTAACAGGACACTTTGAGAGAACTTTTCTGGTTTTGACCATAATTTTATATAACCATGTTATCACCACTGACTACTCATTGAAAGTCCATTTCTGCAGTTCCTTCCAATGAAGATGGATCCACAGCCAGTTCTGGACTAAATCCACCTGCATGATTGACTTTCGTATTCCTACAGTTCAGATTCATGATCTCCTGGCTAAGAAAGGTCACCACAGTTGTGTCTTTGATTATGATTTCCACGAGTCTATGGCAAATTCCACTCTGTCCAATTTCCAGCTGGCTGCCTGAACCAGGTGTAAGAGATAAGGACTGGGAAAACAACTAATTTTATCTCCATCTCCAGTTGCCAAAGGACAGCCAAGAATGGAGGTGTTCAGACTCCCTTCATGGGAGAGGCAACCTCTCCTTCCCTGCTCAAGTCTTCAATAGATAAAAGGAGTGTTTTGTTCCCCCTTCAGAAGAACAAGAAAAGGACCCAACAAAAGGTCTAGAAATGGCAGGAGGATGGGCATGGCAAGGACAACAGGACTGGGATCTCCATAGGCATATTCCTGTCAGATCCAAGAGACAAAAACCATATTCTGCAAGCAAGTCTTTTGAAAGAATATGTTCTGTTTTTCTTAAGAGAGTTTCGTTACTAATATCTAGGCATTACTGAATCCAGCCACTACACCTACACCAGCACATGAATTTAATTTACGATTATGTCACAACTTCAAGGAAAGATCACAACAGGGATTGCCAAGGATAGCCAAAGTTATGAGTGGCAGGGCATAAACACAGCTGACCTCAGCTGTAAGGTGTTGAAAACTAGAACTTGCGCCTTATCTGTGCTGTAGCCCAGAAAGGAAAATATCTCTCTGTGAAGCTCTCAATCTCACAAGTATTTTTCTACAGAAGCTGAGGACTTTCCCACTGGTCAGCAAGACACAGGTCACTGCTGAAAGCAGGACAAGGACTCTGACAGACTCTGGTCTGATCCAGCATATGGTGAAACTCCAGGAAATTGGGATCCAGATGACCATGCTGTGGTATCTCATACTCTGAAAATGCTTTAAATTCAAAACTCACACAATGATTGACCTGAAATCTCTGGTGATGAGTTCATCCTTCTCGGATTTCTCCAAAGCACTGAAAGTGCAAGTCCACTTCCCATTTCCTTACAGATAAAAGGTCAATTTTTGTTATTTCTAAGCTTGTCTTGATGTCTTTGCCTTCTCCACCCATTCCCTTTTCTGATGCACTATAGGGAACCCAAATCACAGCTCTAGAGGTTGTTCATGCTCCTTGACCAGACACCTCTAGACACCAGTGTCTGTCTAAGGAAAGCAGGGTCTGCCAGCAGACTCGTCTGTCTCAGAGTTGCCAGATTCCTCTCAGGAAGGCAGCAGGCTTTTTATTAGCCAACATAACCCTCCTGTTTGCAAGGTTTAATGCTGATGGCAAGGAAACAGGGTGTTAGAGGCATACAGTCAGCAAAATTTCAGGTTGGAAAACACAGTTGAGGAAAACAATTTTTTTTAAAGGCACTGCATTTGCTGTTGCCATGCTTCTACTTTGTAGAAAGGCTCTTTTGTATAAAGGCAGCCTATGCTATAGAGCAGCAAGCTTTTAATCTTACTCTATCCTGCAGTAGCTAGCACTCAACACAGAGCTGAGCCTTGTGTTTGTTATTAAAACTAAATAAAAAGACCACAGTGTGCGAGCAATTTTTTTCACTAACAAAATGCCTAAAGCTGTGTAAAATTCATGTTATGTAATGACAGGAGAGCAAGAACAGCTAAATCATTCCAGGAGATATGCTTAACCAAGTGAGAAACACTGTCTCTAATCATCTTTTCTAAAGAATGGTTGGGTACCACTTGCAACCAAAACTGTTTAAATCACCATTTTTGAGAATTCCATCTCTTCTCAAGGAAACTGGCAGATGACCTTTTTTAGAAAGACTGAAAAGATTTTCTAAAGAAAATAAAGTAGTAGCAGCACACAAACAGCAATGATGATTATAACAACAAAAAGAAGCACCGTTTCCATCTAGGAACAAATTCCTACCTCTATCAACTTTACACAGAACTGTCCTTCAGAACTACCACCCTTCCACTGCACAGCAAAGGCAGCTCAGGCCTCATGGGGGCTGGGAAATATCTGGAATTTGCCCCTTTTTTGCTAATATAAAAGCCCCAAATCATTTCAACTGCTGTCAGTTGATTCGCCTCAAAACTACACTGGGTCAGCATATTGCTGCAGACTTGTTTAGGGCATCATAGAAAACTGGTGGTGTTCCTCTATGGGTTGTACTTGGGAGGGGTGTACTAAAAAAAGTTCTCTTTTTTAATTTTCTTAACTTTCCTGAGTTGAGTCTTGGCCCTGACAGTACCCAGTGTTGTCTGTGGTGACTCCAACCAAGTGTTCAAAATGTGCTGCATCCCCATGGAATACAGAGGAAGATCCTGTTGGAGGGCACAGACCTCTGAAATGTGCCTCAACAGGCACCAACATCCCTCCAGCTCTGGGGCTGGCTGCAGACAAATCTCTATTCCTGAAGCAGCAACCTCCACCAGCACTTTGTACTCCTGTCTGTGAAACCACTGTGCTGTTTTCTAACAAAGCTATAATTTCCCCAGTGTCTTTAAAGCATGC
This sequence comes from Sterrhoptilus dennistouni, assembly GCA_013397095.1. NCBI lineage: Eukaryota > Metazoa > Chordata > Aves > Passeriformes > Zosteropidae > Sterrhoptilus > Sterrhoptilus dennistouni. The sequence goes on from VWZU01001232.1 coordinate 299,279, forward strand.
AAAACATCAGTGTCATCCAATTTACCCAGTACATTAAGCGTTGCTTGCCTGAAAAAAAAAATATAAACTCTCAAAGGACTGACTCTTTACGTCACCTTTCTGTGCCAGTGTTGTCTTTATTTAATACTCATATCATGAAGATGCAGCGAGGGCTAAACCCAGAGCAAGGTGTCATCACACTAACTATGCTGAAATCATCCACTTCCTGCCCCAAACGTGCTCCTCAAATGAAACAGAAGACAAACAATCCAGCACTGGCTGAAATATTAAATCCACTCAGCTTTCAGCAATTTAGCAAGTGAGCTCAAGAAGAAAAATTAAAGAGTCTCCCTGAAATTTACCTCCTCGAAACTTAAAACATTAACTGCAGTCATTTGGAATGTGGAAGCCCATGAACAGCCCCTGCCTTTACTGTGGCACATCACTGACCCCAGGAAGAGCTCTGAGGCAACAGGAGATGTGAGCATCTCTATGAGTTACCTGAAAAATGACATTTCATACAATTCTGATCATAGTTTCTCCCTCACACATCCATTTATCCTAGAACTAAACTAACCCTCACCTATCCCAGTTATCATCTAAATGCCACTGCTGAATCTGCTCTCTATTAAAATTATGCAGAACACAACACAGATGTACTGAGACTAAATCTAAACTGGAGCACACTGTAGCTCTCACTCAGGACACACAGGCACCCTCAGGGATAACCAGAAATCCAGACTTCCAGGTTTATCCAAATGAGAGCGCTGCCTTCTCATTCCCAGAGGAGAAAATTGTGGTAACAGGAGCTCTTCAGGCACGGGGCTCCTCTTGCAAACACTGAGCTCGCAGAGAGTCCTGGCTGCAGTTCCACAGAGCCTGGCAGCTTCTCAAAAAAAAATCTGTTTGGGCAGGAAATCGGCTGCATCCCCTGTGCTCTTCTCTCTGTGCAAGTGGCTGAAGCAAAGCTTCCAACAGGACCCATCCCAGAACCTCTCCCGGGTGTGGAGTCAGGCCTTGGCCACTTGGGATACCCAGGGCTTAGCAGTTACAATAGCCAGTCCCTTGAGTGTGCTGATTAAACAAGTATTGTCCATTTTTTTTTTATCTGAAAAGCAGATTAATAGAGCAGCAGCTCCAAAATCTTCTATTATTTAATGTTATCAAATCAGAAAATCCTATTTTCCTTCAGCTATCCAAGAGAATAACTTAAAATCCCAGTTCACCACCGGACAGCACCCTGTAAAACAGGCTAATTAAATGTATTTCCACTTCCTGACATTATTCTTTGGCTGCATACTCCTTCCAACTGCAATAAAAAAAACCTGAATGCTTCCTCAAAAAAAATCAATTTAATTTTTTTCCTTCTCTCAGGTTTCAACATTAACCTGGGAAGGCAGCAACTCTTGCAGTGACCTCTTGTGGCAAGTGTTCAGCAGCGCTCAAAATTCCTCCAAAAGGGGAGGATGGATACCTCTCCCACCAACCACAGAACGAAAGAGAAAAAAAATTAAGAAAACTAAATATAATAATAAATAGGGAAGGGAAGGGAAGGGAAGGGAA